>CM055114.1:29425577-29473077 GCA_029204225.1 Diphasiastrum complanatum
TTGTGAATTTTTAACACTTTGTGGAAGACAAAGAAATGCATTTTTGCTTTTGACTATTCCATGAGATGGGTCCTTCTACCAAAAATCATAAGTAGCCAGAAGTGGATTTTTGTGTGTCCAAATCTCCAGCACAGTCAGAGTTGGAATAAACATTAAGGATTAGAGCATCCTCTGTATTTCCATTATAGCACAGAGCATAGCGCTTCGTGGCTTGAATGTATCTTAATACTCTCAATAGAGCTTTCCAGTGAGGTAGGCCGGGATTCGACATAAATTGTGATAGTGTGCTGACTGTAAAGGCAAGATCGGGTCGAGTGTAAACCGTGGCATACATGATCGATCTGCTAACTACTATCGACTGATATGGGTTTTTTGCACATCTCTTTCTTCTCTGGTTCAGTTGTTGGGCACATGTCCTTCGATAGGTTTGAATCCTAGATCCATAGGCGAGTTGTGAAAAATGCCAAAATAAGCTTGGTAGAGGCCAAAAATCTTGTATATAGATAAACACACATGTTTGGAGCCTGTTCCCACGTGTGAAAATAGTGTACTTATCATGTACCATAATCATATAGGTTGTACATATGATGTAATTCAAGTTCTAGTGGCTAAAAAGGCCAAAAACTAGTTTTCTAGATATATGACAAATGGCATCAATCTATTGATTGCATGAGCCAAATATTTTGGTTAGGTGTCATATCCCATGTGTAGAGGACAGATCACACGTGTGGAATAAGCTGAAGTAGGCGAATTTTAAATTCTAGAAGATTTCCAAGTAGATCTCCATATAGAAGGAAAATGGACCAAAAGTGCTCAAAATAGAAGGTTTTGTCCAAGTGTCAGTTTTGCATGATGAATCATCATATGACAAAGGACCTTCACACATGTGGGATCAGAGGGATGATCAGTACCACGAGCTCTCACTTATTGTATATATAGAGCCACATTTGGCCATAATCATTGTTAGACACCAATCTTGGTTTTGGAAGCAATTTTGAGTGATTCTCTCCATTTGTCTACATTTGTTTTGATTGTTTTGAGGTTCTATCAATGTGTACTTGATTTTCAGGTTGGAGTCCGTACTCAGACAGTGTTTCACACGTGTGAAACCATAAAGTACACCTACCTTCAATTAATGATTGTTCTTGTTAGGATTTTGTGTCTAGAATTGATCTAGATTGATCTTAATCTCAAGTAGATTGATAGATCAAGTAATCTGACAACCAATCCCTCTTGAGGATCAGATTAGGATCCACTCTTGGTCCTTTTTGTACTTTTTGCACATGGTATCAGAGCCTAGTACAAGGGGTTTTGTTGAAATTGATAGGGTTAATCCAAATCAATGCCAAAATAAGCAGTTTTTTGGAAACTAGTCAAATTTTGGGTAGCGAGTTGGATTTGATAGATATTCTCAAAATTTTTGGACCAGAACTTGTTGTGGGCTGTAGGAACCCTTTTCACACGTGTGAGGCCGTACAGCTCCGATTTTGGCTGAGACAATTCAAAAATTTGTACAATTTGACTCACACACCCAATTTGAGAGATTTTTGGTGGAAAATCAAGCATTTTCTATAGAGAATCTAATCCCTTGATTAGTTCTTGGATTAGATCAGCCAAGAAATTAAATTTGAAGCTTGAAATAGGTGCATTAATTGATCATCTCTGATTTTTTGAGTGCATGTTGAAGTTGATAGAGATTTTGCTAAAAATCATAGATTAAGGAGTGTTATGCAAGGTGAGAGATTGTAATCCATTGTACTATCACTCTAGATTTGTTCAAGAGTGATAGGGTCAAGTTTAGAAGCATCAATTTGCTAGAAAACATCCTTGGATCTGTCCTCCAAGTGAAACCTTTGAGATTTTCTAGTGCATATAGAGCATCTATGCAAATCTTTTGTAGAATTTGACATAGATTGGCTTAAATTGAGAGTTCTAGAAAAGAGATTGAGATCCAAGTCACATTGTTCAACCCTACTCAATTTGTTTGAGTGATTGTAAGGTTTTAAAGGAGTCATTAAGGTGTCTATGGCAAATGTGTAGAGAGAGATCCAATTTTCTAAGAGTTCCTTCCTTTGTAGAAGGCAAGATCTAGAAGCTCATTTTGTGTTGTTATTGGTGGAGAGTTCGTCTCTTCCCAGGTGATCAAATCTTTCTAAGTGGCATTAGCTCTTTGAAGCACAATATCTTAGTGAGAAAAATCACAACTTTTGATTTTGAATTTCAATCCAAGTCTTAAGAGGTAGAGTAATTGGTGGAATCCAATAGGGGTGATTGAATCAATTTATTGAGCAAAAATTGACATAGTCTGTATGAAACTCAAATTAGTTCTATTCAACTTTCTTTGTGAGAGTGTGAGGGTCAATTTGTGATCCCATTGGATGTCTAGAATGAGGAGGAGTCCATATTTGAGTATTCATGCATGGTTGAGATCTTTGTGTCTAATTTTTTATGCTTTGTGAAAAATTGGTGGTATAGTTTGTTGTCGAATCAAATCAAATTCATTCTAAATCTCAAGTGTGAGATTATTTGGGTCAAGAGTGAGTCCAAAAGAAGTGATTAGTTTGATTTTCATGTATTTGAAACAAAATCCATCTTTTGTTCAAGAATCTCAAGTGTTGAGGGAACTAGTCAAGTGAAAAGGAAAATCTAGGTGTCAAATCTTTTTCATATCCATTTCAACTTTCAAAAGAAAGAGTCATTGGTATTTAATGAGTCCAATAGGAGATTGGATCTGATTTATTTTGTGATTTGATTCAAAGATTGTGTGCTTTTGTCTTAGTGATCAAAGCAAAGTTTCCAAGTGACTAGTCATTAGTGTGAAGATTGATTCTTAGGTTTGTGAGCTAGATCTTTTGTAGATCATTCTAGATTGTTGAAGATGTTCAAATCTAGTCTCTTGAAAGTCACAAATTACATTTGTAGAATCATATCATAGTTTTTTATTCACATGGCATCAATAGGTGGCATCCTATTGAAGAAAAGAAAGGATCCTGAGTGGAACCTTTGTGGCAAGGGAGGATATTTTTTCTCAAGATGCTACAAAAAGAAGACCAATCCATCCAAGGAGAACCAAACCAAGGGGGCCGAGGTGAAGGATGGAGCTTCAAGTTCAAAATGCAAATACAAGAAGGACAAGTCCAAGGAAAGGTGTTTCCTTTGTGGAAAGGTGAATGAGGCTTGGAGTCTCACAAGGACTTGCAAGATTTGTCTTCAAGAGTCCATCACAACACATGTCAAATCTTTTGAAATTTTTCATTTGGAAGTACATTGTTTGGTTCAAGATGCAAAGATAGATGTCACTTTCATGAAAGTAGCTTGGATTTATTTTATGTCCTTGGAAAGTATTTTGCTTGGAACTTTGGACAAATTCAAACTTATTGTTATTATCCAAGAGAAATCAATCAAGAATAAGGAGCAATCACTAAATGAAAATAGTTTCATTTATGCTATCATGTCAGCTTATGAAGAACCATTTTGCCCAAGGATTGAGGAGGAGAATCCTTCTCAAGGTTCAAGTGTGCCAAGGATTGAGGAGGAGAGACCTTCTCAAATTGTGATTCCAAAAAGAAACTCAAGAAATATGGTTGAGTCCATGTGGCTCACATTTCAAGGGAAAGAGGAGCATATTTCATGTGGTATACATCACATACTTACTTCTCTTATGTCATTTGATAAATCAATTTGCTTTGGTGAGATCATTGCATCTCAAAATTGGAGTAAAGCCATACTAGTTGAGTATGAAGTCTCTCTTGAGAACATAGATGATGTTCTTAAAAAGTTGAAATTTATTTTAAATCAATTAGAAAGCAAATGGTTATTTCATCAAATGTATGCTCTTGAATCATGTAAGAGCAAAAGTGATTTGTTCACACATAGTTTGAAAATTTGTATTGAGGCAAATTGTAAACTCTTTATGAGAGTAAGTGAATCATCTTCTAAAGAAACTAATCTCCCTAATGAAGTATTTAGCCTCATTGGATCTGAGATTGACATGGTAAACAAGCATGAAGATATGATGCAAACATTTTGTTATTATAGCATGCATAGTCTTGCCAATTTGGATGAGTCTAAATCTCTAGATCATGGTAACATGATGTTAGATCTTTGTGATCCTAATAAGTCAAGAAGAAATCTTTATTTTCTTATGGAGGATCATGCACATGAAGAAGGAGCAAGCCTCAAGGTCAAGCATCTACATGAAAATTGGAAGCAATTAATTTTGGAGGTGCTAGGATGGTGCAAAGCTCTCAAGCTCATCAAAGATGTCAACATCAAAGAAGCACTATCATGGATATGGTGATTTCAGATCAACATCAAGCTCATTGGCTGATCTTCACACCGTTTGAACCAGCAAAGACCAATTCAGCCCATGGAGTCAAGTTCAAGATCATCATGTTTTCCATCAAGCTAGATTTACCAAGCTAGATTTTTGAGGAGTGTGGAAAATGCAAAAATAAGCTTGGTAGAGGCCAAAAATCTTGTATATAGATAAACACACATGTGTGGAGCCTGTTCCCACTTGTGAAAATAGTGTACTTGTCATGTACCATAATCATATAGGTTGTACATATGATTTAATTCAAGTTCTAGTGGCTAAAAAGGCCAAAAACTAGTTTTCTAGATATATGACACATGGCATCAATCTATTGATTGCATGAGCCAAATATTTTGGTTAGGTGTCATATCCCATGTGTAGAGGACAGCTCACACGTGTGGAATAAGCTGAAGTAGGCGAATTTTAAATTCTAGAAGATTTCCAAGTAGATCTCCATATAGAAGGAAAATGGACCAAAAGTGCTCAAAATAGAAGGTTTTGTCCAAGTGTCAGTTTTGCATGATGAATCATCATATGACAAAACACCTTCACACATGTGGGATCAGAGGGATGATCAGTACCATGAGCTCCCACTTATTGTATATATAGAGCCACATTTGGCCATAATCATTGTGAGACACCAATCTTGGTTTTGGAAGCAATTTTGAGTGATTCTCTCCATTTGTCTACATTTGTTTGATTGTTTTGAGGTTCTATCAATGTGTACTTGATTTTCAGTTTGGAGTCCGTACTCAGACAGTGTTTCACACGTGTGAAACCATAAAGTACACCTACCTTCAATTAATGATTTTGTGTCTAGAATTGATCTAGAATTGATCTAGATTGATCTTAATCTCAAGTAGATTGATAGATCAAGTAATCTGACAACCAATCCCTCTTGAGGATCAGATTAGGATCCACTCTTGGTCCTTTTTGTACTTTTTGCACAGTCTGCTGACTTGCAGGCTTCCATGCCATACTAGTAGAGTACACTTGTTAGATACCTTTCTTGGCTTATCAAGATCCTTCTGTTTGCTCTGTCTCTAGTTATCTTGATCCAGAGGAGGTAATGCACTAGAATCAATCATTTTGACCTTCGACAATAGAGACTTTGTCTCTTGGAGTAACTAATTTGAATTGCTGATGATCAGAGAATCATCAACATATAGAGCTATTATAACATAGCTTGGGCCTCTTTGTTTAAGATGAACGTTAGAGTCGACAGAATGCCACATGACACTCATGCTAACAAAATGCATGCACCAAAGAAAACCATGTAACAATCACACAAGTCATTGTTTGTGGCTCAATTCTTTGTAAATAACATTCTAAAATCAATTGTGTGTGTGTGTGTGTGTGTGTGTGTGAGAGAGAGAGAGAGAGAGAGAGAGAGAGAGAGAGAGAGAGAGAGAGAGAGAGAGAGAGCACATGTATTGTGGCTAGCCACCACCCAGGGAGGTGCAACACATTGTTGCGTCCCCTCTATTTGTCATGGAAGCTTGTGCGGCCACATGTATCAACATAAGGATGCAACATCAAGAAGCCGCAACAAAATACTTGATTAACAAAAGGAATGGAGTGCTTACCCCTAGTTAGGTCCCAGCTCTAGGGGAAGCGCAATGCAAATGCAAGTTTCTACCTCTTTTGTCTACAACACGTTGCTTTTATGCATCTCTTTCCACTTCCCCAAGAAGTGGCACATGTAGTTGTGATGCATGGAGAGAGAGAGAGATAGAGAGAGAGAGAGAGAGAGAGAGAGAGATGTCCCAAAATTGCTTGGTAGCACATGCCAACATATTATGGAAAGAACCCCTAGTCCTTGCAAAGAAGAGGACGGGTTAAATATGTTTGCTTGCAAAAGTAAATCAAATGACATAACCAAGCCATGAAGTCCCGTCTTGCAACGGTCGCTTTTTCCCCACCTGTTTTTTAAATCCTCCCAAACCCAAAAGGAATCTGCTCTCCCTCCCTTTGTGGGTGCCGACGGGTTGCCGACGAGTGCAGGCAGCTGTCAGAGCCTTCCTTCCTCTTCTGTCACATTGAAAAGCGTTTCTCAGTTTCTTGAGAAGAATCGCAGTTATGTCCTCAGAAGATTGCTGATCGATCATCACATGCATGCTTGCTTGCATCAATACCATAGCTCATTTGTTGGTTTCACTGAATGCTTATCACGGTATGTAGTATAGTATCACTGCTTGTTTTCGGAAACTGCAAAGAACGTTGAATTCTGTCTGTGCCCATTCAGCTTTCCAATCGCAGAGCTATCTTTGTTCGAGCTTAATACTTTTCTGTCACTGATTTTCATATCCTTCGTAAGTTAGAATCTTCTTTGTGGGTTTAGTGTCCGCTTGTGTGAAACTAAGGTGACTGGTCTAATCACTTTGATGCGCCTCTTGCATCAATTTCACTCTGGCATGTACCATTGGCCTTGTTTATAGTTACAGCCGTACTTAAATCTTGTGCTCCGATATACAGTTCTGCCCGAATATATGTCCTCTTCGAATGTTCTAAGCCCAAGTTTGATTTCCGGAGGTTCAAGTACCGAACGTGAGCATTATGGTCTCTCTGCTAATTGGAGTTGCTTTTGATGGTGAGGTTGTCTCGGGTCATTTGTTTGCATCAGATTATCCCGAATTTCTGGACTGATTCCACTACAGTACCCTCCATTATATACTGCTCTTCTATCAGAGAATCTCATATCTATCGGTCACAAATTTCCACCTGCCTGTCAAGTAACTAGATGCCCATCAACTAGCTTGATTCTAGCATTGTCTCCTTAACGCGAGCTGCTTTTTCGCCTCACAAATTGCTAGTACAGAAGAATACAGTTCTCATCGTCAACGATCTTCCTCTCCCTCATTTAAAACCCGAGGAATTTCAGTGACCGCAAAGATTGAGTGCTTAAGGAGAGCTCGGACTGAAGAAATACAGGCACTATATCCATTTGGAAAGGTTATTGTGAAGGACGCAGACTAACGCTAATGAGTCATGTGCTTCACGTTGAGAGAAGAAGGCAAGATCTATTTCGAGCTGATCACCTGAGAGAGAGCATTTTGACCAAGGCAATGGGCTGGTTTTTTGGCTGCTTCGGGAGAAACAAAGAAAGGGTGCCCGCTTTACAAAGACGTGGCAACGTTCATCGTAGAAGCAAGGTATAGTTTTCCTCCTTTAATTTCACTGTGGATCGTAGTCCTGCTTGAGATATCGACAATTAGCGGTGAATAGCAACAGTCATTTTAGGGCTGTCAAGTATCCATGTCCCGTTTTCCAGCCCTGCCGGGTAATAAATGTCAGCAAGGTGCATTGAATCATTTCTTTCTCTCCGTATAGATTGTGTTACTATCTAGAGATCCTGAATGCTTTTATTAAAATTATAATGCACAGATAGGGTTGATATTTAAGCAACTCATTTCATATGGTTCGTTGTTAAAGATCAAATTTTCTATTTCAGTGAGACCCATATCTCTCTCTCTCTCTCTCTCTCTCTCTCTCTCTCTCTCTCTCACACACACACACACACACACACACACACACACACACACACACACACTCTTTTATTGTACCAAGAATCTTCAATGCCCACCCTTAAGTTGAATCTCCAATTTCATCTCTCTCTCTCTCTCTCTCTCTCTCTCTCTCTCTCTCTCCCCCCATCCAGCTGAAGATCCTTCAGTTGAGCTCCTTCACCTCTTCCCCGTTTATTTCTAGATCTTTTTATAAGCCAAATTATGCTTTCCCACTATCTTGAATAATGACTGGCACATAAATAACTGATAGAGCATTGTTGATGTATTGATGTTTATTGATGTAGGAACATGAATATGAGACAATCCAAGAATGACAAAAACTTATTGGACCATGTGCTATGTCTCTAAAACCATACTAGTCTCTTACATTATCAAATCCTCTCATACAAGTATGTAGAACAAAGTTGATTAAGTGAAAGGTTAAGCTCTACTCTACTCTACTCTTTATTGATCATTTATCGAATAAACCATCTAGTTTCCTCTATCAAGTGAGTGTTGTGTTGTGTTGGCATGTTGACATATCTATCTGGTCATAGAGAGCAACCTCTTTATTGTGTTGGGGAAAAATCATTTGTATTATGTGTCTAGCTTTTGAGATGGAGGCCCTCAAAATTTGATTAAAAAACATCTCACATGTATATGTCCTTCAACTCGAGGCTATCAATGCCAAGAAGAATGTGTTGTCTTAGAAAAATTGAGGGGGCATCTAGTAGATGCTACCATTTACAAACAACAGTCACATATTCCTCCATTGTGAAGCTCACTAATGCATGCAGGAGTTACCTTTAGTTTCTCTCTTGGGTTTGCATTCAATGAATTGATATTGTGACTTCCAATTCTTCATAATGCTACTTTTGATAGATGTCATGAAAGATGCATGCTATTGTTCAAAGTACACATGCAAGAAATCCTTGATAGTTCTCATTAGGATTGAGCTATGATCATCAACTTGCATGCCAACGTTCGAGGTTATTATCTTGAAACTCTCCAATTTTCAATTATGAGCAGATTCACTATTAGGATAAAAAATCTCATAATTTTCAATCTCAAAGGAAAAACTTTCAAAAAATAGAGATTTTTTATTCTTTGCCTTATCAGTACTCTGAGAAGATTTGCCGGCTTTAGCTCATGTAAGTTGTTTTTTTCACTCAACATAACAATGGCTTCTTTGAGTGTCTTTAAAGTATTGATATCCTCTTCGACTTGGACATAACTTCTCAACCTTGCAAACAATTTTCATTGTAGCGCAATCCATCATGATGATCAAACTTGTTGGTCTTCATGAGATTCTATAAAGTATCAACATAATTATTATCACTAACATTTCTCCTTTTTGTCGCAAAAAAAAAAAATCCCAATGTACTAGTAAGTCATGTTAGAAGTCCTTTCGAAGGAAATATGCCTAAGTTGTTCTTCAAACTTCTTCCAAGTTCAAGTATTTTTTCCTTTTCCTCTCATGCCTAGTTACCCATGTCAGATCTACAGTCTACTCACAGTACTTATAACTTGTTACTAGTTAGAACTATGAAGGTAGCACATCAATCATCCAAATTCCATCATTCCAAAATTCAAACTCAAAATTTATACATAAATGTAGTTCCAAACTCCAACCTCCATAAATGATAAATCATGATATTGCACAATGTAGTCTATAACTCAAATGTGTAATGTCGTCTTCACTACTATCACTGCTTGGTGCTAGCCTCAAGGAGGGCCACATAAATGTTAGGAGTCGGGACTTAGATGTTAGAACCTAGAACCTAGAAAGTAGAATTCAGAATGTAGATGTTTGATGAGTCATAAATGATGACACTACTATCCATATTCTAGATACTACTATCTAGTCTCTAGAGTCTACACCTATCATCCACGAGGAGATAGCAGCCTTCTAGTGCTCCTCAAAAGCTCCTATGTAGCCATAGGCTCTTCTTTCTCATCATTATTGAAGTCATCAACAATAGGTGATTTCTCCTCCTCAATGTATGTACTCTTCATCCTAAGAGGTATTTGCTCCTCATCCCCGAGAGCATAAGATCTCATATGTTGTCCATCCCTCCTCGTGTAAACCAATTGCTAGAGTCGTAGGTCCTGCATGAAAGGATTGGCAATTGCAGCTCACAAACTTACTTGGAGTGTGTTTCCCCTGATTCATACGAGGAGAAATAGAATTTCTAGCACACAATTATATAAGTTGGTATTTGCTTGCAAACCAAGGCTGCTGAAGAAGCTAGAGATATGAGACCCCATATATAGGTAAATTGTAAGTGTTTGGGCTTTGAACTATGCACATTGTGTATAGTATATAGTGCACACATAGGTGCATTGCCTTTCGGAACGTAGAGTTTTTGATCACGTTCCGGAACGGGTTATAAACACCTTGTATCAAGTATCTTCATATTCTAAGGCACTTATCTTCTAGACATTCACCAGAAGATTTGAATTAAGACTCCATTTGATTTGAACAATATTCAAACGATTCAAATTGAGTTGTTTTTCCCCAAAAAAATAGTTGCTAAAATTTGTTGGTGCATGTTTTTAAGGCTGTTCAGAATCAAGATGTTACGTATAATTACAGAAATTTTTGGCAATCCTATTCATTGTGCACAAATTTTAGCAAAGTAGTGACATTTATGAGCTAGATTTCCGAACCAGATTCATGCTTTTAGGAAAATTTTCAATAGAACTAATTGGGATCAATTCCAAGAGCTTTGAATTGCAAAGGATGCAGGAGAGGAGGGTGGGGATGAGGACCACTGGGTGCAAGGGCCCATGCAAAGGATGCAGAGAGGAGGGTGGGGATGAGGTTGAGGATGGAGATGAGGAGGCATTTGATGATGATGATGAGGAGGCCTTGGATGATGAGATGGAGATGGACATTGCCGAAGATGATTTTGATGTTGAGATAAAGGGAGTAATGGCTGGGCGAGGCCCTGGTAGACCTAGAGGCAATGGTAGAAGTAGAGGCAGAGGTTTAGGGAGATAGCAGTGCATCCTTGAGGAGGATTCCCTATCTTCCTATTCATCCATTGGTGACAGAGATGAGGAGGAAGCTTCATCTGATCATGTTGCCTTTGAGTCATAGGGATTTAAGGTTTATTTTCATGTCGCATGACTCTGAGTTCATTGTCTATCTATCGGACTCATGTACTTGGCCATTGGCCCACTCCTTGTCATATGACGTAATAGACGTATATATGAGATGGTTTATCACATATTGATCATTCTTTTGAGGCATGTGTGGAATCTGGATGTATGATGTTTCCATGTTTTTGTATCATTTGGCTCCTTAAAAACTCATTATTCTATGAGCAAGCAGCTCAATGTGCACACTAATAATCCGATTCACAGTTTTTCAATTTTTCTAAAGCCACTAGTTTTTTTTCACCCCAATACACTATTTAAAAAAGAACTAAAAAGAAACAGTGTTCCGATCCGGAACAACCTGGTTTTCCGGAACGATCCCACAACAATGTCTTTTGGAATGCTGTGCAACATGGTCTCAGATCAAATTTGGTCTCCAAAGGCTCCAGAATTCTACCGTGGATAACAAATTTCATCTCCAAAGGCACCAGGACAATACCCTCCTGGATAGCAAACAGCCATTAGTATACATAAATCAATTGTTGCTGCACTATCCTGGAAAGCATTTGTATGATGCCTAATTGGATTTTTCTGACTTCTTATTTGGAAGCAGTTTTCTCATGGCTATCAACCGTTCAGGCAACAAAATTCGTCATCAGGTCTTGGATCCAGGCCTTTGTTACGAGAAGGTATATCTTTTGTCCTGTTGTAAATTTCCAAGTCTCCTGATCTCAATTCCAATGTGAGTTTCTATGTATGCTTTTTTTTCTTCCATTAAGTTTCATTCGGTCAACTTTTAGCTGTTCATTCAATGTCATGTGATATCATCAGTCCCTCTAGATAACATAAAACTTGTCCTCCTGCAGATAACAACATAAAATATAGTGCCAAATCAGGAGAATATTCTTGCAGCAGCAAAATTACGTCTGATAGACTTTTGGAGGGGAAGCAAAGTTCCTTGGTCCAAGTGGATGAGCTTGAAGAAGAAGTTGCTAAGCTTAAAAGAAAGCTTGCCGAAGAAGTAAGAGAAGCTCAAAAGTTACGAGAAGAGGTAATTCAATAGCTGAGATGTTGGCAGCTTTGTAAGTGACTCTGTTGTTGTCATTCCATGTGTTCGCGTCGTTTGAGAGGGATGCCTCTCTATGTTGTAAAAGGGCCGTTGCCCACACACATTTATGCAATATAGTGTTTAGTTAATGAGCACCTCTCTCTCTCTCTCTCTCTCTCTCTCTCTCTCTCTCTCTCTTGCTCCGTAGAAAACAAACATGGTATCAGAGCCCACCTGCGCATTTGCACGTTTCCTGAATTCCTAGAGAGGCCTGTCTGTGAATAGGTCTGCCTGCTGCGATCTGAAAATTATCTTGATTGAAAAGAGAGAATGTAATGCGATGTGTTGACATAGAGAAAATATAAACATTGCATTTGACTCAAGACTCAAGAAAGAGAAGATGTGATGCGATGAATTAATTGCCAAGCTTTTTTTGGGTAACAAAGGAATGATATCTCGCGCAAAATCTGACGTGATCTGAAACGATCTGACGCACTCAGACACGTCATGAATGTGAGGTCTGTGCATTAGTTTTAAGAGCCGGATAGCACGATTGAAAAAATCATCGTCTGTAAACAACCTGTGTGATGGTTGAAGGGCAGCGTGGTAGATGCACACAAATTTCTAACGATTGAAACTAAAAGTCCGGTTAGTAGCCGGTGAGACTGATTAAAGGCCTGGGGCAGCGACACATGATTGCTGAGGACCTACTGTCAGCTGTGTGAAGATCATCGTGGAATGTATTCCTACCTGTGATGGGAGAGAGTGCATGCAGAATGCAGGTAAAGGAATAAAAGAACAAGCCTGCAATCTTAGAGAAGAAGAGGCTTGCAAAGTCTACCGTTGAAGTTTTCAAGACTTATTATATGATCCAAGCACTGCCCAGCATTTGATTGACAGAGACCACATCAAAGACTTGAAAGCATTGGAGGCCAATGGTTGAGGTGTTTCTTGGAATGATGGTGAAACAAGAGTGAAGAAGATGGCAGAGTTCAGCCCTGGTGGCTCCTGCGGTATAATGTTCTGATATGCTGCTGCTGATTTTACTTGCTATGTGGAGAAGATACTCTGTGGTTATCTTTCATTCTGATGTATAAGATGAAGACTGTGTGGACTTCTTCAAATCATTGGAGAATCTGTGTGAAACTCCAGTAGGAGTACCAACATGATCCAGTGGAAATTATGTCTGTGTGTCAATGGGCTCAAGTGGGGGCTGCCTGTGTGCAAAAAGCTCTTGAAACATGACTGTGTGCAGGCCTAAAAGCATATGCAATGAGTGATTAACTGACTGTGTGTTCTCCAATCTGAACCGATCAGAATTACAACCAAGTGGGAATG
The DNA here is from genome assembly GCA_029204225.1 of Diphasiastrum complanatum. Taxonomy (NCBI): domain Eukaryota; kingdom Viridiplantae; phylum Streptophyta; class Lycopodiopsida; order Lycopodiales; family Lycopodiaceae; genus Diphasiastrum; species Diphasiastrum complanatum. The sequence goes on from CM055114.1 coordinate 29,438,887, forward strand.
TTAAAGAAATAATGTGCCACGTAGGCTAAATAGGGGACTGCTAGTCCGTAGGACAAATTAGAGATTAAAGTTTATGTGACTCTGTTGTTATCGTTCCATATGTTCGTGTCGTTTGAGAGGGACGCCTCTTTATGTTGTAAAAGGGCCGTTGCCCACACACATTTATGCACTATACAGTATTTTGTTAATGAGCACCCTCTCCCTCTCTGCTGCTACTGCTCCGCAGAAAACAAACATCCAATCTTAGCCAATCACATTTCTTATTCAGGATATTTGTGGCAATGCCTTTGCGGTATACCACAAAGTTTTTGTGTCTAACAATCACTCTTATAATTGTGGCTTTGTGATTCTGGAAGGATTAATCCTTTGAGCTGCTATTTCAAGTGACATCATAAAATAACAATCTTTACATGATCCTGTAGAGTTAGCTGGTTAAAGTGTGTTTCTTATAGGTGTGAGAAGGACCTTCAGTGGATGGAAAAGTCAGATGCTTACAATGCGAGAATGCTGGTCCATCTTCGATATTTGTTTCAACTTGCTTGTAGATTTTTTGACCAGCCAGTTAAGCTATTCTAGTTTGAAATTTCAGCATTCCTTCATTTATGCTAAAGAGTAGGTCAATGGTAGTTTTTTGTCAATCTCAAGAAAAGTTCTAGACAATCAATCTTCATAACTATAGACATTAAAGAACTGCTTAGAGTACCTACCTAGTTTGTGAGATCTTTTTAAGCAACGGACAAGATACATTTTTTTCCCAATGATAATTACAGGTGAAGAATCTTCGTTCCTCCGGTGTCCTTCTGCAAACTCCTGATGAGCTGAGAAAAGTTCCTGTGAGGTCTTCAGAGGATGTGCTTCTACAAAATTGGCATTCCTGGCTTGGTCCTGGTGTTTCTCCCATCCGCAAAATCAAGCTGCATCTTGATTCAAGGACCGCGGAGGAACGATCTATTTCCAAGGGTCAACTGGCAAATGAAACTGTATGCAGGAATGCCCAACCAAATGAAGTTTCGGTCGTTTCACAGACACATAAGGCTGAGTAAGTGTTTGTCTTTTGTCACGATTACATTTAAGACACATTATAAAATAAGAATTCCATGCATTGTCATTCTCATGGTTCAGCACAGCTCGATAAAAACTTATGAAATCATGCAAGTGAGAAAGAGAAAAATCAAATTTGATATTTTGAATATTTTGTACTTCGTACAGGTCCAAAGCTGCGACGCTTGGTGCCATAACTATTGCAGACTCAGAAAATCACCATAATTTTAGAGAACGCAAAATTCTTTCAACTCATTCTTCTTGCAAGTCCCGATTTGAACAGGATGTGATGCTGCCCACACGGAATCAAGCCCAACTGGCTGAAAACATATGTTTGCAGCAAGGTATTTATCAGGACATATCCAAGTCAGGTGTCAAACAGTCACTAAAAACAGCTATAGAGATTTCTTCGACTACAACACAACAGAAAGAATTAGATTTGCAAGCTGTCACTGGAATAAGTGCCCGGCCATCCTTTCCCAGTGCCTCTGCAGAGTCGGATAGCTGTGAGGGTAAGAAACAGCTGATATCACTGCTGGATCCAACGAAAATCTCTTCACAAGAGAATGAAGTTTCGGCTGTCAAACTTGAAAATGAAAAATTTACAGACATTTCAAGAACGATGACTCTGGAGGAAGAGACACCAGCCAATCAACCAGTAGCCAAACTACTGCCCTCCTCAATGCAAGCATGGAGATTGACTTCTTTCTTGTGGAGGCAGCCTTTGTCCCCAGTGCATGAGACTGAATCTCTCTTGTCATCTGAGGAGGATACTTGTAGGCAAAGTGGATCCTCATTGGTTGTCTCATCTGGTCGTTCTAGCAGAGATTGTACAGATCCACTGGAAGAGTTTGCAGGGACAGAAAGAAAGCTAATAGAAACTGAACATCCTAATTATCTGGTGGACTTCAATGAAGCCAGTGGATTACCTGGGAAACTAGCTTCTCCTGAACAGCCTTGTGTAAGATCTATTATGCAGTCCACGTCAGAATCTTGTGACACGTATTCGTCTGAGAATGTGGCTTCAGACAATTCTGAATGTTTTGATGACAGTGAGTTTGACATAGTACCTATTCAATGCCTATCCCCACAAATGAGTCCCATGTGTAAAAAACACTACGGAAGAAATCGAATGGCTAAAGAGGCCAATCGCAAAAGACATAATATATTACCTGTGTGTTTAACATCGTCACCACCTGAAAATACTGGGAAAGAGAACCAAGCTGCCAAGGACATGAGCGTTTTTCTTTCTGGCATCCATAATGCTTCTGCTTCCAAAGAAGAGCTGCTAAATCCAGGCAAGGCTGCTCGTAATCAAACCAAATCAACTGTCTCCGTTTTGAAGCCTGTAGAAAACTTGTCCGAGTGGAGAAAGTTGAAGCAGAGCATCAGCGAACTTATTGCAGATCAGACTTGCAGTTTGTACGATCACGAGCCAGAAAGTTTGGGCCTAAGAGCTCAATTTTTTTATAAGGATTCTGAGGAGAATCCACTCGATCGGTATAATCTAGTCAACAGACAGCAAGTTTCTAAAACTTGGGATCCCGCTAGACGCAACGACAATTTTGATCTTGATGAGAGCGAAGTCGTAGATAGGAGGCTCCGGTCAAGCATGACTCTTAGGAGAGCATGTGCTAGATACTCTGAGGAGTATAGTGTTGATTCGAATTCTCCAGATTTCGAATATCCATCCTCACAACTCAACGAGCAGACAGAGCATGCTGTAGGTATACCTGAAGGGAGAGAATTATTTTGTGAGGAATTGGAAAGAATAAATGAGGAATCTGATGATCTTGACGCCAGTTGTCTGTCAGCAGAATCTACAGATGTTGCTTCGCCGTATATGACCTGGAAACATAAACATTTCCAACAGGCTTTTGAAAACAGTCCAAGTGAAAGGCCAATTATAGGAACAGTTGCAGCTCACTGGGTCTTTCCTGAGTCAGCAGAACCTCAGAAATGGTGGGATGGCAAGGGCATACCCAATTCTACCACCAAGTACAAAGAGGTATTGATGGAGAGTCCACCTTTGTCTATCAACTAATCTGGAAACACGTTTGATAATTTTCAGATTTAGAACAACCTTCATAGGTGCAACGTTCAGGTAAATTGGCATGACACTCCCGCTGCTTTTTCTCTCTAATTCTCTTCTTGTATGTTCATTTCATAAGACTTTTCATGAGATTTGAGCAGTTTAAGTGGGATAGTGACAAAATACTGTAAGGAACCTATCAATTCAGATAAGCTCTGGCTTTCATGATCAGGATCAGAAAGTAAGCTGGCATACAACTCCCTTTGGAATAAGGTTGGAACGGGCACTAGCTACCGAAATTGAAGTTCCTCAAAGGTGAGCTACTTATTGAGCGTATAAGAAAATGATATACAACCTTATCACCTTGGAAATTGGCTGAACTGCACATTCCAGTCTCAGTACAATTATGATGAAACATCTCAATGGGATACGAGGCGAACCTGCTTCAAAATACAGTAACATTCAGCTCAAGATCTTGTTTGGCAAATGATATCTTAGAAGGCGGTTTTAATTTCTATCAGTCAATCATGTAGATGCAATTTTAACTTGCTCATTAGAGCTATGTATCTTAGAACCAAGATTGAAATCTGAAGAAAACTTGAAAATTTTCTGCTCTCTCTGATTCATTGGCAACAAGATAAGGGCAAAATGTGGCTAAAGTCTTGAACATCCATCATGAATCATCTCAATTAGCACGAACACATTTAACCGCCAATCTCTCAAGTAGTCCGAACTCAAAATTTCATAGCGCACTTCAACCTCAAGTTTTCATATTCAAAACCAAGAACTGTATTGGAGTAGTATATAAAATATACGTATCACGCAGCAATAAGGTTTTATTATAAAACATCACGCCCTGGTTAAACGATATTCTGCTGAAGTCTGCATTTGGTGCTATTTGCAGAAATCTTTTCTGAGGAACGGTGCAAACTTGGAATCCTGGGGATGACAGTGAAGTTTCTCATTGAAGAAGCAAGCATTATCTGCATCCACAGCTACACAAGTTTTTGACTTGATGGGTTCTTTGACGACCCTTTACCACCAGTGCATAACACGGCTTTCCAGAGTACTATAATATGATTGCCTTGGCATCATTTTTCTGATCCTAATGCTTGCGAGGCTGTGTCGAATTCATTGTTAAACAGCAGCAGCAGCTTCATTTACTATTTTGATAGATCTATCTCCTTCATGTCAGAATATGCACAAAGGATTTTCTCATCCAGGAGGAATTGAGATTTAGATTAGAGAGTTGTTTGTCATGTTATGTTATCTGTTCAGGCAGAAAAGAGATCTTTGCTCAATTTTGTGATGCCATATTTATAACCGATAACCTACAAGGTTTTTTTGGCTTTGTATCTATTGGAACCCTTATACATGGCATAATTGTACACCTGAAAATATTATTAAAATATACATGGACTAATAATAGATACCTTACAATCTGTAAGGTATAGTTTTTCGAAGGTCTCATAAGGTACTCACCACTCATAGTTGCATTCGCGAATCTAATCCCGAATCGAATCTCAATTTCTTTTGTTTTTGCGAATCTCAATTTAAAAAAAAAATACATTCAATATGGGTATCAATATAAAGAGAAAACACAAAGGATTAAGAGTAAATGCGTCTCCGGTTTAATTTTTGGTCGTCCCAAATTCATATTGTAGCAATATTTCATGCAATAAAGACATGGATGCTTTGATGTTGCCCCATAAGAAACATTATACATACATTTTAATGTTTTCAAATTGCCTGCAAGATGTCATTTAACTTGAAAACTTCCATGGTTTTTTATTGTAAGTTTTCCACCCTCGAATTGAAAATATCCATGAAAATATTCTATGGTCCTCTTTTCTTTTGCAAGACTTGTAGAGAAGCAAGTAATGCATGACATGTTAATAAAAAAAAGCAATGTATTCAATGTTGATAATGATATTAGAAAAAAAAAATGAAAAGTATATTTGGAATATAGCCAACCACCTGATTTTCCAATTGAACAATAAACGTTTTGATCATCAATATCTAAAATTCTGTTCATCAAAGTGACACTCACTCATTCCAACTTTTGACTTTTGATGATTTCGGGTTCATTTAATTTCATTACAATAATAATCTTTCCATTTATTTGATGTTCGTCTAGTTTATAGAATCGAATAATGTAATTTAGAACACTTTTCATATCAAGGAAAATATTATTGCAATCGTTGTAATTGAGCTCATCGCATTCTGATTTGTATAAATTCGTTATATGAATTGGTTGGCCAACTACTTTGAACATTCTGTCATTATAATAATTTCTTGCTAATCTTATCCTATATGGATGAGGAAGATAAGTATTCTTCACTATCACTTGAGAAAAAGCTTCTTCAACTATTCTAAAAAAAGTAGAATAAGCATTTTTGCTAATTCTAGAATCATTACATGCACCTTGTATCACATTTGCATCCAAGTAAGTTTGAACCTTATTCAAAACATTCTTTGCAATTTCCTTTTTTTATTTTTTCAAATCGAGCATTTTTCATTATTGCCCTTGCTGACTTTCTCGGTAAAACACGACTTAGAGATTCTCCAATGCATGAACAATTTGTTAAATAGTTCTTTGCCACCAAACATGATTTGCAACAAACATATGAAATTCAAATTATGTTTAATAAGTTGATAATTGAGGATGTCTTGAACTAGCTCAGTTTGTTTAATGGTGTCTCCAATACAAGCAAGCTCTCTATGGATGTCTTTGACTCTCAATACATAATTGATTGCATCATCATCAGTCCTTTGGCAACTTTGGAAGATTTGGTTCCTTAGAATGGGGAGCCTAGAGGTATTCCTGTCCTCATAGATAGCTTTGAGTGAATCCCAAGCCTCCTTGGCCGAGTTGCAAGCACCAATATCTCTCAATACCTCATTAGAGACATTCATCTTGATATAGTGTAGAGCCATCCTAACTCTTTTCTTGTACCTTTGGACTTCTTGAAGCACTTGAGACTCCTCCTCAAGTCCAAGGACTTTGTCCATCACATCTTGGAGTATAAAGATAGACTCCATCCTTACCTTCCAAATAGAATAATTGGAGGTAGTTAAATCTCTCACTTGATTCCAATAGGAAGGAACCCATGGAAGCCATGAAAAGTAGTGGAGATACCTTGTAATGAACAACAAAGGATTGTTTCTCTCTCACTGTAGGATCCAATAAAGATATACTACCAACTCCTATGTAAGATCTTGCAACAAAATGTGAGATCAATCTCACTAGCTTTTCCAATCTCTCTCAAACTAGATCAACCTCTCACTCAAAGGTGGAGTATAGGCAAATTTTGAGTCAAAATCTCTTTAGCACGTGGAAAGCACTCAAAGAATCCACAACTCATCCTAACCACCCTCCTTCTCTTCTATGGAAATCACTCTATCAAAGAAGTCTGCATTTTTGAAACAAAAAAAAAAAACAAAGAAAACCGACAAAGCTTTCTATTTCACTTTCAGGACATTCTGAGTACAAAAAGATTTTTTTGAAAAATGCGACAAAGTGTTTACTCAGGATTTTGGGCCATTTTGGGCACTTAAAGAAATGCGACATTTTTTTGAAGAATGCAAAAAAATGCAACACTGTGCAGATTTACACGGGATTTCACGTACAGACTGTCTACGTCTTCATGCTCCAATAATAACTGACCTAATTGATCACTTAAACAGCTGTTAACGATCATGTAATTGTAAAGTTAGAATAACACAAGATCATTCAGAGCGATTGAAAAAATATATATATATGTAGTGATACTTGAGATTGATACTACGTCTGCACGACAAAGATCAAACAACCAAAATAGGTCTTCACAGTATTTGGCTCCTTAGAGTTAGAGAATATAGAGAGAGAGTTGATATTTAGAACTATAGTAATTGTTTTGTTTCATGTTCACAATGAATCGATAAGACCAATGTTTCATTGGAAGAGGAAAGGATTTTTGTTGAATCAAGAACAAATAGTCCATTTAAATCTAATCGTACAATTGGATGTGGCCCTCGACATATAATTTGAAACCATTTAACACCTTGTAAAGGTCAACAATTCTGTGATAACGTTTTGTATATCTTCGGTCAAACACCCTTTCAATGCCATCGGAAATACATGTTGTCAAAATAAATAGGCCTAAATATAATTGTCATGACATGTCATGCAAACATACTTGATTATATGCATCACTAATTGAACACATCAAATACATATATTTGTATCATCTTGTGCCAATCGTGAGACTTTAATCTGGATAATTTGCAATCTATGGTAAATGCCCCTCTTATAGACCCTGTGTATCCAGTAGAAAATCACATATCTTGAATAACTGCCTTTATATTAGTACTCTCTTCCTTCGACAAAATCCATGGTACACGAGTTGATCTTGACCTTGACTCTTGTCCCACAAGTGCGCATTTGAACAAAATTTTTTAGTTCTTCAAGGACTCGTGCATACAAACCTTTTGACTGATTGAAGTGTCTCCATAGTGACTCTCCCACATTTTTGAAAACGTGCATTGGGTCCAATAAATGAGTTATTTATATGGGAGTGTATAAAATATGGATAACCTTTTCATACCCTCTGTCGAAGTGGAATTCTTTGTTAAGATGAAGAGCTCATATGTCACTCAACCAATAGGATTTTGAGGAGGAAAAGAATGATGTTTTACTCCCATCTACCTCAAGTAATTACATATAGGAGCATCAATCCATTTGCATTGTAGGTTTTTGGAGTTATGAAATTTCTATACTATTTTGAGTCAAAATTGGTTTCTCTCTCTCTCTCTCTACTCGAGAGGTAGGAATTTTTATACTTAGTTTTGTGTTGTACAAGTCTCCACGTGTGAATGTACTTGTATGGATGATTTATGCATGTAGTAATGTGCTCTTTTCTTAGATTTATGGAATAGATCTTGGTTTCAATCTATATATAATCTATGTGCAATCACAAAGTCTTAGGAGATCAATAACACACTTTGTGGCACTCCCACACATGTGAAACTCAACAAAACGTCCTTGCTCTTGGGTAGAGAGCGAGCGAGTGCCACGTTACTGGCTGCTCCCACGGACATCATAACGGCCTACCAAGCCTTGGGCACCTTTATCCCAGACGCGGTAGCGACCAAGACCTCACTAGACAGCCGAGTACTGCAGTTGGCCACCAGCAACACCAGAAATTTGTAATCCTTGATATTTTTTGAGCTCCTAGCAAGCGCAACACTCGAGTACTCAAGTAACACTCGAGTGCAACACTCGAGTGTCGAATGCAAAGTGCAACTGCTACATTATTCATGGGCCTCCAAATTCACACACATGCACACGCATCTAAGAGCATTAGTTTTGTTTTATTATATATCAAAACATGTGCCAATCACACACACGACGTCACAAAAGTGGGCAAGTTTTTGTGAATAGAAAATTAACATGGGGGGGAAGGCGTTCATGGAAGGCCTCCGTCCTGAGGCCTTCTACAATAGGGAGGCTCCCTCAAGTGTCTCTCGTCACAAAAGGCTCCCGTACAGGGGCCCCTTCCTCTATACAAATAAAACTTGAGCACTTTGGCATTACGTGTGATTGTGGGAGCATTGGACCTCATGTATAGGGGGAGGCCCCTAGATAAGGGCCTTCCCATGCATAATAATCAAAAGATTTTTTTATCACTATTCATACAATTTTTTATTTTTAACATTGTTGAAGGCCTAGGCATCATACACAAGGTTGCACCTATTTGCCTTTCCAAAAATAATAAGTTTGAGATCTAAGATCCTATCCAACAATTTTTTAAAAATTGTGATTAAAACCTTTATGCAAAAAAATTTTAAAAGCAAGTCTAAGATTTGCGCTCCTATCCAATTTTTTAAAAATAGTGGTGACATAGTTGCAACGAATTGTGATTCATCACAAAAGAATTTATTTTTTTTTGCTTCACCCAAATTTATTTTGGACCTGAAATGTATTGGAATTGGACCTATAATATACTGAAATTGAACCTGAAACTACAAGAAATGCATATTATAGGTCGAATTTCAGTATAGCCCTTCTGAATCTTTGGAACAGCTCGACCTGTGGCCTAAAAACCTTACAGCTTACTAAAAGAACATAATAATATGCCTAAAAATTACCACGTAAGTTTATCCAAGCCGACTTGAACATTAAACCAAACAGAATATGTGTGTAAAATTCATAGCAATATGAATCAAATGAGAGAAAATGAGAAAAAGAAAGCATAAAGAGTGTTAGTCAAAATTCCCAAACCATTACGATTGTATTCTAATCCACATGTTGTTGGATTTAAAGAGTGTGTGTGAGTGTGAGAAACTAAAATAGCTCGAAGAGAAAATGAACACGAAAAGGAATGAACTCGAAACTCGAACGAGAAACGAACTCAAACAGAAAGTGTTCGTGCGCAGCAAAATGAGCTATATTACTCTTTCGCTAAGCATGACTATGCCTATCAGAAATGAACAGAAACATTAGTGATAGAAATCACGGTCGATCTAATTACGTGGCAAACATTAAGCGACAAAAACATCAGAAAGATAATTTGTCGTGAACAACTAGACAAATTATTTGTCGTGAATGATTCACGAAGAGCTAGACTGATAATCAGTCGCGAAAGGCTAGACTAAATATTAGTCGCCAACAACTAGACTAATAATAATTCGCTAAGAACAGATTACCAGATTGAGCAATAAGAGAGTCAGACAAAATGTAGAAAAACATAGCAATATTGATGCAAATTTAAATGCAAAACAAAACAGAGCTGTTATTAGATTAAGTATAGCAAAAATATACATGTCAATAATGTTGTGGAGCACAAGACAATAGCAGACGAAACTGCGTGCTCTACAAAGCTAATTCAATCTGTAAAAAGAAATGAACCTATTACTGACAATACAAAAGAATCAATGTGCGAGGACATCTACTTGGTCTTTCTCTGATAAGCTTCTAATGCTATTATGCTCATTGCTTGTTTCTCTCTCTTATATTTTAGAATACACAAATGTATTCAAGATATATACACAATTTTATAGGTGTGCAGATGAAGAAAGTACAAAGTGAATGTGTTGTCTGTAGAAGATCATGGGTGGCTGCTGTCGTTATCAAACCTATTAGCACAGTTGCATGGGATGAGCGTGAAAAGGCCGCGACGTCAGCCTTTGCTGAAATGAACGTTGGTGAAGATGCGAAAAATGCGACACTCTTACAAATGTCTTAGGATCTGATTTACAAGGTGTCTTCGTTTTTCCTAGGGCACCTTTGACATTTTTGTAAGGTAGTGTCGCCTTTTTCGCCTATCACAAATCACGTGTAAAAACACAGTGTCACATTTTTTCACCTTTTTCGCTTGTGGAAATTTACTTGTATTTATGCAAACAGTCGTTTTTTTTTTCCTGTCTTATTTTACATGTAAATATGCAGACTGTACGACAACATGAGTAAAAATGCAGCATGAATGGAGGCAGATTAAAATAAGATTTAGGAGAGTAGAAGAGATAAATCCAACACGTCACCACAATGCTCTCTCTCCAACGACATGGCCTTCCTTGTGGATGTTTCAAGTTCAACAAAGAACCACTTATGATACCATGTCTTGAACAGGGAAAAAACAAGGGCTACACCTCTCCCTAGAATTGGGAACATTGACTATCTTTAACTCTATCAAACTCTCTCTCTCTCTCTCTCTCTCTCTCTCTCTAACAAAATCTGCTGAAATCACAATATAAATTATAATTATATTTCAGGATACACTGAGAAACACACTAGTTTAACTCAATACAGTGTTGGTTCATTCGAAACTTCTTAAAGATTCCTTCTACATTAAAGTCATTGTTAACATCTTCAAAGTGGAGAGTATTTTTGTTACCACTGAAATATATTCAAGAAGCCTTATCGTGTTACACGACATAAGTGTTTTCAAACCTCCTCCAAAACTTGGATGTTTATTGATATTATAGGTTTTGTTGTTTCCCTTGAAAAAACAGTACCAAAAGTACCAAAACAGGTGATATGCGACAGTAACAAATTTGGTAATCTGAATTATCTACATTGAAAATTGATAAATTGAAAGAAGCATTGGTACTATAGAGTTTCAAAAAGCTTTGGTGCTCGAGGGTTTCGCCAACATTTAACAATAAAATTCTCACCAAATTTCTTCTGTTGCTGCACATTAAAATTACCAAAGCACACTGCACGTCGAAGAGCTATTTAAAAGCTTCTTATAACGCCAAAGTACCAGAGCAGTAGAAAGTACCAACAGGAAGGACCAAAGAACTAAAACATCTTATAGTGCCAAAGTACAAAAACATCTAATAGTACCAAAACATCTTAATGAGACACTTAATATAAAAGAACCTAATTTGATAGTCAGGAGTATCAGAATTGGTACATGATAAGTTATTGTAGTACCATTCTTTTGTATTCAAGAGCTTTACCAACACAAAAATAGTACCAAAATAGTACAAAATTTGTAAAATTAGTACCCAGACAGTGGTGCAGTTCAATACAGTGTTGGTCCACTAGAAACTTCTTAAAGATTCCTTCTGCATTAAAGTCATTGTTAACATCTTCAAAGTGAATTTGAGGAGTATTCTCATTACCACTGCTCTATATTCAAGAAGTCTTATCATGTTACAGGTAGAAAATACCAACACGTAGTACCAAAGCATCATATACAGGTAGCACAAAAGTATCATACACAGGTACTACCATGAAGGTAGAAAGTACCTGTAGGTAGTACCAAAGCATCATATACAAGTAGTACCACAGTACCAAAGCATCTTACAATACTAGAGTACTAAACATGTAGAAAATACAAGAACCTTATTTGGTAGTCTGGAGGATCAAAATTGTTACACGATAGGTTCAAATAGTACCAATCTTTGGTACTCTAAAATTTCAGGAACACAAACATTACAAAAATAGTACAAATCTTGTAAAGTTGGTAGTAACTAAAGCTTAGATTCCACCAATTGGTAAACAATACTAAAATAGTACCAAAAAGACCACAAAGGATTGTATGCAAGCTATGAACACAAATAAATATAAAGAAAGAAGTACCTAATTTTATAGTTTTATGCATAAAATATAGTCACGAGAAATCTAAATAGTACCTATTTGGTAAATTTTAAAATAAAACTTCATAGTCTCTTCATATCTCTAGTGGACCCAGTTTAGAATATTAAACAATAAACATTGATTTTAGGGCATTTGTATCCAAAAAAGGTAGTGTCCTTGACATTTAGTGGTTATTCTTGATATTAGTTAGACTCTGTCATCCAATATGAGCTCACTGCGATACAATCAATAACTTAGGATATACTTCTCTTTCAAGAAATATTTTATATCAAGAATCTCCTATATTCTATAAACACAACTCTCATAGATGAATCTTGAGGACTCACAAATCATGTGAATTATACGCAATATAGATCAAAATAAACAATTCCTGGTGAATTCTCTTCACACTGCTTATTCTACTAATCAACTTCAAATAAGGAGTAATCCAATTACTCAAGTCAATTGTAAATGATTCAGAAATCTCAAAAGTCTAGGTATCGAATTCATATATTTCAGAACAATACCACTTTAGACCCTCATCCAAACCATCAATAAGTTAATGAATTATCCTTTCCATAGAAAGAATTATTGACTTGCAAGTAACTGTTATAAACGTTACTTGTTCATATGAACATAGTATTAATTAATTTTGGACTTTGGCATCCATTTTCAAAAATGGACTTGAGAATTTCGAGACATTATTTATTTACAAAAATTCGATAATGTGATAGTATATGAACCACGTTTCAATTGGGATCACACGATTGTGTACTATAAAACTCAAGCATACACAAAATATTATAAAACTTTCCATATACATATCATATGTTAAAAATCCTTTTCAAATCATTTAAAAAGTATATAACATTCATCAATAAATGACACTTTAATCACAAATCTTTTTTCAAACCGTATTCCTTTCTTATATTGTCAAAATTAGCGGTAACAACCCCTAACACTTGAGGTATTAAGCACATCTTCAATCATAGAAACTGCAGCAGATCCAATAATTGCGGCATCAGAAAAAACACTTTGTATTCCCTCAGCATCCATTAACAGTTTATGTTTGCTAGATAGGGCCATCAAGCCGTTGAAGAGGGAACCCTCGTAGTTAAGAATAAATTCATTTGAGTCGTGAGTTGGTGGCTCAGTAGTAAAATGTGCAGTGTCCACACAAGACAAAATAACATGACCTCAGAATCATCTTGGCCGCGAGTCATAAACTCTGTCGAAAGCAAATTTGTCTTGAAGGTAGATACTGCGGATGACACCAAGACTTTCAACATTGTCCATGGAGAATTCAGGCTCGCCAATTGTTTAGTAGATATTACCACAAAGGCTTTCACATGAAGTCCACTGGAGCTTGGTTTTTGAAGTATCTTCCAACCTCTAGTAAGATATAATGGAAAGGCATTCTCGGAGGGCCTGAAGACGGTTTGGCCAGCAGTGTAGAAAGCTTGCAAAAAACATCGTTCCAATAAAATATCAAAAAAGTTTTAATACAATTTAAGTTTGAGGGCCTAACATTTAAACCCTCCAACTAAATAGTATGTTTGTTAAATTTTTTCATTTTTGGATTTTTGTAAGTTCCCAAGTTTTTGAATTTAGAAATCCAAACCCAGATTTAGTTAGGATCTTATGAGATTTGTTTAGTTAGTCTAAAAAAAATGATAAGAAATATACTGAGAATCTCAAGGAATAAGTTCAAGAGCTCAAGAAACAAGCTCAAGACACAGGCTCAAGTTCATAAGGAAGTTACTTAGATTCAGTCTGGTCTTGCTATGGTTCTGCGGTGCTTCTCTTTTTACTCTCAAAGAAAGAAACAAAGGAGAGGAATAAATATATATAGAACCCTGCCAAGTCACTGGTCTGTGTATACGTGTTTAAAAAATGAGTTTTAAATAGTAACAAGATTTGGATTAGTGACATGGCAAAAACGAGTTTCAAAATAGCAACATGTTTGGATCGTAAAGTTGGGGAAGTAAGTAGACTCAACAATAAGCAAAAAAATGCAGATTGTTGAGGTCATTGAGAAAAGAAAAAAGAAATACCATTCAAAATTTGTCGAAAAAAATAGAGGCATGAAAATTTGGTCGTTGGACATCAACGAAGAAAACTCAAAAATTAAATAACAATGTGAAATATTGAGAGGGGAGGGGGTTTACTTATACATCCTCTCTTTACATACTTTTTTGAATTAAATTTTCAAATGCATGCATGGGGAGGAGGATGTATGCATCCTGCCCCATGCATACACATTAATCCCCATGGCCCTCCTCCCCATGCATGGCCCTACTTCTCCCCTCTCAACCAAATTTAAATCTCTCTCTCTCTCTCTCTCTCTCTCTCTCTCTCTCTCTCTCTCTCTCTCTCTCTCTCTCTCTCTCTCTCTCTCTCTCTCTCTCTCTCTCTCTCTCTCTCTCTCTCTCTCTCTCTCTCTCTCTCTCTCTCTCTCTCTCTCTCTCTCATACTCAGAGTGGACAATGTCACAGGAGCGCGTGCATGGGACTGATTCGTGTTCGTCCTCACTTCGTCTTCTCTATCGCGAACAATTTTCTGTCTTTTAATTTTCTTCTGTGCGGAAGTCCTTACAGGATCCCAGACACTCGACTACGCATCACAGAACATATTCTATTCTAGCAATCATGATACGTAGCACAAGACAAGATGCACAAAAATAGAGTAACTGAATTATCAGTTTTAGTTTAGAGTGAATTCGTCAGTGTCTCGCTCGTTGGCGGAATGACATTCTACTCTTTTGCTGTATTCTGCTTGTTGGCAGACTTTCACGCACATCTCTGGTGTCATTACTTTCTTGCTCTATTTGTTATGCCTCTCTCTGTCTCTTACAGATCTCTGTATTCAAACACTTTATTATGATCCAGAGAGGATCGTTTATACCTCCACTATGTGGAGTTTACAAGATAGCTAAACATCGAATCACATGACTAGTTAACGCTAATCAACTAGTTAGTTAGTCTCCGTCGTTGCTACTCGTTTCGGCTGGGCGTGAAGCCTATTGAAAGATTTTTTTTTCGTCTGTTTCGTAATCTCCCATTTGCTTTTGTTCTTTTCGTAGTTTTTGTTTCGTGTCCCTTTTGCGGTTTGCGGTCCTGGATGTGTGTTTGCGATTCGCAATTGATTCGCGAATCGTTCGTGCTTCGAGTCAAAAACACGTTGACTGTTGCGAATTGTTCTCGTTTGTGCTTCAAGTAAAAGTCATATTGATTGTCGCGAATTGTTTGACCTTCGTGTCTTGTTCGTGTTGCGACAAAGTTGCAAGAGTTCACCATTTCTGCACTCCCTCTTGAACCTTGCATCTTTGTTCATTTAATCCAATTGCCTCTCTTTGCTTGGTAAAGAGTGGCTTGTCGAGCGGTTTTGTGAGGAGATCTGCAATCATATTTTCTGATTTTATGAACTGGACCTGGAGCTCTCCTTTTGAGATCAAATCTCGAATATGATGGTACTTCAGAGGAATGTGCTTCGTCTTTGAATGGAAGATAGGATCTTGGGACAGATAGATGGCACTCTGAGAGTCCATCATCATCGTACTTGGCCCCTCTTGTGGTATCCCGATTGCCTCCAACATCATTTGCAGCCACACTACCTCATTCACCACTTTTGAGGCTGCGACATACTCAGCTTCGCAAGAGGATTGAGCTACCAAGGTTTGCTTTTTGCATATCCAATTGATTGCAGCTCCGCACGCTATCGTACATCCTCTAGTAATGGACTTGCTGTCATCTTTGCAGCTCGCCCAACTCGCATCACTGTAGTGATGCAGTTCAAATCCTTTCTCTTAGTTTCTAGCTCTGTAGATTAATCCAACATTCTGGGTACCTTCAGATACTGTAGGATTCGTTTGGCCATTTTCCAATGTGCTAGACCAGGATTGGAACAGAATTGGCTCATTGCGTAAACAAAAAAGGCTAGATCGGGTCTGGTATAAACTGTTAAGTACATCAGACTACCGATTAAGTTCTAGTAGGGTATACCTGCCATCTTTTGTTCTTCCTCTTCTATTTTTGGGCAATCCTGTTTCGTGCGCTTGGCTCTAGCTATCATTGGTGTGGCTTTCTCTACACAATCCATCATGTGGTACTACTTTAGCACCTTTCTGGCATATTCTGACTGACTCAAGTGCATTTTGCCATTTGTTCGATCTCTTTTGATTTCCAGCCCTAGGCATTTTGTCGCTTCTCCAAGATCTGTGATTTCGTAGTTTTCAAAGATCTGACTCTTCGTGTCTCTCTGATCAACATCAAGGAATTTCCTATCATCAGCGAATCATCCACGAAAATGGTCAATATCACAAAATCCTTTCCTACTCTTTTGATGTAGACATTCCAGTCTGGTTGAGTAGGATTGAAGTCTAGAGACTTCAGAAGACCATCAAGCTTTTTGTACCAGGCTCGTGATGCCTGTTTTAGACCGTAGATGGATCTTTGCAATCGACAGACATATTGTCTGTTGTCGGGGTCTTCATAGCCTTCACGTTGCTCCATGAAATTTTTTTCCTCTAGATCTCCGTAGAGAAAGGCTGTTTTCATGTCAATCTAGTGAATTTCCAAATTGTACTGTGTGGCGTATGCAAGGAGCAGCCTTATGCTTGTCATCTTGACCATGGGCAAATATGTGTCAAAATAGTCGAGACCATATCTCTACGTGTAGCCCTTCGCGACAAGCCTTGCTTTGTAGCGGCCAATGGTGCCATCTAATTTCAGCTTTTTTTTTGTACACCCATTTGCAGTCGACTACTTTCCTATTTTTAGACAGTGGCTCTAATGTCGATGCCTCGTTTTACCTCATCGATTCGATCTCTTTTGACATTGTCTATTTCCAGAATTCTCCCTCTGGACTCTGAATAGCTTCTTGGTATGTAGCTGGCTCTTCTGTGAAGCTACAGTACTCGAACTGCATGCCTTTGCTCCATTGAATATTGTCAAAACAGCGGTCCGGAGGTCTTCTTTGTCTTGTTGACTTTCGAGGTTCGTTTCGTCATTGCTCGAACATTTCTTGTTTGTGGGATCGATCCTTTGTTTCCTGCTGCTCTGGAGTCTAGGGTCTTGCATTTTGATTTGATGACTGTCCTCGATCCCTCTCTTGAATAGGCAGTAGTGTGAAGATCTCATGGCCTCTTTCATCTTTCAGTCCAGGGAATGTGGACTCGTCGAACTTCACATCTCTGCTTGAAACAACTTTCTTCGTGGTTGGATCGTAGAGTCTGTACACATGTGTTCCGTTCAAGTAGCCGACCATGATTGTTTGCTCGGATTTGTCGTCGAGCTTGTTTCTCTTTTTCTTTGGAATGTGCATGTATGTTGCACATCCAAACACTCGTGCGTATGACAGATCAGGATTTCTGCCTGTCCACATCTCGTACGGTGTTTTGTTCTCCAGCGTTGTCATTGTTGATCTGTTCTGCAGCCCAAAATTGGACTAGCAATTGAGCCTATGCCATCATGCATCTGGCTCCTTCGACTAGCGTTTTGTTTTTTCTTTCTGCCACACCATTGTATTCTGGTGTGTATGCAAGAGTGAATTGGTGTTCAATTCCCTGTTCTTCATAGAATCTTGAGAATTATGTGCTTTTGTATTCACCTCCATTGTCAGATCTAAGGATCTGTATCCTTTTTGAGGTGTGTCGCTCTGCGAATGCCACGAACTTCTTGAAAGAATCAAACACTCCGGATTTCTTCTTCAAGTAGTAGATCGTGGTCATTCGATTGTAATCATCTATGAACATTAAAAAATATCTCGAATCAGAGAGCGAATCTGTTTTCATCGGTCCACACACATCAGAGTGGACAAGCTCAAGAACTTCCTTGGCTCTTCTTCCTTCGTGTGTGAATGGATTCTGATGTTGCTTGCCTTTTTGACAAGCCTCACAGAACTCAGCCTCGGGCCTTGATATTTTGAAACCTGTGATAATGTCCTTTGTGCTCATGTCGTACAGGCTCCGCATGTTCAGATGATACAATCTCCTATGCCAGAGCTGATCTTCGTATTCTGAAGCATTTAATATGCTATCAGAGTTGCTAATTATTTTGGCTTGGTCGAGGTTTCCTTCTCTGCATCCGACCATTAGCAACTTGTTTGTCATTTTATCGATCATACGACAAGTATTGCCATCGAATAAACCTTGAATGCCTAGATCTGCCATCTTGGAGACAGATAGCAGATCTTTTCTAAGTGAGGGCACATAGAGTGCTCCTGGCAGCTCTGCTTGGCTTGACAGTGTTCGTAGCTGTAGAGAGCCGATGCCTTTGACATTGTGTCTGCTTCCATCACCTAGAATCACTGCTCTGTCATTTTTGAGTTCGCGAAAGTTGATCAAGATCTTCTTGTTGCAGGTTATGTGAGATGTTGCTCTTGAATCGATGACCACATCGTAGTCATATTCGGAGTAGCTTGTCGAAGCTTCGTCGAGTATCGTGAAAGCTTTGTCACCTCTTTCTGCATCTTTAGATGATTCTACAATGTTTGTCTTTTCATATTTGTTTTTCCTTTTTGGGTTGAATCTGCAGTCGTATGCAGAATGCCCTTTCTTCTTGCAGTGCATGCAAGGTATTGCTGGATTGAACCAACATTTGTTGGCTGTATGGCCTGGTCTGTGGCAGTGATCGCAAGAAGAAGATTGTTGATTCGAGGACTTCGTCTTCTCGAATCTTGGCTTATTTTTGTTCTTCTTCTTGCCTTTTGTGAATAGAGCCTTCTCTTGATCACTGCTTCCCTCTCCTTCGTCTCTCATCAGTCTCTCATCAGCAACAAGACTGACTGCTTTGTCGAATGTCATATCTGGTAGACTCAGTATGAGCATTCTCAGTGGCTGATAGGACGTTGGTAGAGATTTCATGAAGTACATCAGTTGCTGTGGTACTAGGACCTGGTGCTCCTGTCCTGATGCAGCGAGTTGAGCGAAGATCGTTCTGATCTTCTCAACGTGCTAATCCAATTGGTCGCCATCCCACCGTATTGATTGCAGCTGATTGTGAATGTGCATGACTGAAGTTGCAGTCCTTACTTCATACTTCTACTTTAATCTTTCCCATGTTGCATGGCTGCTTTCGTAGTCTTCAATCTGCATGAGTAGATCTTCATCTATGGACGAAACGATGATCGCCATTGCGCGCTCATCCTTTCTGATCCATTCAGCTCTCCTTGGGTCTCCCTCTGGAGGC
This sequence comes from Diphasiastrum complanatum, assembly GCA_029204225.1. Lineage (NCBI taxonomy): Eukaryota > Viridiplantae > Streptophyta > Lycopodiopsida > Lycopodiales > Lycopodiaceae > Diphasiastrum > Diphasiastrum complanatum. The sequence goes on from CM055114.1 coordinate 29,458,211, forward strand.
TGCACCTTTGAGAGCTCGGTCACCGACCAGATGCCTTCGCCCTTCAGGAGTGTTTTGATTTTGAATTTCCAGATTCTGTAATTTGCGCCATCGAGACTGATTGCTGCTCTGGTTTGGATTGTCGTAGCCATATTATGTTGTCTAGAAGAATCATTGCTGGGATATCAGTAGTGATAACCTGTTGGCTCTGATACCATGTCGTGGGAGCGCATGCGTGGGACTGATTCGTATTTGTCCTCAGTTCGTTAGTGTCTCGCTCGTTGGCGGAATGACATTCTACTCTTTCGCTGTGTTCTGCTCGTTGGCAGACTTTCATGCACAGCTCTGGTGTCTTTACTTTCTTGCTCTATTCGCTATGTCTTTCTCTGTCTCTTACAGATCTCTGTATTCACACACTCTATTATGATCCAGAGAGGATCGTTTATACCTCCACTATGTGGAGTTTACAAGACAACTAAACATCGAATCACATGACTAGTTAATGCTAATCAATTAGTTAGTTAGTCTCCGTTGTTGCTACTCGTTTCAGCTGGGCGTGAAGCCCGTTGAGCTACCAGCTGACAGCGCAAAAGATTTTTCTTCGTCTGTTTCGTAATCTCCCGTTTGCTTTTGTTCTTTTCGTTTCTTTTTGTAGTTTTCGTTTCACGTCCCTTTTGCGATTTGCGGTCCTGGAGGTGTGTTTGCGATTCGCGATTGATTCGCGAATTGTTCGTGCTTCGAGTCAAAGACACGTTGACTATCGCGAATTGTTCTCGTTCGTGCTTCGAGTCAAAGTCATGTTGACTGTCGCGAATTGTTCGACCTTGTGTCTTGTTCGTGCTACGACAAAGTTGCAAGAGTTCACCATTTCTGACAAACAATGCGGTAACCAAACATGTGCTAAGTTCTGGGAGGTGGTCTGTGATGAGCATGACATTGATCCCACTGGAACCTATCAAGAATGTCAGATCTGCAACTGGAGCGAGTTAATGTGTACTTTAACGAAGCAAGTGCTGGAAGGTATGTTCTCAGGTCTGTGCTCATGGATTTGAAGCCTGGAACCATGGATAGCGTCAGATCTGGACCTTATGGTGAGATATTTAGGCCCGATAACTTTGTATTTGGCTTCCAATCGGGTTTGTATTAGCTGTGTTTAGAATTGGGCTTGCTCCTTCAATTCGAGTGGAGTACGTTCCTCTTTTCTACAAGCTGACAAGGATACGTCTCATTCTGAAAGAAATTCGGCCTCCTAAACCTCGCAAACATGAGTCCGAAGTCCTCTTCATGTGCACACACACAATACGCTAATAGACCCTATCGTGGTTTCTGCGGCTTCAGGAATAGATGTTACTGCTCTAACCTACCGCATCAGCCGAGTTTCAGAGATATTGTCGCCTATTAAAACAGTCCCGTTGTCCAGAGATAGAGAGAGAGATGCTAAGGGACATTACACAAAAGGGGCAGAGTTGATTGATTCAATGTTGGACGTGGTTCGTAAAGAAGCCGAAAGCTGCGACTGTTTGCAGGGTTTTCAAGTGTGGCATTCTCTTGGCGAAGGTACCGGTTCCTGAATGGGAACGCTTTTGATTTCTAAGATCAGAGAAGAATATCCAGACAGAATGATGCTAACGTTTTTAGTTTTTCCATCTCCAAAGGTTTCAGACACCGTTGTTAAACCGTATAACGCTACGCTTTCTGTTCATCAGTTGGTCGAAAATACAGATGAGTGTATGGTATTGGAGAATCAGGTCTAAATTTTTTGACCCTGGTTCACTGTATATTTTTCGACCCTGGTTGTATTTTTTGACCCTGTGTATATTTTTCGACCGAATGTATTTTTTTGACCCATTGTATTTTTCGACCCTGTTTGTATTTTTCGACCTTGTGTATTTTTCTGACCCATTGGAGTCAACGCCCTCATCAGTTTATTATCCTACAAGCATTGTTCTATAAACAGATCAATCAATCTATCAATTTTTGCAACCATAGGTGCATTGAGTAATACCGTAGACAAACTCTCTCTCTATATATGTATATGTATGTATGTGTGTGTGTGTGTATATGTGTGTGTGTGTGTGTGTGTGTGGGTGTGTATATGTATGTGTTGTAAATGTTAGTGCCTTAGAGGCAATGTTAGATAACCTAGTATACTCCCAAATTTTATTATGTGATCTGTTGGATGATTTTTTGTCCATGTACTAAAAAAAAGATTATAAATTTGTTGTTGCATTATGTTTTTTTCTAGTTCAATTGGCGTACATACAAGAGGTTTTTGTGATATCCACACTCTCACAAATACACATACATAAACACATGCACTCACGTACACACACACATATACATCAGCAGCACGTTTGGCATCAGTGATCACGTCGGCTATCAACCTAGCAAGCGCACACACACACACATACTCTCTCTCTCTCTCTCTCTCTCTCTCTCTCTCTCTCTCTCTCTCTCTCTCTCGACGAGCTTATCCAAAATGCTCGTCCGTCAATGACGGGCTTACCCATGCCCGTCAACATACAGACTCAAACGATAGAAACCTTAAAAGGATCTAACTCATCATTGCTTGCTCAGTATCAGCCAGCGCACAGGCGCGGTGAGGTTTACGTTGGCCCCTCAGTATCCTCCCCCATAGCCATCACACTTCTGCATAGCAGCAGTGTTTTGAACCATATGGCTTCCCACTGCACTATTGTCTCTTTCTTTGATATTATCAAAACTTTCCAGTCCCAAAAACATCTCTTTAGGAGGCTCTCCATTGCTACCACCACCACAAAGACCACATTTTCTCCCTGCGAGAAGATTGGGCATTGTAAATATATCACTCAGACCAATCTCATCAGCTTTGTCAGATGAAAAGTTTTTGTTGGTATGCTGGCCATTTTGAAAACTCATGATGTCAGTGGGCCTTCTACCTTGACACATTCCTGTTTGGGAACATGAGAATCACTCCCTTCAGAGGAGTCCAGATGAGTGCCATATGGAGTCCAGAGGTAAGTGTAGCTATGTAGTATGTGTATGTGTATCAGCCCACCAGATCCCTGAGAAACAACTTCCGACCATTTTAGACCGCAATAGGACCACCCATCACCCAGATCGTCGGTCGTCCGTCGTCAACGACGGGCATACCCACTAGATCATCGTGTTGGAATTTGATGTTCAGTCTCAAATGCATTTATTACTGAGCATCCTGAAAGCTGCACAAAACCAAGAAAAAAAAGGCTCGAGTTTTTCAGAAGGTCGAAAAATCCAGTATCGAATTTTTTCGACCCAAGCCTTTTTCGATCCGATGTTACTCTTTTCAAAGAGAAAAATTCAGATCGGATCGGATCGAAACTGATTTATCTGGGCGTCTTCATGGGTCTAATTTTTCCAACCCTGAAAAAATTCGACCCTCAGTAAATTTCCAACCCTAAGCAAATTTTCAACCCAGTGTAAGTTTTTATTTCTTTGTATATTTTTTGATACATTGTAAAAATGATACTGTCGGTCAGAAATTCGACCCAACAACTAGATCGCCGGCCGTCCATTGTCCCCTGTCAACTGCGGGCACTCTTTAATAGTATGTATATATATATATATATATATATATATATATATATATATGACACTAAAATATCACGGCGCGACGGGAGGCTGTGCACATTGATGCTTATATATATATATATATGTGCATATACATATACATATACATATATATATATATATATATAGATGAAAATTTGCGCAGATATAGGGCCCCATATTTTATGTTTGGAACGTGAAGTAAAAATTAGAACATAAAAGAAAAAGCTGGAAGTTTGAAGTTTTAAAATTAAATAACAAAGTGAACTATTGATATGGGGAGGGGATTTATTTATCTTGGTGGACAAATGTTCATTTTGCTTATGGGATATATGAATTGCCACGTGTCAACACCGTATTGAATTCATAAAAAAAAAAAATCTAATTGTTTTGGGCTTTTTTGGAAAGCCATCTTATTGTAACTGTGACTCTTTAGTCACAATTCTTGGAAATGGACAAATTTCACAATGTATCTATACTCATGAGATCTATCATGCTTCCAGAAATACTTATGGGATAATTGTTGTCCTTTCCTTGTGCTCTCCTCTCCTTGTGTTTTCCTCCCTATGTATGTTTTTGGTAAGACATATAATTAAAAATTGCAAACAAAACATAAAAACATAATTAATTTTAAAAAACATAAAGATAAAAATTAGTATAATTAAATATGAATAACATTAATTGTTTACTTTTATAAAATTAAAAATCATAAACTAAAAAACCACAAAAATAAAAGAGCAAACTAGATGAATAAATACATTAATAAATGGAGTCAAATCAGAAAAAATAAAATTAACAAAACACCAAAAATTACAATAAATTGAATAGAAATGAAATAAAGTAAAAAGTGTAACAAAAAATTAAAAAATTAAATTATATTGAAAATCAAGATTGGAAGAAATTAAAATAATAAATAGATAGCATCGCATAATAATAACATCAATAAATTAAATATTTAAAAATAGAATAGATTATAAAATGTAAAATATAAAATAAACTAAATAAAACAAAGAAAATAGAATAGAATCAAAATAATTATAAAATAACGAGAAACATATGTAGAAAATAGAATGTAATAGTTAACAAATCATAAAAATTTAAAAAATAGACTATTTAATAGAATATTGAAATAGAATAATAAATAATAAAATACAATAAACAAAATAAAAAATAAATAAATACAAAATCACACTATAAACTAAAAATATAAAAATGCAATAAAATTAAAATAAAATCACAAAATAAATAAACAATATAATCTAAAGATAAAATCACCAAATAGAAAATATTAATAAATACAATAAAATAAAAAAAATTAATGAGAATAAAAGACCACAAAATATATTAAAAAATTAATAGAAAAACATTTAAATTTTTTAAAATAATGAGAAATAAAATCCATAAAGTTAAGAAAAAAAAATGAAAAAATAAAGCTAAGAACTAAGGGCCAACGACTAAGGGTCAAGGTCTAAGGACTAAGGGCCAACTAGCTAAGGACCTAGGGTCGAGGGCCAACGGCTAAGAACCAAGGGCCAAGAGTCAAGGGCTAAGGACCAATTGCCGACTACCAAGGGCTAAGGTTCAGCGACTAAGAACTAAGGGCCAACGGCTAAGGGTCAAGGTCTAAGGACTAAGGGCCAACTGGCTAAAGACCGAGGGTCGAGGGCCAACGGCTAAGAACCAAGGGCCAAGAGTCAAGGGCTAAACTGGCTAAGGGGTAAGGGGTAAGGGCTGAGATATAAGGGGTAAGGGCTAAGGGCTAAGGGCCAAGGGCTAAGGGCTAAGGGCTAAGGGCCAAGATATGAGGACTAAGGACTAAGGGCCAAGGGCTACAGTCCAATGGTAGAGGACCAAGTGGCAAGGGATAAAGGCCAAACTTTAACGACCAATGGCGAAAGGCTCAGGACCAAGCACCAAGCACCAAGGGCTATGGGCCAAGGGTTACGAGTCAAGGCCTAAGGAAGATCCACGAATATTTTATAAAGATATTTAAAATACATAGAAATATTCCAAGACAATTACAAAAAAATCTCAAAATCTGGGTGAAAATAACTAAAAATAATCTAAAAAAATTCACAAATTGATTTCAAGATTTATAAAATTGAGAATATATTTATCCAGCTATTTACATTGTGTGGTATATTACATCTACGTATGTATGTATGTATGTATGTTCCAATGTATGTTGACATCATAATTTCTCTCTGTGTGTGTAGGGCTTGCAATGGAAAACGATCGTGAGAAAAATGTCCGCATTGTCTTGCAATATCGAAAAGAAGTCGTTGCATTCGGTCAAATTTTGAATCAAGTCAGATGTGTTTCTTTCGCAAAATTGGCACAAATAAATGCATGGTGAGTATTTTAAAAGTGCTCAAGATGGATTGTCCATTGCCATACCCACAGACGGGTGTCACTCATCTCGTAGACATTTATGATAATTTGTTGGACTTAATGGCAAATAGATTGTTGTGCGATAACAATGACGTGGTGAAGATTGACGATCTTGAAGTCTTGGCATGTCATATTTATAACACCAATTATATTGTTGACTGTATGGATTTTGATGGAAATATAGTTTGTTCGGCTAGCTTCAAAGGTTACTACAGTTTTGACAAAAAATAGTTGTTTGCCACTATAAAGTTAATATTGGTAACAAATGAAGGAACCATTTGAAATGTCATGGCAGATGACGGAGTCCCATTTTACTCACCGAATAAATCGATGATATGGTGTTTATCGAAACTTTCTTTACATGCTACGAATACTAGGCACATATCGTTCGACGAGGCAATGAATGAGTATTACACTTATTATGATCGCAATTACAACAGATCATCAAGTATGCAATGTACAATTACCTTCAATCACGATGGGAGAACATCGACAAAAACAACATATAATTTTGATTTTCTCACTGGCGTGGAAGATGTCAATCATAATAATAGTGCAAAATTCAAACGAATTAGGTATAGTTTAGATGTTCTCACCGGTGTGGATGATATCAATGCTCATGATGTGACTGATAGCAATGCTACAAGACCAGCTCTGTACAACTCTGATGTTTTGACAAGCGTGGACGATGTAATTGGTTATGATCTAACACGACCGACATACAACTCAGACATCCTAACTGGGATAGACGATGTGGTTAACAATGATTTATCTCGATGAAATGAGTCTAGTTCAGATTTATTGATGCATGTGAGAAACGTTAATGTGGAAAATGGACTCTGCAATCCATCTCAAGCGAATGCTATCACCGATAGCATCCGTAGACTTTCTCAAATGACAAGACAATCCAAGAAGACAACAAGTGCATCTTCTACAACATTGCTTTTCTAATGCTTCTAGACAACATGATTCAGATTTTTCTATGTTTAATTTCGATGAAGACGACGAGCTAGTAATTGGAATGAAATGTCAAAAGAATTTATATCAAGAGTTGATCAATCACACGAGAAAAGCTTTGAAAGTCCAATGCAACATGATCCAAGTTTCGAATCTTTTGGAGCTTCTCGAAACTGCAAAAGAAAATGTGTGCTTGCATTCGTCACTCTGAAGAAGGCAGATTCAGCATCGGTCCCTACTCTGACAACCTTTGCCATCCAAAATAAAGCTCCCATTGCAACATCTTCATCTAGAGGTGATATTCCAACAAATTTGTCCATTGCAACTTCTCTACTAGTAGGCATGAATTCCGATAATGGTGCATCTCCTTTTCGTCTGCAATAACGACAAGGTAAGAGTTCTACTGTATCCATTTCGACTTCAGTGTTCACATTAGAAGGCATGCATCCTGAAGGTTGAAAAGCAATTGTAAAAGATTTTGGCCAAAAAGTTGTTGGTTGTATGTTGATAGTGGCAAATTCTTTTGTTTTGTGAGGTACTCAAGAAATTTTGTGGTTTCATCCACAGATGAGAAATTTTGATCTTTGTATTCTGGATATTTCTCGCGCATATATTGTCCATATTTACAAAATGATATCAATCATTTCATCTCATCATTGTCCAGTTCATTTGTGGGTGCCAAAAAGATCGCTTTCTCTTTTGAAGGCAAAGAGTGCAACAATATGAAAGGTTCACTCCATGTATCATCTCCATCAGTGCAATAATATTTCCACTGCATGGTTGGTTCACCATTCAACATTTGAAAATGAATGTAGTGAGGATTGATGTGTCCTTCTAGACTATCATTTCCACGAACAAATAATGGCTCTATGAATATTTTCCAATCCACCATTTGTTTTAACAACTCAACTTCAATACTTTCAACAACTCGCTTTCTCTATACACTTAGTCTCAACTCTTCACATTCTTTGTATGTGATTTTGCGTATACATAATTTCCTACAACAAGGCTGCATCAAAGTCCCTTTTATATGTTCTGGCGGTCAATTCACTCAAAGCATTATGGTACGAACCTAAATCCACTCGGAGACGTGGAAACAATCCAATCGACAACAAAGAATTATACGAAGATTGTCTTTCAAAAGACTAGGTTCCAAACAATGACGATGTAGAAGATGTAGATATTGATGTTGTGATTTATCCATGGCATGTGTATTGTAAGACCATGAGGAAGTTGTAATGTGGAAAGTTTAATGACTTTTAGAGATTCTAAAGGATCGAAATAGTTTCTAATTTGCAACCTTTAGAATAGAATAATTTACTCTAAAAGGTTAAACTTGTGCATATTCTACTCTTTGGTCTTGGAAAATGCACAGTGTGCAATATGATCGTACATTTTGATTCAAGCTCTAAAATTGCACCAAAGAGGTGCACATTTTGTAATAGTCATTCAACAATTAGAAAGGCGCATGTACATATGCACATACTTTTCACTAAATAAAATATTTTGCCATTTCAGTTACTAAATCCATGTGTCTTAATTGTAGTTTTGTATTTTTTTTTTTTTGTGTTTTCAAACTATGCAAATTTAAAATGATCATGATGCTCTTACAAAATGATGTTTCATCTGGTAGTGCATAGACTAGCTGAATTTGGATGCTATGAGAATTTGGATGAATTGCAACATATTGATTGTAACATATTACTAGTTTGTTATCTTAAATTAGTTTCTTTCTCTTGTTTCATGAACCTTTGTGTACGCAACTAAATTTGAAGATCCCAATGTTATATGTCTCTTGAGATGTCATAATTGTAGGTAGTGGATGTAAGTTTTATAAGTGATACACTAAATTTATATATAAGAATTTAAAATTATAATTGAAATATTAAAATGAGTGCATTTAAATATGTGGTCAATTAACCAAATTTCATTTCCATGTTCTATCCCATGAGAGAGAGAGAGAGAGAGAGAGAGAGAGAGAGAGAGAGAGAGAGAGAGAGAGAGAGAGAGAGAGAGAGAGAGAGAGAGAGAGAGAGAGAGAGAGAGAGAGAGAGAGAGAGAGAGAGAGAGAGAGAGAGAGAGAGAGAGAGAGAGAGAGAGAGAGATGGGGGGATAAATCCTAAAAAAAAGTCCAATTGTTTTGCCAAAGTCCAAAGTTAATTGATACTATGTTTATGTCTACCTCTGATCCAATCCATAACAAAATGGTACTCAATGGTAAAACCAATCATCGGAACCTTAATCTAATCTTTACCACCACTATCCATAATCATGAATATCTCACAGCTCATTACCCCCAAAACTCCTCTAGTTTTAGATTATCCAAAACAATCCCTAGAGAATTCCTCTATTTCAACTAGATAGTTCCACCTTTGCACACATACTAGATTCCTGAAAAGAAATCTATGCAACTAGTTTATCCCATGAAAGTCTTATTCCTATCTTTTCTTCTCCTCCTTTTAAAAGAAATTCTATAATTTTGACAAAAAAGTCCTCAAGAGACAATGTACAATATATCAAAGATTTGAAAAGTCAGTAATGAGTATCCAATACTATTACTGACCGGACTTTCTTCTAGATCATAAAATATCTTATCCCGAATGATAGAAACTTTACATCTCAATAATCAACTATCACATTAAGATAATCATTTGGATTCAGAAAGTCTAAATTCCACTTAATCAATTGAAAACATCAATATATTTTGAGCTATATTCACCAATGTATGGAAGTACAATTTCGTATAACTATAATCAGTCCTTCAAAACATAGTCTTACATTGGAAGGAGTTATATGAATCTTAATCTAATTGTCTCGTATTTAAAAAATTTCTAAAAAATAGAGGTTTAAAATAATAGAGAAATAGATTTAAGGGCCTTCATATTTTGTATAGTAATGAGATACTATTTGGAATCCAGATCTATATCTCATAATTTCCCAAAATACCCTAACCAAATAACAAATGGACTTATCTGTTAGTATCACTAATATCATAATCACTAACCATCGGTCTACAGATCATTCTCGCACAAGAAATTCCCTTTGGAATCACTGATGTCCCATACCACCAACTTTCCCTCCAAGAATTCTCTGCTTCTAGATTTGTTTTCCAAAAAGTCAAAAACACAGTATCAATTAATTTTTGACTTTGGCAAAACAATTGGACTTTTTTTAGGATTTCTCCCCTTCCTTCCTCCCTCCCTCCCTCCCTCCCTCCCTCCCTCCCTCCCTCCCTCCCTCCCTCCCTCCCTCCCTCCCTCCCTCCCTCCCTCCCTCCCTCCCTCCCTCCCTCTCTCTCTCTCTCTCTCTCTCTCTCTCTCTCTCTCTCTCTCTCTCTCTCTCTCTCTCTCTCTCTCTCTCTCTCTCATGTAATAGAACATGGAAATGAAATTTGGTTCCAAATTGACCACATCCTTAAATACACTCGTTTTAATATTTCAATTCTAATTTTATATTCTTATATATAAATTTAGTGTATTGCTTATAAGAATTACATTCAATTCCAGTGTTCACATTAGAAGGCATGCATCCTAAAGGTTGAAAAGCAATTGTAAAAGATTGTGGCCAAAAAGTTGTTTGGTTGTATGTTGAGGCAAATTCTTTTGTTTTGTGAGGTACTCAAGAAGTTTTGTGGTTTCATCCACAAATGAGAAATTTTGATAATTGTATTCTGGATACTTCTCGCACATATATTGTCCATATTCATGAAAGGATATCAATCCTTTCATCTCATCATTGTCCAGTTCATTTGTGGGTGCCAAAAAGATCGCTTCCTCTTTCGAAGGCAAAGAGTGCAACAATCTGAAAAGTTCACTCCATGTATCGTCTCTATCAGTGCAATAATACTTCCACTACATGGTTGGTTTACCATTCAACATTTGAAAACGAAAGTAGTGAGGATTGGTGTGTCCTTCTAGACCATCACTTCCATGAACAATAAATGGCTCTATGAATCCTTTCCAATCCACCATTCGTTCTAACAACTCTACTTCAGTACTTTCAGTACGACCACCACCTATCTTTTGGCCAATTCGTCCTCACATATCAGGTCTACCCGCACTACTTTCCATGTAAATGAATGCACCTTAGTTTAATCACATCAAACTTCACTGGTGTTTAACCACAATTAAAATATAATTTTTCAAAATGCTGAAATATTCCTTCCCAATAGTTGGGAACACTCAAAAATTTGAATTAGCAGTGACATTTCTAAAAAAAGCCTACGCCATCTCTATCTCCAACAGAGTTTCTTAGCGCCATCTCCAGCTTTGTTTATTGTCATTGTGTTGTTTGTTACTATACTATTGTAATGATGACAAAGCTTTATCATCTTCATGTGGATCTATCACCAGAATATGCTCCGCTCAAGACGAGAAATTCAAAGCAACCCAAATTGTCAACTTTTGATATGGTCTGATACAAGGAGGAAAAGCTAAAACATGTAGATTTATGGTCATCAGGAATATTGTATCCATGTTCATTGCAACATCCAGATTTTCATTCGGTGAGTCAGTTAATAATCTATATGTGTCATGGTTAAAATGGCCTTTTGGGTTACTGTGAGAATTTGATGCTATATGGGAATGCACATTCACTGCAAAGAATACATTATTTGGAAGAGGAATCAAGGAAAATATCAAAGGAGTGCGGAGAAAAATCTACAAAGATGAAAACTTGTTTGGATGAAAATGAGATTCTCAAGGAGGAGATCCAAAGGTTGAAATCTTCTTTGCATCATTATACAACTAGTAATGATGAGATAAAAATTGCATTTCAATCCATGCGTATCTCATATTGTCTCTTGTTAAAGATATGGATGTGCTCAACAGAAAGGTCCAAAGCAACAAGAAGAAAAGACTAGTAAACAAGGATATATGTGATCTATCATCCAGAGGAGGTCATAGAAAAAGAAGAATCTGTGCATTCAATTAAGTTATAGCTTATTTGGTATTGAATATTGCTTGAACTTTTTTATTCATTCATAATTACTAATTTTGTTATTTATTCATTTCAACTTTATGTTGATTTGCTTATTATATACTGTTGTGAGTACTATGAGTGTCCTAATTTCTACTGACATTTTCATGAATATTATGTTTGCGATGCAGATCAGCATTGGTTGTTGAAGACCATTTGGCCAATGAGATTTTAATTGGAAACTCACTAGGCTCTATCTTGACTTCTAAATCTATGAAATCAATGTTAAATAATAACAAAATGAAAAAGATTAAGGCTTCAGTTACTGATAGCATTATGGATGAAGTTGGAAAAATATTAGACACTACATTGCTTTAGAGACATGTGACTTTTCTACCATCAGTAGGAAAGCATATGCAAAAATGTTTAAGATGATAAAGGAGGCATTTGCACAGGTAAATATTAAAAAGTTTCCAATCCCACAACCATTTCATCTTTAAAAAAAAAGACATGTTAAACCATGGTATGCATACAATAGTTGGTATTCCATCTCATATCAATGAAGTGTATTGCTCGAAAGGAGAAAGTCTAGCATATAACAATTCCAACAATTTATTTATTGACATTGATCAGTTATTAACATTCATCATAAATTTTTACGGTATTACAAATGAGAATGTCAATAACAAGTTGATAGTTGTTCGTAAGTTAGATGAGTCTGAAATTATAAAAGGACAAAAAATGGAAAGAGTCAGTCTCACAATCATGAATGGAGCACTTTCAAATTTAGAAGACTCAGAAGGCCTCAATTTTAGTGTTCAATCAGAAAATGATATCTGGTGGTTGGCAGTATTTCAGGTATAGCAGTTCCTTCGCATAATAAATAGGGATAATCATTTGAATATGGATTTTATATCTAAAATCTTCTTTGTGTTAATATTATGAGGCTAATCACATTTTTATATTCTCTTATAGGTGCTGAAAGAAGACCATAACATTCTCTCATGGATATTTAATAGAACATCATATTCTACAACCATAAAAAATCACATGGAGGGAGTGTCACTCAATATTCCTGGAATTGGCACTTTCAACATTGAATGGCATTTAGCAGGAGATCTGAAGACATTAAAATGTATGTTCAATGTATCTCATGGCGCTAACTCTAAACACCCTTGTTTGTACTACATGAAAACAACAAAAGACATGACAAGGAGTACAGAAATATCAAGAGATCGAGAAGATCCTAATTGGAAACCTGTACTACTGATTCCTCTATGAAATGTTCATATTTGTACATTGCATGCGGAGGTGCATATTATAGAAAAAATAATATATCTTCACATCTTGTTTGCATGGAATTCCGAGCCAGAGGTCTTTGCGAAGGAAGCTATTTCCAGATTAGAGGATGTGTTGTCCAAAGCAGGCTTACATAAAGGTCACGTTAAAATACAAAAAATGACAAGCTATCAAGTAAAACAGAAAATATTCTATGCAAGTTGAGCATTAGAGGATCTAAAGCTCAAAGATTTTTATCAAATTATTCTGGCAAACAATCTAAGGTTCAATACACGGTTTGGAAAGAAATTATTGCAGCAACTCAAGATTTCGAAGAAGAAGGTTCTACTCATATACACAAAACAGAAGTTTGGAAAAAGTTAGACAACATGGTGAAATACTTGATAAATTTTCAAATACTGATGTTCAAATGATACAGAAAACAACCAATGAATTTGTGGATGCAGTTCAAAGTGCATGGGGTATTGATCATATAACACATTATATGGTAAGATTTTGATTTTATACTACGATAGACAAATATGTGCAATTAAATTACATACTTTTGGTACTGATTTAGATAATGTTTTTATGACATGCAGCACATATTACGACATCATTTGACATTCTTTGCAAGAAATAGTAGAAGTCTTAGCACATGGTCATCGCAAGGAATGGAAAAATCTCATTGGCAAGCAAGAGCGGCATTTCATAAAAGTACACAACATGGCGGAACTAGCACAAGAAATATCTATATACTGCAACTTTTCCAATGGTTTTACAGAAGAATCCAAATTCGTCATAATACAAAATCGACGGATTATAAAAAATTTCAAAAAGCATGCAAATTTATACAAGCCAGTAGGCTATAGACACACAATAAAATTTTGTATATTAAATAAAAATATTTACAAAGTACAATTCAACAGTATCTAATTTGCTTCCGATATTTTTTTCAATGAAAGTTGCAACTTAGAATCATGCAACAATTTTTTTCTTTCGTATAGATCCAATAGCTCATAGTTTTCATACTTACTCAGATCAACGTAAGCAGCATACACTACAAAATGAGATGATCTGAGCATGAAATTCACTGTTGTCATAATCATAGTTTCACCATGTTGATGAAACTTTAAATGGGCAACACTTATCTCATTATTCTTGAAGGACTTCAGATAGTGTCTCAGTGCATGATCTCTTGAAAATTTTCCAGCAGAAGATCTCTGCCCTCCTCGACGAATTGCGAAATCATCAAGGAAAATTGTTTTTTGAAATGATAAAAAACAAAGTAAGCTCCAGTATATAATCTGACATAACAAATCTACTAGTGCTTGATAAGAGACAAAAAAAAAAAAAAATATTATCTATAATATAAGTAGGCAAAGTGATCAAAGATTTATCAGAAGGAGAAAGGGTAGTGGGTGTTTTAGGGCCTATAAAAGTAGCTCTATTTTGAGCAGGATCAAAATCAAAACAATCATCTAAATGAACACTCGTGTCAATAAGAAAAGTATCTATATCTACAATCTTTGATTTTTCAAACTTTGTACCACTAGAAGAAGCTGTTTCAGAAGTGGAGGGCACAGCCTCCGAATCTTCATAAATATTTAACAAAATAAAAAAAATAAAAGCAGACTGAAAATCAACAAATCTACATTTTTTATTGTGAATTGGGCACTCATCTACATACTTGAAATCATTATGTAACTTGGTAAACATTCTGTCAAGCTTAGTTTTGTAGATATGCTTGTCGAGTGTCACCAGGTCCTGATAATGAA
>CM055114.1:29478077-29573808 GCA_029204225.1 Diphasiastrum complanatum
ACCACATTAGGGACCGCCGAAGACCGTAGAGGGTCGCATAAGACCAGAGAGGGACCTCAGAGGACTGTAGAAGGACCAGCCGTCGCGGCGGGTGGACCGTAGAGGGTTGCATAAGGACCGTAGAGGACCGTAGAGGGACCGCATTAGGGACCGCACAGGACCGCATAGGACCATAGAGGGACCGCATTAGGGACCGTCTCAAAAAAAAAAATTGGAGGCTACACCCGCAACGGCGGGTGGACCGTAGAGGATCACATAGGACCAGAGAGGGACCGCATAGGGACCACCCGCCGCGGCGGGTGGACCGTAGAGGGTCGCGTAGGGACCGCAGAGGACCGTAGAGGGACTGCATTAGGGACCGCACAGGACTACAGAGGGAGCACACAGGACCGTAAAGGGACCGTACAGGACCGAAGAGGACCACAGAGGGACCGTAGAGGGACCGCACAGTACTGTAGAGGATTGCATAGGTCCAGAGAGGGACCTCCCGCCGCGACCGGTGGACCGTAGACGATTGTATAGGACCAGAGAGGGACCACCCGCCGCGGCGGGTGGACCTTAGACGATCGCATAGGACCAGAGAGGGACCTCAAAGGACCGTAGAGGGACCACTCGCCGCGGCGGGTGGACTATAGAGGGTCGCATAGGGACCGCAGAGGGATCATAGAGGAACGTAGAGGGACCGCATTAGGGACCACAGAGGACCACAGAGGGACCGCTTAGGACCGTAGAGGGACCGCATAGGACCGTAGAGGATCGGAGAGGGACCGCACAGGACCATAGAGGGACTGCATTAGGGACTGCAGAGGACCGCATTAGGGACCGCAGACCCCGGCCCGTATGTTTTTGAAATATATGAGATATTGAAATAGCTCTGCGGGATAAGGCAGTGACACGTGGCAAATGGTATATCCCATAAGTACCGTATACATCTATCCATCAAAAATGGTATAAGTACTCCTTAGACTTCACATTGTCGTTTTAATTTTGAGTATTCTAAGCATATCTCCATAATCCGATTTTGGAAGCATTGATTTACTTACAAGGAAAAGTCTAAATCAATGATATTTTTCATTCAATAATGAAGAGACATAAGTTATAAATTTATACTGAAGACCATTTTTATCAAATTGATTTTTTTTCATGAAAAAGAATTCAGAACCTCCCGCTGCGGTGGGAGGTTCTGAGTTATCCATTTTCCGTTTTATGAGCTCCTCATTTTCCATTGGCTGAGTTAAAAAAAATAAACCAGGGAGGTTCTGAGATCCCCATTTTCTGAGTTTAGCAAAAAAAAAACTCAAAACCTCCCGCCACAGCGGAAGGTCCAATTTTTATTAAATTGTTATATATATATGTGTGTGTGTGTGTGTGTGTGTGTGTGTGTGTGTGTGTGTGTGTGTGTGATATATATGTACATATCACATATATATAAGTATATCTATATAAGTATATATATACAAATATATACATAAAACCTCCCGCCGTGGCGGGAGGACCGCAGAGGTCCAGAGAGGGACCGCATTAGGAACCGTAGAGGAACCGCATTAGGGACCGCACAGGACCGTAGAGGGACCGCATTAGGGACCGCACAGGACCGTAGAGGGACCACATAGGACCGCAAAGGATCGGAGAGAGAGCGCAGAGGGACCGCATAGGACCGTAGAGGGACCGCATTAGGGACCAAAGAGGGACCACATTAGGGAACTGAGAGGACCGCGGAGGGATCGCAGAGGACCGTAGAGGGTCGCATGGGACCGCAGAGGACCATAGAGGGTCGCATAGGACCTTAGAGGGACATCAGAGGACCGCAATAGGGACTGTCTCAAAAAAAGAAAATTTGGAGGCTCCACCCACCACGGCGGGTGGACCGTAGAGGGTCCCATAGGACCAGAGAGGGACCTCAAAGGACCGCAGAGGGACCGTAGAGGGTCGCAGAGGGTCGTAGAAGACTGCATCGGACTGCAGACGATTGCATCGGACCGTAGAGGACCGTAGAGGGTTTAGGGTTTAGGGTAGGACCGGAGAGGACCGCAGAGGGTCGCAGAGGAGAACCGTAGAGGTCGTAGAGGGTCGCAGAGGAGGATCATAATTTTGGAGGCTCCACCCGTCGTGGCGGGTGGACCGTAGAGGGTCGCATAGGACCAGAGAGGGTCGTAGAGGACCACATGCAGAGGACCGCAGAGGGTCGTAGAGGAGGACCGTAGAGGTCGCAGAGGATCACAATTTTGGAGGCTCCACCCGCCGCGGCGGGTGGACCATAGAGGGTTGCAGAGGGACTGTAGAGGGTCGCAGAGGACTACATAGGGTCATAGAGGACCACATTGGACCGTAGAGGACCGCAGAGGGTTGCAGAGGACTGCAGAGGTCCACAAAGGGTCGCAGAGGAGGACCGCAAAGGTCAAAGAGGGTCGCAGAGGAGGATCGCAATTATGGAGGCTCCACCCGCCATGGCGGGTGGACCGCAGAAGGACCGTAGA
Source organism: Diphasiastrum complanatum (assembly GCA_029204225.1). Classification (NCBI taxonomy): domain Eukaryota; kingdom Viridiplantae; phylum Streptophyta; class Lycopodiopsida; order Lycopodiales; family Lycopodiaceae; genus Diphasiastrum; species Diphasiastrum complanatum. The sequence goes on from CM055114.1 coordinate 29,480,555, forward strand.
GAGTCGCAGAGGACCGTAGAGGGTCGCAGAGGAGGACCGCAGAGGTCGCAGAGGGTCGCAAAGGAGGATCGCAATTTTGGAGGCTCCACCTGCCCACGGTGGGTTGACCGTAGAGGGTCGCATAGGACCGCAGAGGGTCGCATCGGACCGCAGATGACCGCATCGGACCGTAGAGGGCCGCATTGGACCACAGAGGACCGCAGAGGACCGTAGAGGGTTTAGGATAGGACCGCATCAGACCGCAGAGGACCGTAGAGGGTCGCAAAGGGTCACAGAGGAGGACCGTAGAGGTCGCAGAGGGTCGTAGAGGAGGATCGCAATTTTGGAGGCTCCAACAGCAGCGACGAGTGGACCGTAGAGGGACCGTAGAGGGTCGTAGAGGGACCTCAAAGGACCGTAGAGGGTCGTAGAGGGACCGCAGAGGGTCATAGAGGGTCACAGAGGACTGCATCAGACCGCAGAGGACTGCATTGGACCGTAGAGGGTCGCAGAGGGTCGCAAAGGAGGACCGTAGAGGTCGTAGAGGGTCGTAGAGGAGGATCGCAATTTTGGAGGCTCCACCCACCGTGACGGGTGGACCGTTAGGGTTGCAGAGGGACCATAGAGGGTCGCAAAGGGTCGTAGAGGACCGCATTAGACCACATCGGACCGCAGAGGACTGTAGAGGGTCGCAGAGGACCGCAGAGGATCATAGAGGACCGTAGAGGGACCACATTAGGGACCGCAGAGGGACCGTAGAGGACCGTAGAATTCAGAACCTCCCGCCGTGGCGGGAGGACCGCGGAGGACCACAGAGGGACCGTAGAGGATCGCAGAGGGACCGCAGAGGACCGTAGAACTCAGAACCTCCCGTCGCGGCAGGAGGACCGTAGAGGACAGCATTAGGGACCACAGAGGACCGTAGAGGGTCACATAGGACCTCAGAGGATCGGAGAGGGACCGTAGAGGACCAGAGAGGGACATCAAAGGACCTCAGAGGACCGGAGAGGGACCGTAGAGGGTCGCATAGAAACGTAGAGGATCGCATTAGGGACCGTAGAGGGACCACATTAGGGACCGCATAGGACCGCATTAGGGACGTCAAAAAAAGAATTTCAATTTTTTTTTCAAATTTTGGAGGCTCCACCCACCGCGGCGGGTGAACCTCCAAAAACAAATATATCTTTTGTATGACAAGTATTAAACATTGTCAAAGTTCAATTATTTTGTGATTAATTTACATCTTGAAATTCTCTCGTCCATTTTTTAAAATGGATTTTGAGAAAATCCAAAATTAATTGAGACGATGGTCAAAAAGACTATTTGGCTATCCTATACCTAGATACATGATAAAAAACACAACCACTTCTAGGAGATACTTCTAGCCATTGAAATCCCTTATGCCTCTTAAGCGTTACACAAAGAATATCAATCCACATAACACCCAATGTTTGAACAAAAAGTATCGTTCTTTTTTCAATGAACCAAAAGGAACATTAACAATCACAATCAACTGAAAACAATAGTAGTTTTAACTACTGATCAACTTGACAGTTTTGATTGTTCATTAGTTAAGTGCCGCATTCAACTGCTGGCAAATATACTTTTTGGATCAGCATAGAAACTATTCCAACAAGATTTGCACTATTGTTGATCTTTATTGATCCCAAAAAACAAGAAATGCTCCTTATTAGTTGACAGATTCCCAAAAATCTTCAACTAAAAGTGAAAGGTACATTGACCTTATAGAACTGACTGATTTCAACTCAGTAAGTTTATTTTATAAGCACTTTATGTTTGCTTAATAACCAACAAATTTGAACAAATCCAAAACATCCATGGTTACTTCAAATTTTACGTAAACTAAGATTTCAAATTCCGTTTGATATGGACCTAAATTGTGAAAATCGATCTAAAGCATCGACTTGGCAGTTTCACATCATATTTCGAAAGGTTCTGAATCCACCATGCATCAGACATGACATGTAGTGATTCCAAAAACAAAAAATCAATTTTTATATAAATTGTCTAGAAACTGGAAAATCGGCATCTATGGCAGGAAACAAGCCTCTAGGTCTTGGAATTCAAGACTACATGACTATCTTATTTCACTTGGTTTCTCTCAAAGTGAATATGATCCTAGCTTATATCTTAAGTTTGATGATGATGGTATTGTACTCTTGTTAATCTATGTTGATGATATCATCCTTAGTGGTGATAGTATTGTTGGAATCAAGAAAGTCAACATAGATCTTTCACTAGAGTTCAAGATGGTAGATCTAGGTGGTCTCCATTATATCTGGGCATAGAAGCCATTAGAGAGTCTTTATTTTTTATTTTTAAACAAACTGTGCTCAAAGTTTGCAAGTATGTAAAAACTTCCATGGAGCAAGATGTAAAGGTGTCTAAAGAAGAGGATGAAAGATCCTTCATGGACATCGCTTTGTATAGACAACTTATAGGCTCCTTAATATGGATAACTATAACTAGGCCTGATCTTACCTTTAGTGTATGTTGAGTCACATGCAGGATCCATTGAACATTCATTGGAAGAAAGCAAAAAGGATCTTGAGGTACATCTTGGGTACACTAGATTTTGGTATTCTCTATGGAAGAGATGTAATTGACTTGTATGCCTATAGTGATTCAAATTTTGCAGGTGACAAGAGAGATAGGAAATCAACAAGTGCATATGCAACCTTCATAGGTGATGGAGTAGTTTCTTGGCTATCAAAGAAGCAAGAAACAATCTCTCTCTTCAATCGAGGCTGAGTACAAGGGCACTTACTACAACAACCAAGGAAGTGCTTTGGATCAAGAGATTATTGGTGGAGCTAAAGATTATGGATCCAAAGGATGTACCAATCATCCATAATGACAACATTTCAGCCAACATCTTGCATCAAATCCAATCTTCCATGCAAGATCCAAACACATTGAGATTTGTCATCACTTTGTGAGAGAAAAAGTTCAAGCAAAGGAGGTCTCTTTGGAATATGTACCAAGTAGTGAATATATGGCTGATGTGCTCACTAAACCTCTTCAAAGAGTAGCATTTATAAAGTTAAGAACCTCTCTTGGAGTGATTTGTAGATCTATGTTAGATCCAAACTAGTTGTGAGGAGTGTTAAAATTCACAATCTAGTTTGAACCATTTTTGGTCACATGCATTGTAATTGACAAGATGGCCATGTAAATACCACAAGTGCCAAATAGCATAGGATGCTTTTCCAAAGTGTTATTCTACATCCTACATTGTAAAGGCACCTTTGAAATAAGGCTAAAGAGTGCTTAGATATGGTACAGATAAAATATGAGCCAAAAATATTATGTTTTTCATTGTTTTGGATCTCAAGATCAAAAACCCTTATTTGGGTGGATCCAATGATCAATTAGGTTGAATGTTAGGGTTAGGGTATGAAAAGTACAAAGAAGCCCTAAAATGCTCATATCCGAGCTACTTATGTATAAATATGTGATGGTTTCTCCATCAATTTATGACTAAAAAGTTGGTTTTAAATCTACCAATGTTGTTGATGATCTAGATGTTTGATATTTGCTATTTGTGTTGAGTAATTTGAATTTGTGAGATTGATTTGGAAGTTCAGGTACTGTACTTTGCCTATGGCATTCCGTACTTCACACGTGTGAAGGGAATTTCATGAATTTTAGACTTCAAGTGGAGTTCAAGCCAAGGTAAAGCTAGGAAACACTAAATTGGTTGGTGTTTTGGCTATAGGATCTCAATTGCATCCATTCAACTAGGTGCTTCCTCCATCATTTCAAAGGTTTATTAGAGTTTATTTGCTGCATTTTCAACATTCAGCTATATACTACAAAAGACGGAAGTTTCACAAGAGATATGAAGGAAAATGAGATTCCCAAGATTGTTCTCACACTAGTTTATAACGTTCTTAGCCATAGTCGTGCTGTAAACCTCACTCTGAGGCTTGTGACTATCTTGTTAAAAAGGAGACGCCCACTGATGACAGATGAACTTATCGATCGGTGCCTAGCAAATACGAGATCCTACTCGTCTCGGCTTCGTAAACGAGTGCAAGCACGACATATACTTCTACGAAAATCTGCAATACGAAGTGAAGAAAAGCTTGCCGAAAGAGAAACAGATTGAAGTTCAGATCAGTCTGTATAAACGTCAAAATTTTCGTTGTGCATATATAACGTCTTAGCTAAAAGGAGATACAATGTGTGCAGCTCTGACTTATGTTCTGAGTATGATAAAAGAATCATGGATATTTTACGATCCTGTCCAATTCTAAGAACAGAGCTATACATATATGTTGAACACAAACAGAAGTGACGACTTAAAATAATTGTACGTCTAAGAGCACAGTTAATGCTTACATTCCATAACATAAGTATCAGTTTGCAACACTTGGCGAGTATATTTTGTGATCACTTTTTTTAGATAGGATCTAGAACCGCCAGCAGTGCACACAATTGAAGGTGACAGCAAATTAAACAGTGTTAGAGAAAAAAGTAGGTAGTGGTCATTGCTTGGAAGAAGTTTTATGGCACATATGTGTAGCCTCCTCATTCACATCTACCTGCATAGCGCATTGATCTCTCGACCGTGTTTTTGGGACCAGAGTCGCTGTAATTGCAATAGCACAGCTGGCTAGCGATGGACCAAACCTAAGGATGGTACATGCCTTTGCAAATCACGGGCTGCAGCATTGAGAAGCAATACAAGATTGCGGAACAAAGTAGAACCATGGATTTTGGCTTCCTCTTGCTAGAAGAAGCGTAACTATTGTTCATTGCAAAGGACGGCTGCTGCGTTTGAGAAGATCCATTCAATGTGGAGTTCCTCTGTGAACTGCATTGAGCGATCTCCATCGAACTCACGTTTATCAGGGGTAATCTATAACATAAACCCAAATTATTGTGGAAGTGGAGATTCTTCCCTAGTCTGTTCATGAACGAAACGGGGAAAAGAATAGGACCAGAGAGCAAGTTGGAGCTCAAATTCATGTGATATAAGCTTGGCAGATCTCCTAGCGAAGAAGGAATCGATCCTACAAGCTGGTTGTTATCCAAATCTAATAAATTCAGGAGGTGCAAGAGCCCAAGGGAATCCGGTATGCGCCCTTTGTAACTAGAATCGGAAAGCTTAAGGCCGATCAAATTGCTCAAATTGCCCCAGAATTCAGGCAGAGGTCCACCCAGTAGATTCTCACCCAGCAATAAATATTGCATGCTGCTCAGCTTGTGCAGCGAATCAGGGATGCTTCCATTTAGCCTGTTTGAACTCAAATCCAGAAGCTGCAAATTTTCAAGATTACCCAACTCATATGGAATACCGCCACTTAACAAATTATCACTCAGGTCTAATTTTAACAGAGAAGTCAGTCTCTCCAATATGTGAGGTATTTCTCCAGAAAGCTGGTTACCACTCAGATCAAGAATTTTCAAGCTATCCAGGTTTTGGAAAGTGTCAGGTATGAGGCCGATGAACTCGTTGCGGTACAGAACCAATTGTTGGAGGTTCTTCAGATTTCCGATCTCAGCTGGAATGAAACCACTTAGGCTATTTTCCAATAGCACCAGGCGCTCCAGATGGGTTAAATTCCCGATCTCTGGTGGTATCTCTCCTACTAGAGCTGAGTTGGATTGGAATGTCAGATGCTGCAGAGAAGCCAGCTTCCAAATTTCGGAAGGAATGGTTCTGAGCATTTTCGTAAAACAATTGTAGAAAAACAGCTTCTTTAGGTGCGAGAATTGGAAGATGGCTGGATCGATAGTCGCATTATCACTGCATGGTGGATTATTCACATAATCTGAGACCCATCCGAGGTTGAGCTCCACGACGTGCCAGGTATTGTTGTCGGTGTCACAGATTATTCCATGAGGCCCGTCTGTGCATGGATTGCCTGGGAACATAGATCTCCAATCAATGTCATGGTTGATGCCTTCTAGAACTCTGTAGATCGCCTCAACTTCTGCTGGATCCATAACAAGATCTGGAAGATCCACGTCCTGACCAAAGGAAGGCCAAATTTGCAATATTAACACCATCACAGCGACACATTTTAACCCATACAAAATCCTATTGCAGAATGTGATTAAAGCCGTGGACATTTCTTCTATCCTCGAGTCTTTCAGCAAATTGCCTTCCTCGATGTATCAATAATAGAAATTCGAATTGCCTAAATAATAGAAATAGGCACGGCCTAAAATAAGCCTATTTCAAAATTCAGCGGCGAATGGACAAAGCTGCAAGAAAACAAATCAGCAAATGAACAACAGTTATTTCAGGATGAGGCCAGGCTAAAGTATGACAACAGTTTCAAAGCAGATTCGTAGCCCAAAATCAGAGTTTACAAAGACCTACGTATGTCTGAATGGCTCTACCTTCTGTTCTGGATAAGAAATGATCGCCAATGAAGGTGGAATGGGAATGGCCATCAGGTACAGCGTGGAAGGCTGCAAGGGTTTGCAGATGAGAAAAGGAGCCTGCGCGCTACAGTCTGACGTGACACTCAATAAACTAAAAATTGCCCAACAATCAATGTCGCCGCCGTTGCAAAGGGAAAACGACTCGGACAGCAAATTGAAGTTGCATAAAGTGAGAAGGTGATGGGGAAATTTTTTTTAATTGAATGGCTAAAATGGCTATGCAGAAGGAAGGGTTACATTATATAGTGAGTACGTGATGGTGATTCGGGGAAATGCTTTATCCAATGACTCAAAGGCGATGGAGAAGAAAAGATTCCATAATCGGTCTTCTGAAGGAGTGGCGCAGGGGACCGTAAGCGCGTTATAGTTTCCTAATTGAAGATTCCACCATACGATCGACAAAGCAATCGCAGCAAGCAGCAGAGATAGCTGGAAATAATAGATAGCAAGGTAATTTGGAAACTATGAGCTGCAGCCAGCAGCCTTCACATACAAAAGTGTTCCAACTAATAACAGCAATGGAAAGGGATCAGATACAAGTCAGACAACTGACAAGGCTAGAGGTAAGTAAGAAAGAGACACGGTTCAGACACCCCCGAGTGGAAAACGCTTAGAAGTTAGCACACTGACCTCTTTATCGGAATCAAGGATGCCATTGACAGCAGCCTTCATGTACTGACAAAGATAGAAGAAAAAAAAGGAATGGTGAATGAAGGCTAAGAGTGGCGCTACCGTCCGTCCGCTCAGGAGTCAGTACCTGAGCTCAGGGACTCTCTCCTATGCTCAAGAAAGACGAACGATCCTTTTCTTTCCTTATCACACGTTTAGGAATCCTCCGTTCATTCAATCGTTGCTGCAAGCATCAGATTCTACGTTCTCCAATTATCAACAAGTCTACATAGAAGAACGGCGTGCACATTAGTTGGGAAAGCGCTTGTATAGTGATCTTGATCAATACAAAGGCAAACGAGGGACGAGAGGCTATATATAAATCACGCAAAACTGATCAAGATCCACATTATTAAAGTATAATGTTTATAGTTATAATGCACATCAAATTTAATTCTCTTTAAGACTTTAAACATTACAAATTCAGATTGGCGAGTATAGGACTCCGAACTAAGCATAAAAGTTTAAATTGGATATTAGAAATGCTCATAAAAGAAAACTTTCAAGTACACCTTATACACTAAACATGCAATGAGTCAGTGAGTAAAGGTGGTCAAACATTAGACACAATCTATAAATTTTAGACTTATGATTGACACCAGCAAAGAAATCACAGATCAAACTGGTACAGTTTCTGGAACTAAGGGGTGTAGCGTAGCTCGGGTAAAATGCCGAATTTAGCAAATGGCATGTATAATTATTAATATTTAGATTTTTGCGATACTGCTGGCCAGCGGCGAGTGTTAAAACCGAATGTGAAAGTTCGTAATTACTAAGACGTAAGACGTATTGAAATTGAGCGGCGCCGTAGCGGCTAGCCGCTAGCGTGTTCTTCTAAGGCCCGTGAGCCGCTGTGCCATGTGTACAAATGCTGTACATTATTATGTATGTACTATGTATGTATGATTGTAAACTGTGAGCCTGTGAGAGTGAGTGAGACTGTGAGTTGCAGTTGCTAACTTGCTCGGGAGTCGGGACTGAGGAGCGAATCATGAGATGGATATGGATCGGGATTTGGAAGCACATACGCCGTCACACGCGCACCACACACGAGCGAAGAGAATAGAGCGCATGGCCGCATGCTGCAGCGAGCCTGGAGAGAAAAGAGCCAGAGAGAGAGAGAGAGAGAGAGAGAGACAGTGCAGACGCCCTGACGCCGCAGACGCTGGTCCTAATGCTGATGCTGCAGGCAGCACTGAGCAGCACGAGCTGGGACTCCGGATTCCGGAAGTCGGGAGAGGGTTTGAGCGGTGGCAGAACGAGGCTGGACTCCCTTCGAGTTTGAAAGGCAACCCCTCTTTGACATGCCCAAATTTTTTTCACCATGACTTGCTCAATTTTAATTTGCCTTTCACTTGAAAATCTTCCTTCTTGTTTGCCTTTCATTTACATATTTGAATTTTAAATATTTTAGTATAGGGTAAATATTTCAGTGCCTGGAGGCATCCGAGGGCGGCAGCCTGAGGCGCCTCCCAGGCGCGGAAGGCCCCCGGGCTGGGACCTTCCCTGCCGTGACAATCGCTGCATTTTTTTTTCTTTTTTTTTTTTGGCTAAATATAACCCATGACTTACTAAAAATAGTAGTTTATGATTTCAATTTTATAAGAAGTAGTTTCTAATAACAGTAAAATTACCTTGCAAAGTGTAATGCACTTGTGGATGTGCCTAAAAATAGTAATGATGCCTTACACATTTATTACTTCTCCAAATCTTGAAATAATAAATGCAGGTGTGATATTGTGGCTTTTGAGGTTTCACAAAAATACACTGTAGAAAAATCAGTAGGTTGTTACGTTAACATTTAAACCACTCATCACCCTTTGCTTAATCTTAGCACCCTGAGCAGTCCGTGCACCACGCAAAAAGTGCATTTAGAGCTGAGGACCAAGGAAAAACTTATACAGTCTTTTTCCCTCGTTTTTAGCCTAGATGCACTCCCTTGGCAGGGTGCTAAAAATAAGTGCAAGCTTACTTGAACTTTATGACATTTATGATTTTATCTTTGTCTAACCATTTATTGTATAGCCTAAAATCAATTGAAAAACAACGTGTGTGCTGCATTCAATTACTTCAAAGTATCTGAACTTGGGGACTTCTATAGTAACCTTAAAGAAGCAAAGGCTCACTCACACTCAAATGTGCTCAATTACAAAAACCTATAGGGCTATTATGGGACATGGAGTAGACTATAGAGTTGATTTGTTGTCAAACCCTACAATACTAAGAACCTTCTTAATATATGAGGTTTACAAAAATTTCTCAAAAATGTGTCATCTTAGAAAAAGCTATGGCAGGCACAATGGTAGAGAGAGCAGTGTTTTCAGTTATATATAAGTAAACAATCAGAGATTGAGAAGAAAAATGAAGTTTCAATAATCAATTTTCAAACAACGATGCTAGTAGGCACATCGACGCAACTTCATCTTCACACACTTGATAATAAACAACGATGGCAGGTGCCCACAGCCTGCATGAGATACAAGATAAAGATTTGAGAGAGCAATGTGCTCACTAGTCAATGATCATAAATTTGAATCCACGATGAGCTGAACTCTGTGAGTGACTCAGTGAGCTGCGAGAGTGAGGGCTACAATTGCTAGTCGCCAGGGCAATTTGCATTGAAAGTTAATTTTGCAATAACTCTCAGTGGCAAGTCACCAATATTGGTTGGCCCTAACCTTTGAGGAGGTGCCATTGGCCCTAGGTCTTGGACCTAGCATAAAACTCCTTATGAATGATGTTTGTCAAATTCCTAAAATGCCTTTCAAATGATAACCTTGCATTCTTTTGCCCTTCGAAGGTGACTAAATACTTTTATTTTGCCATTCATATGACATGTAACCATACCTCCCTCGCTTTCACCTTTGAAGGGCATTTTTTGGATTTGCACTTTGATTGACAAGTTGTCAAAAATTTTGACCAAATAGGCATTTGACGTGCATTGCAACTTGCAAATGCAAGGCTCCCGAGTTGGGAGCCTTGTAGTTTGACAACGGTATTGACCGTCAAACACCCTTTTGCTTGTAAAATACAGCCATTGAATTTTCTTACCCGTCATAGTTTACAGTTAAGATTTTCTGAAAAATTGTCAAAATGATAGGCACTTGAGGCTTTCTCCTATATTTGAAAGCCTTTAAACTTCAAAAAAGAATTGAATCCTTGACATTTCAACTAACTTTTGATTTCCAAAAACTCACTCACGAGCCTTACCACTTAATATAAAAGGCTTACATTACATAGAAGCTTCAAATGAGAGGCGTTCGTAAATGAAAACCGTAATTGAAAAAAATCACGACAAAGAACCCATGACCGTCAAACTACAAGGTTGCTCGGGAGTCAGGAATCGAGAGTCTTGGGCCAAGTCCAGGCATGACTCACAAGTGACTCATGGCCTTAGGGCCTCTTCACATGAGACACTCGGCCTCGTGGCCCCGTGATTGACATAATCAGTGGGACGGGCTCTACCAGCCTGGGTGAGGATTCATCTTTGCATGTTAGCCTCCCGGAGATCAGAATCCTAACACAATTTGGAATCAGAATGAGGTGAATGGAGCTCATTGTTGCAGTCAGGTGATTCATTGTTGCAACCAGGTGTTTATTAATTGCCCAAACTGGCCAGGCATCGATGGCATGCCGACTCGAGGAGGTTGAAAGATCGTGGAGATGAGGGAGCTGAGAAGCTAAACCCGGTGGATGGAATCTTCTGATCGTGGGTCCAAGTGAAGCTGCAAACGAATCGACCTAGTCCATTCTTGACGTCAAGAACGGGCCAGATTTTGAACATGCAAAGAGCCCTTAGCTGCGGTGTCACCCAAACTGACGGGTGCCCCGTCCACCACTGTACATCTTAGTGCTCATGCTCCTCCTTTTTCTAGGATGTTGGTTTCTTACAATTTTTTTGATTTAGTAGATTTTTGGCATTGCCTTGTGTGAAAAATACAGATCCTAAGTGGATCTAAACTCCAAGATCATTGGCTTGAATGCTTGCACTCCAAACTACATAAGCTAGGAATTGGCAACACATTCTATGCTACCTAGAATGCAAAGAACTTGATCAAAAAGCATTTATCACAAATGGAAACTTCCATAAACATCAAGTGCGGCCCAAAATAGCATTATACAGTCCATAATACATCAGCCTATCACTTTTGGAAAGCACCTAAGATCATACACAATAGCTTGAAGACAATACACACAACAATGCTCTCAATGGAGGAAGAAACAATGACAATGATCTATTGATCTCAATGAAGCATACAAAAGGTTTCTCCAACCTGTTCTCCACGACTTCCCTACTATTTATGGATGAGGAAGATGACTCTCTCTCCTCTCTCTAGAAGGTACTTGACCCTAGATATTCCCTATATAGGAAAAATAGCTAAAAATGGCTTATATGACCAAAATACATCAAAATGGTCTCATTTTGAAGGGTATGAAGTTTGACACTTCATCATACTGAAAAAATACAGTAAATAAAAACATTGTGGCCTGGTTCACACGTGTGAAACTCCAGAACCAAAACTATTTACAATTTTAGCCAATTTAGGCCTCAAACTAGCTAGGAAATGTTGACAATTTTCACACTCCCTCTTCAACATTGGATGCTAGTTTCAACATAGTCTTTGAGCACATTCCAAGATTAGATCTATGCATTAAATATAGGTCCTTTCCCAATGGTTTGGTGAAGATATCAGCCACACACTCCTTTGAAGAGACATGTTGAAGCTTCACCTCTTTGGCAATGACTTGATCTCTCACAAAATGGTGAGCAATCTCAATGTGCTTGCTCCTTGCATGAAAAACAGGATTGCTTGCCAAGCTTTGGGCTGAAAGGTTATCACAAAGTATGATTGGAGTCTTCTCTGGTTCCAGCAAGTGAAGATCCAATAACATCCTCTTGATCCAAAGAATCTCCTTGGTGCATGTTGTTAATGCCTTGTACTCGGCTTCGGTGGAAGATAGAGAGATAGTTGGTTGCTTCTTTGATAGCCATGAGACCACTCCATCTCCAAGATAGATTGCAAAGGCACTTGTTGACTTCCTATCCATTTGATCACCTGCAAAATCTGAATCTGAAAATCCACAAAGGTTAGGTGTAGTACCTCCATACAAGATGCCAAAATCTCTAGATCCCGAGATGTATCTAAGTACTCTCTTTCCTAGCTTCCAATGAGCCTCACTAGGATCTTGCATAAATTGACTTAGTTTACCAACCACAAAGCTTAGATCAGGTCTTGTGATGGTTAACCATATAAGAGATCCTATTAGCTTTCTATAGAGAGTAATGTCCTTGAAGGATCTTTCATTACTTCTTGTAGTTAGCTTTACATTTGATTCCATAGGAGTAGAAACAACTTTACAATCTTCCATATGAAACCTTTTTAGAATAGAGTTAACATACTTTTCTTGACATATGAATGTAGATTTAGAAGTTCTAATAATCTCTATTCCTAAGATATAATGAAGTTTACCAAGATCTTGAATTTCAAACTCTCTTTTGAGTGCCATCTTGATTTCATCTATATCTAGATTGTTACCACCACTTAAGATAATGTCATCAACATAGATCAAAAGTAAAGTGATATCATTTTCATTCAATCTAAAGTAGAGAGAATGATCATACTCACTCATAACAAAGTTTTGAGAAAGTAAGAAGGAATTGAGCTTAGCATACCAACTCCTTGGTGCTTGCTTTAGCCCATACAAACTCTTTTGGAGATAGCACACATGATTAGGCACATCATGTGAAACATAGCCCTCGGGTTGCTCCATGTAAATATCTTCTTCAAGATCACCATTCAAGAAGGCATTAGTAACATCCATTTGCCACATATCCCAATCATAAAGAGTTGCAAGAGAGATTAGGATTCGAATAGTTACCATCTTTGCCACGGGTGCAAAGGTCTCATCATAGTCAATACCATATTCTTGAGCATACCCCTTTGCCACCAACCTTGCCTTGTACTTGTTGATTGATCCATCTTGATTTGTCTTGATCTTGAAGATCCACTTACAACCAATTGCCTTCTTGCCCTTTGGAAGCTTTACCAACCTCCATGTGTTGCTTTTGATGAGTGCTTGATGCTCATGATCCATGGCTTGGATCCATTCCTTCTTTTGAATTGCTTCACCTACACAAGTTGGTTCATCAAAAGAGGTAAGAAAAGCAAAGTTAGAGTTGTCCACCACTTGCTTTCCTTTTTCATCATAGGTTAGCCTTGATGGCTTAGCCCTTTGCCTTTGAGTCTTCCTTGAAGTTTGCTTTGGAGTGGCATCTCCATCTTCATCCAAGACATCTTGCACATCATGATGATTAGTAGGCACATCAACATCAACATCAACAACATTGGAAACATTCTCTTCATGAAAGATGACATCCCTACTTATGACAACTTTCTTTGTAGAAGGAATGTACACTTTGTAAGCCTTGCTTACTTCACTATAGCCAACAAACACACCCTTCTTTGATGAAGGATCTTCTTTAGTTCTATCATCAAGTGTGATATTGACAAAACATGTACATCCAAAGATCCTACAATGCTTGACACTCGGCCTTCTACCATAAAGAACCTCATGAGGAGTTTTACCATCCAAGGAAGCACTTGTCCATCTATTACATAGATAGTTAGCACATGCTAAAGCTTCCCCCCAAAAAGACTTAGCAAGATTAGCATGTAGTCTCATTGCCTTGGCACATTCACAAAGGGTTCTATTCTTCCTCTCGGCCACTCCATTCTGTTGTGGAGTCCTAGGACTAGACATCTCCCTCTTAATCCCATGTGCTATACAAAAGTCTTTAACCTATTTGAGGTGTATTCCCCTCCATTATCAGATCTTAAGCATTTGATCTTTGTATTGAATTGGTTTTCCATTTCATTCTTGAACTTGACAAATGCAGCAAACACTTCATCCTTACTTTTAAGAAGATAGATCCAAGTATACCTACTAAAGTCATCAATGAAAGTTGCATACATCTTTGCCCCACCATTGCTAGTTGTACTAGAAGAATGAATATCAGAATGCACAAGTTGAAAAGCTTCTTTAGATCTAGAAGTAGATCTAGAATAAGCAAGTCTATGAGATTTGGACAAGGCACAATGTTCACAAACACTATTGTTTGCAACAAGACTTTTAGGGAGACCAAGAACAAGCTCTTTCTTTGCCATTACCTCCAAAGATTTGAAGTTGGGATGGCCCAACCTCTTGTGCCAAACTTCTTGGTTTGTCAATTGCTCCCTAGCCATACATCCTTCATGATTAGAGATCACACATGCATCAAGCTTGAAAAGTTTACCATGCCTCCTACCTTGAGCAATCAAGGATCCACATTTACTTATCAAACATGCATCTCCAATGAACTCCACATCAAGTCCTTTGTCAATCATTTGACTTACACTAAGCAAATTCTTAGTGATTGAAGGAATGTACAAAACATTTTCAAGATTTGCTTTCCTATTTGTTGAAAGGGAAATAGGAATAGTGCCTATGCCTTTGATGTCACATTGACCATCATTTGCAGTGTAGATGATGTTACCTTCTCCCTCATAAGACAATAAGGATGTAAAGTATTCCTTATGTCTTGTCATGTGAGATGAGGCTCCACTATCAATCCACCAAGGATCATTATCATCTATGTTGGCTAACAAACTTGAAGTCATAACAAGTGATTCACATGTGTTATGTTCTTCCTCATCTATTGTAAGATTTCCTTGCCTCTCTCCTTGCTCTCTTTTCTTCTTATAACATTCATTTGCAAAATGACCTTTTATCCCACAATAAAAGCACTTGAACTTTGACTTATTGTTCTTAGTAGAAGAGGAAGAGGAAGAGTGATCATCATGATCAAAGTTACCACCTTTGGACCATTTCCCTTTGCCTTTACCTTTGCCCTTGAATTTGCCTTTTGTGAAGAAAGCCTCTTCACCTCCACCTTGCAAGGATGCACCATCAAGCTTTGATTGCAACCTATGTTCTTCAGCCAATAAGATTTCTTGCAAGTCAACCACACTTGGCAAGACTCTTTGAATGGCAAAACTTTGCACAAGGTTAGCATGTTCATTTAGCAAACCATTCAACATAACTTGGACTATTTCACCATCTTTTATGTTCTCATCAATGCATGCTAAATCATCACTTAGGGACTTAACTCTCAAGATAAATGCATGAGCACTTTCACCCTCTCTTTGCCTACTAGAAAATATTTGTCTCCTTAGGGTCAATACCCTAGATGTGGACTTTGATTCAAAGAGCTTCTTTAAGGCATTCCATGCCTCACTTGCACTTTGACACTTTCCAACTTCCTTGAGAAGTTCATTTGTAACATTCATTTTAATGATATGAAGAGCCCTTTTGGCCTTCTTATCAAACCTTTGTTGCTCTTGAAGTGTGAGAGGTCTCTCTTCAATTTCTGCAACTATGTCCATGAGTTCATTCAACTCAAGTAAGGACTCCATCCTCACTTTCCAAGTAGAGTAGTTTGATGAACTCAACCTTTCACTAGACTCTAGCATGATCCCACCATTGGAAGCCATGATTCTAATGTTTCTTCAACTTTTAGGTTCTGTCCTAAAAGCACTTAGCACTCACTTTTCTCTCAACAAATGATAGATAAAGAGATCTATGAAGATTTAGGACCCTAAAACACTTCTATCTTGAACCTAGATGGTTTCCAAGCATAGAAAGGAAGATTGAAACACATGCAACACTTTGCACACACTAAGAATGGATTACAAAATCAAACCAACCTGAACACACTCTTGCTTAAGCTCTCAAACTTTCCAGCAAGTGACCAAATCAAGTTATGGTGTGAAGAGTTACTTGCATTCTTAGAAAATACCCAAAACTAGGATGCCAAGATTACCTAGTTATGAACAAACTTGATCAACATATGATCAACACACTAAGATATTGATTCAACCTGTAAAACCACATGTAAACCACACTTCTAAAAGTTTATAAACTCCAGCAAGTGATAAATACAAGATTTAGAGGTGAATGAATGAGCACACTTAGTGAATCACAAGACTAGCTTCACTATCTTGTCAAATCTTGGTGTTTAGATGTAGATCTAAGATCACTTCACATGAGAATGTTCCTCAACCTGTTAAGAACCTGAAAACACACTTGCATAATGGTTAACACCTTCCAGCAAATGCTCCAATCAAATTACATAAGGAGAGTTACTTACATGCTCAACAAAGTACACCAAAATTTATGCCAAAATTGATGACAATCTTTACAATATGCTCTTCACAATGGAGCTTACAATATGTTCACCCAAAAAAGGGGATCTTTCATCCAAATGGGAGCTTTGCTCAGCCTTTAGGAGAATTACAACTCACTCAAAAGAGCATTTGTCATCCACTTAAGGAGAAGTTTCATCCACTTAAGGAGAGTGTTCATCCAAGAATGGAGATTGTCAACAATAGGATTGAAAAGAACATTGTTAGTATTGAATATGCACAAGCCTCACAATCACAAATGATTAGGTGTTATGATCTGATCCAAAATAGTTTCTTTTCAGCCTCTGATCTTCAATAGACCTGAAATATGCTTTTGATCCACAAGTTCAACTCACAAAACAAAGGTTAGTAAGATTTGATCAACAAAGCAATGCAAAATCATGCTAGAACTTGATCAAACATCCAAATATCACCAAAAATGGAATACTTACTGTAAATAGAAGCCAACCAGCTCTGATACCATGTGAAAAATACAGATCCGAAGTGGATCTAAACTCCAAGATCATTGGCTTGAATGCTTGCACTCCAAACTACATAAGCTAGGAATTGGCAACACATTCTATGCTACCTAGAATGCAAAGAACTTGATCAAAAAGCATTTATCACAAATGGAAACTTCCATAAACATCAAGTGCGGCCCAAAATAGCATTATACAGTCCATAATACATCAGCCTATCACTTTTGGAAAGCACCTAAGATCATACACAATAGCTTGAAGACAATACACACAACAATGCTCTCAATGGAGGAAGAAACAATGACAATGATCTATTGATCTCAATGAAGCATACAAAAGGTTTCTCCAACCTGTTCTCCACGACTTCCCTACTATTTATGGATGAGGAAGATGACTCTCTCTCCTCTCTCTAGAAGGTACTTGACCCTAGATATTCCCTATATAGGAAAAATAGCTAAAAATGGCTTATATGACCAAAATACATCAAAATGGTCTCATTTTGAAGGGTATGAAGTTTGACACTTCATCATACTGAAAAAATACAGTAAATAAAAACATTGTGGCCTGGTTCACACGTGTGAAACTCCAGAACCAAAACTATTTACAATTTTAGCCAATTTAGGCCTCAAACTAGCTAGGAAATGTTGACAATTTTCACACCTTGCAAAAGGCAATACGATGTATTATGGAAGGTGCTGGGCAGAATGTCCCCTACTCGAGGCATTCCATTGCGTAATGGGTACCTTGACTTTTTTCACATGTACATTATGAAGCATAAAAAGCAAGTTGATTTTTAGTTTAGATTGCTTAGAAAGCAAAATGGGCAACCCACCATCTTGAAGGGTGATTATGTTTTCCACATGGGCGACCCACCGTTTTCAAGGGTGATTATGTTTTGTAGATGCAAATTCTGCTTAATAATGGTCTTGTGAAAAAGCACACCTTTGAAAACGTCAATTGTGTTTTTCACATGCAGATTCTATTGCATAGTGATCATGTGAAAAAGCAGCCACTATCCTTTATGCAGTGGAAGGAGTTGGGTAGACGACATTTTGCCTGGTAAAGAATCATAGTCTTCGAGCCTTGCCTATGACTCTTTATTGGGGAGTGTCATTTGCCTGGCTCATTATGATCAATGTAATCTATACAAAAGTCAACATAAGTCAATGTCTAAAATGATAAGGGTATGTGCACACAAAAAGGGCTTTATTGCAAGAAGTTGGTCCTTTAGATGCACCTCTATATGCAACTCTTAAATAACAAAAAAAATTCTCTCTCTTTTTCTTGCATGCATCCGGGCTCTCAACTTGCATGACATATCAAACATTAGCACTATCAACACTAATAAAATAAGATTATATATGTTTTTTTTAGTTGTAGTATTATGCACACTTTGAATTAGAGCTCAATCCTTGAGATAAGGAGAGAAAATGCTCGCCATCATGCCACAATTCTAAGACGAGGATTTGAAGATAACTAATTGCCTTGCGGATAATCTTAAATAATCACATATTTTAGTCAAAAAATTTGTGGCAATGCTTTTGTAGTATACCAAAATGTAATTTTTTTTCAAGCCTCCAAGTTCCTTCAATTTTCAAAGCTTGTCAGTTTTTCATTCAAGTTCACAAGTATTGTTTACTGAAATTCCCTTAAAAAATCAATAATGTGCAGTTAAAACTTGGTAGAAAATAAAAATAGTCTCTAACCTTTTGTAAGAAACATACATTTAGCCAAAACAAATTGAGGAAGTAATGCCACATAAATTTCTTTTCTGCAAGTTATTATAAAACTCAAGTGATTAAAGGAATTATGTCAAAGTATTCTAAAAAGAACTTCCTCCTATTTGTGCATGAAGGAGGTAACATTCCTACAACTCACATTAATAGTCGATTTTTAGACTTTTGGTTTCTTGCTTCTTCAAAGATCAATTGGTAAATTTTGAAGGACTTTGTCGGTTGATTGTAGGACTTTGCTGGTTCTCTGTGAGCATTCTCGTTGCTTAAATTTTAAACCTCAAAGCACTTAACCAACACACACCAAAGACTCTACTTCCCCATTTCATTTTTGGCAAGCTTTGTTAGAAGAGTTCTCTAAGGAGGTTTGTCTCCTTGGTGCTTTTGTTGGGGGGATTAGACCAAGACATAAGGGCAAAGTCATCAAAACATTTTTTTTTATGTGCATCTTCTATTTTAAGGAGTGAGAGAGCAAGGTCCACACTTGATGACAATCGTCCAAGATGCATGTTTTTTCTAAAATCATTTTCTAGGTCTAGATATTTCGCTAGACAGTACCAAAAATGGTGTGCCTATGTTGCGACTTAGCTAGGACGACATGTTTCAGCTATTGTACACATGTCGGATCAAGTTGGTGTAAAAATAGAAAATGAAGAAAATTCAATTTTACATAATGTGAATGGTGCGATTGGAAAGTTAACGGTTCAATTGAGAGCAAAACTGAACTGAAAGTCTATAAAAAAAAAAAAAAAAAAAAAAAAAACAGGCCAAAAAATGCAATGGATAGAAAAATCAGCAACCCATTATGTTTCACTCAAAACATACAAACACAAACTCTCACCCAATTTCACACTCAACCAAATGACAGCAAAACAAGCAACATACTTCACCTACTCCACACAATACAACCAACCCACCATCCTCACACATTCAATCCAAGCAACACTCATAATGCAACCTTACTCACTCACAACAAGAAGTAAGCAATTAGTGTTCATCTTCACACTCTCTTCACAAGACAAATCTCCTCACTCATTAGCAATCATTCACTCTAACATTCGAGGATAAACCTACTCTAAACATCCACATTGTGCAAATCGGCAACCAAACAATGGTAAGAGACTACCAACCTTCCATCAAGCTACCATACTTCACCCTCAACATTCATTACACACAACAACTAGAATAGTATGCTAATACTCATAACATCACAAGGAAACTTCCAAAAAAATCAACTCCACAACAATACTCCACTCTCAAAATACGAAAAGTGGGCTCCCTCTTATAGCCAACCCCAATTGTCCCCCTTCAAGATGGGGTCTTGCCAAACTTCATGCCCTTCAAGCCTTCCTTGCCAATTGTCCACACCCTATTGGAAAGTACACCAAGTGGCCTCCGTGAGAGAGTGGGGGAGTGGTGCATTCAAAGCCCACCTCTTGGGTACACCCAAAACTAGCATACATGGTCATTTTTGTCAAAAGCTAGTGGGTGTACCCTTCAAATTTTCTAGCCTCCAAGGTCTTTTGTCATTTATTATCCAAATTTGGGTGAGGCCCTTTGTCAACCCCTATTTTTGTGAATGGCCTTCATTTTTCTGGCACTCCATTTGGTTTCCCCTTAATTTGCTTCTAAGGACAAGAGCATAAAGTATGTCGCTTGAAGAAAGCCCTTTTATGGTCTCAAAACAGGCACCACGTGCATGATATAGTAGGATCATTGATGTCTACTTTCGTTCAAAGGGGTGGTAAGAATACATTCCGACCCTAATCTTTATGTCTTATGCTTTGATGTTATGATTGCCTTGGTTGCTCTTTATGTTGATGACTTGATTATTACTGAAAATAATCAAGAGATGATTAATATGATAAAAGCGCCTTTGGGGAGTTTAGACCTTGCATGGTCGCATGCATATGAAGGTCTTGAGCCCTATAAAGCTATTGGAAACTCGCCCTAGCACCTCCTTTATTTGGTGATTCATTGCCAGGTTCTCTCACTCTACTCTTGCTTCCTAATCCTTGGCTCGGGGGTAAAGTTGTCGGAGATTGATTGGTTGCGTGGTTTTGCTCCATAGTGTGTTCTCTTGTGTTTCGACTTCTAAGCAGGATCTTGAGGAGCTTTCCCTCACAATGACCAGTGTTTCTCTAATGACTTAATCTTATTAGTAATGTGTATAGTTAACTAGAAGTCGCGACCAGCCGCAATGCACGAGGTCATGACTTCAAGACATGTTACATTGGTTAATGTGCTAGTATTAACTTACATTATCTCTTGGTGGATGCAATTTGTATCTTTCATTTCAACTAGAAAGAAACAAGAAAAAAAAATTCATCTATTTACTCACCTCAAAGGACAAAATCACCAAATTATATATCATCTAAGAAACTATGAATAGATTGGATCAAATAAGTGCCAACATGAATCAAATAAGTGTCAACATAATAAAAAAGTTTGCAATTCAAAAAGTTGAGTTTTGATACATAGAACAAGAAGAAGTAAAAATATTGAAGTTTGGAGAGAGCTTGTTGACGACCTGATCAAATTGCTTAGAAAAGATAAACTCTGTGATATTGATGTCCTACTAATTGAGAATTAAGCAACCAAATTTGTAGATGCAATTTAAGGAGCTTAGGGTGCAAATCATATTGCACACAACATGGTGATCAATTTCTTAATGTAACTCTACAAATTATAATTTCATTGCACACCTAATGATTTTAGGATAATTAATATACTAATGCTTGTATATATGATCGACGTTCGTGCCATGCCTTGCGGCGGGCTTTCTCTGCTGCTAAGGCATGAACTGCCATCAATCAGGTTTCACATAATTTGTGCAACGCTTCATGACGGAGTTGTCAAGACATATCATCATTTAATCGTTTCGTTGCTGCTATGCGCAAAGATGGGATTAAAAATTCAATTGGCATAACAGCATCTTGACCATAAACCAGTTGAAAAGGTGTTTGATTTGTACTATTTTCGTAAGCGGTTCTGAATGCCCATAATGTTGCATACAATTTATATTCCCAATCAGACCGACTCGCTTCAACAGTCTTTGTCATAATGGTGCAGAGAATCTTATTGGAAGATTCAGCTTGGCTATTCCCTCTGGGATAATAGGGAGTACTAAATCTGTGTATCACAAAAAAATCTTCCAGTAAACACTTTATTGTTTGATTAACAAAGTGTGTACCCTAATCACTGACTATTTCGATCGGACATCCAAATCTGATTATAGTATTTTCATATAGAAACTTGGCCGTAGATTTTGCATCAGCCACTTTGACAACTTTGGCTTCAACCCAGTTGGTCATATAATCAGTTGCGACGATAATGTATCGGGCCTGAGATCCTTGCGCAGCAGGATGAATAGGACCAACATAATACAGTCCCCATTTTTCAAACGGTGCTTGCAATAAAACCGGATGTAAGGGTTCATAATTCTGTCGAGTAGGCCGCCGTGCTCGCTGGCAGACATCACATGTCTGAATAGAATTTTGTGTCCTTATGAAGCGTAGGCCACCAACATCTAGATTGTAAAAGTTTGCGAACAGTAATATTTGTAGAGAAGTATCCTCCACCCATGCCATCATGTGAAAACATGATTAAATCTGGTACTTCATGCGATAAAACACATCTTCGTAAAATATTATCTGATCCACGACGATACAATTGCCCTACAATTAATTGATAAGGTTGAGCCTTATGAATCAATTGTCTTTTCCGTACTTTTGTCAAAGAGTCATTCGGTTGTTCTAGCATCAAGTACTCAACAATATCTGCCGCCACTCAAGTACTGCTTCAACATAGAACAACGCAGCATCTGGCAGTTCATCATCCACTTCAGTATTAACTGGTGTGGATTCAATTCGCGAAACGTGATCGGCTAGATAATGTTGCTTCCCCTTTTTGACCACAATTCGAAAGCCAAATTCAGTCAATAATAATAACCATCTTGCAATACATCCAGTATTACACGTCTTATTTACCAAGTAAAGTAACGGTTGATGATCCATATAAAATACAAAGTGCGTTTCGATGAGGTAGTGACGAAATTTCCGAACAGAAATAATCATGGCTAGCGCTTCACGTTCTGTTGTTGAATAATTCTTCTCTGAATCTGTAAGCTGTCTGCTTGCAAATCGTATAGGATAATCCTTCTTATAGTCACCTAGCTGTGTCAAAACTGATCCAATGGCGTATTTTGAGGCATCCGTATGAACATGAAACTCTAATGTCCAATCTGGAAAACGCAGTATTGGTGCTGAAGATAATGCTTTTTTTAATTTTTCAAAGGCTTCTAACGCCTCTACTATCCAAATAGGAACAATAGTTAGTTTGTATATAGGTCGTGCTAAATCCGAAAAGAAGATGATAAAAATTCGATAGTAGTTCGCATGATCCATAAACACATAAACTCCTTGAATTGTTGCTGGCGGTGGCAATTCCACAATAACTTTGATCTTAGAATAATCGGTGGCAATACCATGTCTTGATATCACATGTTCAAGCACAACTCTGTGCGAAACCCATATCTGGCATTTTTCTGGATTTAGAGAAATCTGATATTTGCAACATCTTTCAAATACTTTCTCCAATCGATCTAGGTGGTCTGTATCTGTACTATGAACTCCCGAGTCGTCCAAGTAAATTTCAAGGAATTTCTGCAGATAATCTTTAAAGGCAAATTGCATTACTCTTTGGAATGAACTTGGTGCATTACAGAGTCCAAATGACATTACTTTGTAAGCATAGGTGCCCCATTCTGTTGCAAAAGCAGTTTTATAGTGATCAGCAAGTGCAATCTTAACCTGGTTGTAACCACTATACCCATCCAGGAAACTATAAGCTTCCGCTCCAACAAGGCGATCCAAAATGCTTTCAGTAAAAGGTAACGAAAAGTGATCCTTCCGTGTCACTTTATTCAATGCTTTGAGATTCACACAGATTCCAATTTCCCATTTTTCTTAGGAACAATGACAATCGGTGAAATCCATTCGGTATGCTCGATCTCATAAATGAAATCGACGTCAAGCAATCGCTAAAGTTCTTTCTTTATCAGATCTGCCACATTAGGATTACAGCGATAGAACTTTGTAACCTTTGGTACTGCATCAGGTACTAAAGGTATGGTATGTTCAATCACTGATGTCGAAATACCCTTCAAATCTTGATAAGTCCATGAAAAGCAATCTTGATACTTAATAAGTAACAAACAGAGTGCTTGATACTGTTCAGGAGTAAGTTGTGATCCCACTTGTACAATCTTTTCCGATTCTCCTGGTTCGACAAGATTCATTGGTTGCGTCCTAGCTGGGCCATTGTAAACCTCTTTAGATTTCTGCATGTGTTCTTCAAGTTCACGATGTGCTTTAGGTAACATGATAACCACATCATCCAGTGTATAACGTTTAACATGCTCAGGCATATCATGCTGGACTACATTTGCTTGTTCTTTTTTGAAAGGACTTGTCTTGGATCTTCATTTAGTGACTTTCGGGATGATAAATCTTTCTTCACAGGTGAAGACTTCCTAGACAATGATGTCTTGCTAGAAATATGACTTGAAGGATCATTCTTGACTTTTCCTTTGCCTTTATCCAATAGAGGTGGCACTTCCTTTGAATCGATCTTTTGAGGGGGATTTTTCCATTTCGGGACCGTATTATAATGTTGCTTAGCTTGTCTCTTCGTCATCGAATTTGTGATCTTGTCTCCCTTCAATATAACTGCTTTGGGCGATTTGATTGTTGGTTCATCAGAAACATTACGCACTCCAAATCTGGTCGGATCCATATGATGTAGAATCTTTTCATCCGTAAGTTCTGCATTGCCATCATAAGTTAAGGCATGGCTCACTGGTATGAGATCATCCTCAATTGGATCTGGTATAGGTTCTGTTGATATCCAGGCTACATTCAACACATTTAGTGGAAACGTGATTGGCGTATCCAAAGTTTGATCTAATAAGGAAATCTCGCTCATCTCTGATTGAATATCTTGTTGACACATATATCCTGCTGTACAATCAATTGTTGCAAGAGCTTCGTTCCAATTGACAGTATCCATTTGAGAATCGTAGTGAGCTCCCAAAGTTTTTTTTTGGTCGATCACAAGTGTGATCCGTTGTTGATGGATCGTCATCTGCTTTTTGAACCACTGGTTTGATAGTCCAAGTCGTAGGATCAACTTTAACTGCACGTTCATGATTTTCAAAAGTGATTTTTCCGGTTACCCAGTTATGAATTACTTGCGCAACTCGTAACCATGGATGTCCTAAGAGAACTCGGTAGACATTTGGTGCTTCTGGTAAGTCCATCACGACGCAAGTAATGACGAACTGTACTCCTGCAATCCTGATAGGTATATCTTCTACCATTCCTCGTGGACGAACTGTCATTTGATTAGCTAGCTTAATATCAAAAGTAACAGGCTTAATCTTTGTAAGGCCCCATTTTGTACATAGCTTTGTAGAAATCAGGTTAACTCCTGAACCGCCATCTATCATGGCTGTTTCTTTAGAAAATTGTCTATGTTGTATCGGCAGAGTGATATTCTTTTGTTTACTTTCCCAAGCGGCTCCAACATGGAGTACATCGTTAGATTCTTCAAATTCAGCACAAAAAAACGGCTCCTGATGGACTTCTGGTTCTTCTTGAGCTAACTTTTGCGCTAAGACTTCTTTTGCTTTTGGCACCAACTTTAGGAACTCTCCCAATGAGATATTGATCTTGCTAGAAAAAATGTTCATGAGTAATTCTGTATGCGGTGCTTCCAGTTCAGTCATCTTGAAGGGTTCTTCGTGATGATGTAATTGATCATTCATATTTGTACGTAAATTTCTTGGAGGCTGCAATGGTGAACTGAACTTCAGTTGTTACTTTAGCAGCTTCAAGTTCCTCTTCTTCTTGTAGATGTTTAATCCACTGTCTCATATCCTGATATCTTCGTTTTTCTATATTAAGATCTGGATAGACTCCCCATGTTGTTGGTGTATCGTTCAATGGTATAGAATCAGTAGGTACTGGATTCACTACTGGTTCTTTTTGCTTTTGTGCTTTGGTGACCACGATCAAGAGTGCACTTGGTTTATTCTGAGCTACTGATCCTTGCTTGATTATTATCAAATTTACAGGTGCTGTAGCTGGTGGTGGCTTCGATCTTGCTGGACAGTCTTTATAGCAATGACCATATCCACAATCACGACAGATGGTACAAATTTTTTTTTATTTGGGCAATCTGCAACTCTGTGATTTTCTCCACATGCAAAGCATCCAAGTGGTGCTCTGGCCCAATTTCTCGAGGCTTGTTGTTGAGCGGCAGCATAAATGGCATACGGTTCTGAAGATCCACCTTCCTGATCATTACCATAGCTCCATTGCTCAGCACTTCCGTAAGGTTCTGGTTCCATCAAATTGGCAAGAGGAGCGGAGTGTTTTGGTGGGGCAGGCAAAGCTAGATGTTCCGGGTATCCAAGAGTAGATTGTCGCAGTCTTGCTGCTAGATTTTCTCCATACTGTGGATCTCGATATCCCATCTAGGCATGCCATTGCTGAATTATCCAAGGATTGAAGTTGCAAAAAGCAGTCTCGTGGTCAGGTGAATTACACAGATGGAAACATTGATTTCCATTCGTTTTTTCAATTGAGGACACTCGTTCACTGTGTGATTTCCTATACAAATAGAACACCAGATATTTTCCTTGGTAGAAAAAGTCTTTGCAAACTTCTCAAGTTCCTTGTTCGCTTCTCCGTGGAAAATTTCCAATGCTTTGATCTTCTCATCAAATTGCAACTGCAACTTTTCCATCTGTTTCTGTTGGGTCTTCCCAAGTTTCTCGAACTCATTGAGCATCATTTTTACAGTAGTATTGGCATTCGTTGATGCAATAGTGATGGATGTCGTAGTAATATGCCCTGTTGTATAAGGCAACATACTGACATTCGGCTCATCATCTGAATCTTCAATCCTCTCCCAAATTGCATCGTCCATAGCATTTTGCAAAAGTGCGTACTCATTATGGCGTTTCATCTCACGTCTGATCCGTTTAGGTAGACCTAACAAAAACCACATAATCATGGCATTTTCATTAATCAGCTCAGGTTCACATTCAGATCTAAGACGTTTCACCCTTTCGATGTAATCTCGAACCATTTCCCTCTTTCCCATTTTAATTTTACTTAAAAGTAGGAAAGGGTTTTCCATAAACTTCCGCAGTTTGAACCGTGTGATAAGGGCTCATTTAACAACCTCCTAATCTGTACGCTCAGTTTCATCTTGGTTATAGTACCAATCTTGTGTTGCGCCTGTTAAGGCCATAGAAAACAACTTAAGTTTATCTTGAGGATAAATCTCACCATAGACCTCACAAGATTCAGCATAGATCTGAAGAAATCTAACTGGATCTGTTAATCCATTATATTTGGGTAGATCCAATCGGGGTGCTCTTCTAACAATAATTGGATTGACCTCCTATGGAGCACGTCCAGGAGTAGCTCCAGGGTCAGCCTTTTTTACAAATTTAGATCAAATCGATAGCTTTCCCTGTTTAATAATCAGATTAGATTTCAAACAAGAAAATCCACTCAAATCAAGCAAAATCAATCTCAAACTAACTCTAAAATGCAGATTTAACACTATTCATGCCACAACAAGATGCCTAATGCAAGCTAACCATCAAACAAACATGCTGCAAACTGAAAAATTGGGGTAGCTCCCCGGCAACGACGTCAAAATTGTAGTGGGTTTCTTTCCTTGCCTAACCTGAATCCAAGATCTAGTCAATCTAGCATCAAAGAGACGGAGTTAGTTGTCACGCGTAGGTTTGTTCCCATGAGAGCGATAGTATAGTTCAAATTTCAACATGAATGGAGGATCTAACACTACATCCATTAACACTAAGCATTAACACTACATCTACTTCCATTAATCCTAAATCCACAACAATGATAGAAACTTACTCTTATCTCTCTCCTTTTCTCTCTCACCAAATCATAAGAAATAGCAATCCCAATAATAATCAAATCCAACAATTAGCAAATACCAAAGGAAGCATGAGAAATGGAGGAAAAGAGAGGAAGAGCAAGGACATTCATCAATCCATTTCTAAAGAGAACCAATCTGCTTTATTGAAATGAGAAAATGAACATCATGAGCAACTCGAGTTGGTCCCTTTTTACAGTAGAGAGGAGGACTCTGGCCTCTAAATCCTATTGGTCCAGTCTTGCCTCTATTTTTATTCAAATTTGAAAAAGTGTGGGAACCATCAAAATTGGAGGGCAACCCAACTTTATTCACTAACTTGACATTTAGGCCCTGCGACATTAAAAGTCCTGCAAAAAGGCCTATAGTCCTTTAACTAATCAATCAAATAACTATGTGATCATTGGATTCGACTTACACACGCAGGGTGCCAAATCCCTCTCACTTATTAACTAGGGTTAAGGTGGCCTTGGGATCCGCAAACCCTCCACACATTAGCCATTCAATCTAGTGTTGCCAGTATAAATGCTATCAACAATCTCTTTCAGGTATCCTCGATAGAGTCGAAGCCTGGTTATTTACTCGGGAACCTGCTAAGAACCTATAGAAATACACACAAGTTCGTGATACAGTCAACTGAATAAGTCAAAGATTCACCTTACACCTTTGACAGTCGACAAAGTCTCATTACCATTCCAATGAGCTGAGAACAAGTGACCTAGTGATGGGCTACATTCGCTATTTGGGTATACTAGGGCCAAATTTAGGGTAATTTTTGGTTGTTGAAACCTGCTACAGAGGAGTACAATAAGGCATTATAATCATGATTGCTTACTTCTGATAGGGTAACAAGGTGTTTGGACATAGTAAATGCAATATGGAGGCGAATGGGAGTGGATTTGTGTGGAGAAAGTTAGTTTTGGAAATGAAAGTGCAGTTTGGCATCGTGACTACTCATCATTGGCGACAAATTTGAGAGGGAAAGAGTCACATGTGATAGATATTTACGGGTGAAAAATTCTTGTGATCATGTTCAACTTTTGGAGCTCAAACCGACCAATGTCGGGTGACATTTGGCAGAACGCTCTCATAGGCATGATCGACAGTGGCAGTGTCGAGTTAGGTGATAGTTGCATTGACACATGCATCTGTAACTCGAAAACTTCTCATTCGAGGGATTGATTGGGCTAGCTTGGAAGTACATGTATTTTTTGGGGGCCATGGGTGATAATAATGCAAGGTGGTACCAGTTAGAAGCCAGTGAGTAGGTTAGCAAGCTTGCATTGGATGACTTGTGTGTGGGAACATGAGAGATGAACAACGAGACTCTTGAAGAGTGGTAAGTGTGATAATTTGTGGAGTTTATAGTAAGTTGTGGAGTAGTGTATCAGGTTTGTCATCAGTGAGATACAATTCAACTGTCAGTTTGGACAAGTCAAGTCAATTTGTTGTATCAGTATTGCATCAGGGATGCAGATTCTAATGATGGCAAAGTATAGGTGGTTTGGTTTTGGCCATGGTAGATCTCGCAGGTTCAATTGGAGGGATATTGGCATGTCACATCATTTGAAGAGACTTGATAGTGGCCTTAAAGTTCACATCTCAATGTATACACAAGCATTGGCTTGGAACTATTCATAAGCAATATCTATAACTTTCATGCATTTGGTTGTATTTGTAGGAGTCTAGACTTGCACAAGTGCTGAGATCTATTTGGTTCAAATTCTCAGTGGGTGAGATCAGAGTGAAGCCTAGTGGAAGTCACTTGGAGCCATATACCTTAGTATGATCAGTTTGGAAGACTATGATCTCAGAATCCCATGAATGACAAATTTATCAATGAGCTTGATTTGGCATGATGTTGGGTGGCACATAGCCAGGGAGAGCGAGCAAATGCTAGGAGCCAGGAGAGGCAAGTGATGCTTTGGTTATTGGCTTGGATATATAGGATGGTGACCAAGATGGGAGACATCAGATGAGCTTAGTGAGTGGATGACAAGTCCATTGGGGTTGCACTCAGGAAGATGCTATGGATGCTCAAGTCAAGCCTAGTGGTGGTACAGATGAGAATACAAAGTTTTGTTTCCTAGAATAGTGGCCAATGATCTACAATTCTAAAGGGTCTTCCAAGTTGTCCTAGTTGGATAAGAGTTGATGTTACATCCACAAAGATGTAGGTAAGACAAAGTAATTATCAATAAATAGAAAATGATAAAATCTTTTCTAGATAAGTATGTCACATGATTTGATTAAAAAGTTTTATTAGGGCAACTCTTAACATAGTACTATATTTCTTGCTATGAGCCATTAATATTGTTTTTTTTTTCAAAGTCTAATCATCAACCATGGTAGCAAAATTCTCTACCTTCATCAATTTGAAAAACAATACTATCTAAATTGTGAAGCATAAAAACACACAAAGCAAGTTGGTCCATATGGTCCTTGAGCCACTTTAAAATGTGGTGAACAGTATACTCTGTTGGATTTATCTCCTCTACTCTCCTAAATCCCATTTTAATCTACCTCCATTCATGCAGCATTTTTACTCAGTTGTCGCACAGTCTGCATATTTACATGTAAAATAAGACAGACGAATATGCTTCAGAATCTTCAAGGAGCATGCAGAAAAGGAGACTAGACGAACGATCAAGGCTCTAAGGTCAGACAATGGTGGAGAATATATCTCGATCGAGTTTAAGAAGTATTGCCAAAGCCAAGGCATTGAGTAGCAATTCATCACTCCTTACAGTCCTCAATCTAATGGCTTAGTCGAGAAGAAGAACCGTACCCTGGTTGAATCAGGCAAATGTATGCCAACGCATGCATCGCTGCCCAAGAGATTCTGGGCCGAAGCTGTCTCCACTACAACTTATGTCCAGAACAGATGTTCCACCAAGGCCCTCTCAAGCAAGATACCCGACGAGGTGTGGACAGGCTCTAAGCCTTCTGTGAGGAACCTAAGAGTGTTTGGATGCGTTGCTATGCACAGATCCCAAAAGACACGAGAAAGAAATTGGACTTCCAAGGTCTCAAAACCATCCTGATTGGATATACTTTATCTAATAATACATACAAGCTGTATGATCCTGATACCCAGCAAATCTTGTATAGTCGAGATATAGTCTTTATCGAGGATTAGTTCGTCGACATCAAAGGCAAGGATATTGCTCTAGGAGAATCTTCATCACCTACCATTGACATGACTATCTGAGCTTCTGGCTCAGGCGTGTCTATTGTCGACCCACTTCTTGACAACAAATTAGACGAAGACGTTGTTGCTACCCAGCAACAAGTCCTAGGAGTGGTTCATCAGTCGAATCCTCCCAGAAGATCAAGCCAAGTGCGCACACAGCCCACAAGGTATACTCTTGAGTCTGCATGTCTCTTGATACAGGAACCGACGATAGTCAAAGAAGCACTCAACCAACCAGACTCTGATCTCTGGAGAGAAGCTATGGATAGAGAGTATTCCTCTCTAATCAAGAACCAGACATGGTCACTAGTCAAAGCTCCTATTGGCTGCAATATCATTGATTGCAAATGGATCTTCAAGATCAAATACAATACCAATGGAGCATTTGATCGAAGGAAGGCAAGACTGGTAGCATGAGGATTCATTTAGATCCCCAACGTTGACTACAATGAGACTTTCAGTCCAGTCGTCAAGCATTCGTCAATCCAAACGCTCTTGTCTTATGCTGCAGCTGCCGACCTCAAAGTACATCAACTTGATGTGCGAACAACCTATTTGAATGGAGTTATACAAGAAGACATCTACATGATCCAGCCCGAAGTATACGTTTTGGAAGGTATGAAGAATCATGTCTGTAAACTCTACAAAGCACTTTACAACTTGAAACAGTCTACCAGAGCTTGGTTTCAGAGGATCATCACATTCCTCATCGAACAAGGATTGAAACCAAGCATTGTTGATTGCAACGTCTATTCCAAGTCAGTGCAGCAATCCTTCATTATCATCACCTTATACATGGATGATACGTTGCTCTTCAGCAACAATACCAATTTGGTCAAGGATTCTAAGCAAATGTTGTTTTCAGAATTTGACATGACTGATTTGGGCAAAACTCACTTTTGTCTGGGTATTCAGATCCACAGAGACAGAGCGAGACAACTGATTTACATCACTCAACAAAAGTATCTTCACAATGTTCTTAACAGATACAATCTAATGAATTGTAAATTAGCTCACTCACCGATGGATCCAGGTCTACATTTGTCAAAAGACCAATTTCCCCAGACCAAGCAGGAAGAGGAGCAAATAAGAGAGTATCCTTATCGATCGATAATTGGATCTCTCATGTACGCAATGGTCTGCACAAGACCATATATCTCTTTTGCAGTAAGCTCACTCAGCCAATATATGGCTAATCTTTGCATTACCCATTGGACGACTCTCATAAGAGTCATGAGGTATATTCGAGCTACCATGGACCAGTGCATCTGCTATGGAGATGTCAGCAACGACAATCTTCATCAGCTCAGTGGATATTCTGATGCAAGCTGGGGAGGAGATGTAGACAGTCGTAAGTCCACATCTGGATTTACATTCTTCTTCAAAAGGCGGTCCTATCTCATGGAACAGTCATAAGCAAACCTCTATCGCACTTTCTTCTACAGAAGCAGAATACATTGATGTTTTGCAATCTATTAAGAAAGCGTTTTGGTTGAGAAATTTACTGTTAGACATTAATTTGTATCAATACAACCCTACAGTTTTATTCTATGATAATCAGAGTGCTATTGCCTTATCGGCCAACCCTAGATTTCACTCTAGGAGTAAGCACATTGAAATCAGATATCACTACATCAGGGGCAAAGTTCTCAACAAGGAGGTGAGCCTAACGTATTGCAGAATGCAAGACATAGTTGCAGATATATTCATGAAAGCACTAAGTGTTAATGCACACAACAAATTTTGTGCATTGCTTAGTTTGAAGATCAAGGCATTCACGGATCCAGATTAAGGGGGGTGTTGGATCTATCTCCTCTACTCTCCTAAATCCCATTTTAATCTACCTCCATTCATGTTGCATTTTTACTCATGTTGTCGCATAGTCTGCATATTTACATGTAAAATAAGACAGACAAATAAAATGCGACTGTCTGCATAGATACAAGTAAATTCTCACAGGCAAAAAATGCGACATTGTGTTTTTACACATGTTTTGTGATAGGCAAAAAAGGCGACACTGCCTTACAAAATGCCAAAGGTGCCCTAGGAAAAGCGAAGGCACCCTATAAATCAAATCCTAAGGCATTTCGTCAGAGTGATACATTTTTTGCAACTTCACCAACGTTCATTTCAGCAAAGGCTGACGTCGCGGCCCTTTTCACGCTTATCCCATACAACTGTGCTAACAAACTTGACAACGACAACAGCCACCCATGATCTCCTATAGACAGCACATCCACTTTGTACTTTCTTCATCTGCATACCTATAAAATTGTGTATATATATATATTGAATACCATTTTGTATATTCAGTGATCAAGAGAACAAGTGTGTGTGTAAAATAATAGCATCAGAAGCTTATCATAGATAGACGAAGTAGATGTCTTGCGCATTGATTCTTTATTGTCAGTAATAGGTTCACTCCTTTTACAGATTGAATTAGCTTTGTAGAGCAGCAGTTTCATCCGCTATTGTCCTGTGCTCTACCGCATTATTGACATGTATATTTTGCTATACTTAATCTAATAATAGCTCTTTTGTTTAGCGTTCAGATTTGCGTCGATATTGCTATGCTTTTCTTCATTCGGTCTGACTCTCTTGTTGCTCAATCTGGTAATTTGTTCTTAGCAAGTTATTATTAGTCCAATTGTTGATGACTAATATTTAGTCTTGCCTTTTGTGAATCATTCGCGACTGATTATCAGTCGAGTTCAGTTTAGCTCTTCCCGAATCATTCGCGACAAATAATTTGTCTAGCTGTTCGCAACAAATTATTCTTCTAATGTTTTGTTAATGTTTGGCTACGTAATCAAAACGACCGCGAGTAACGTTCTATTCGTTTCTAATAGGTGTAGTCATGCTTAGGGAAAGAGTAATATAGCTCATTCCGCCCTGCACACAAACACTTTATGTTTGAGTTCATTTCTCGTTCAAGTTTCGAGTTCACTTCTTTTTCGTGTTCGTTTTTTTTTCGAGCTATTTTTGTTTCTCACGCACGACACACCCTCTTTCTCCAACATACTCTAAGAAAATTGCACTTGTATTATGCAACAAATGTTAAGAAAAGTCTCTTTGGTAGAAATTCCTTTCCAAAAATAAATTTTACCTATGATTTTTGTCCTAGTAAGTAACAATAAACTTCTATAAACATATATTTAGAATCAAAGATTAAATATTGGTGTTTGATCAATGTGAGGATTTTTTTTTTGGAGTTGGTTCATGTCTTCATTTCAATATAGTCCTTTTCTTTTCTAAGAAAAATGATGGATACTAAGACACAGTAAACTATGATGTGGTCATGTAATATGGATACTAGGACGTTGTAAACATTAATGTGGTCAAATACCCATCAAGACAAAGCTACATTTTAAAGATTGCAACTTAGTTCTACTTTATTTATCATTTGGCCGAGTTGTTGTTAAATGTACATGAAAAACTTGTGACATGGAAATGGGGAATATGTGTCCTTAGCTTGATTGAGTATTTATGTTGTTGATTTATTGTTTATATCACATCCATATGTATAGATTCTAGTACCCAAAAGTTGCAATACATGGATTGTACATGTTACAATGCGTATGCTTTCCATATTAATTGAATTGTCATTGACAACAAAATCATTGAATGAAAACTAGATGGTACTCATATAGCATAAATGTCAATGCTTTCATATCAAAGTACATATGACCTTTTGATATAACAATATGCACTCGTTTGACATTATGTATCACCATTTAGTTTCAACAGTCTTCAAACAAAACTACCAAAAGACAATTATTTAGTAGGTGAAGCACGTTGTGGGACCTCCAATAAAACTTCACACTCTTATATGTAATGTAGGCATAGAAAAAACCACACCAATTATAATGATCGTGGTAAGTTGATATTAGCATGTTTATCATGATAGAGCTAGAGAAAACTTGGCATGTTATGGCATCACAATTTTGACTTTTAAGCAACATAATAAGCAAATTTGAAATCATATAAAGCTTCTACTAGCCATAACTATGAATTCTTATTTCATTGTTGGGCAATTTAATTTATGACACTTTGTACCAAATGTAAGTTTTATTCTCAATCTTTAGGAAGCTTAAGAACACTAGAATCAACTTGATAACTCTCATACCACTACAATAAGTAGCCTTTTTTAATTAGTTTATGAAAAACTGTGCAAGTTTGATACTTTTTATGCCTTGCCATCATCTAATTCTCAAAAGATTTTGAGATATTTTCTATATGAATTAGTAAATGAATAATATCCCTACTTAATTTCAACATTTAGAGATCATACATTGATGATACAATAATATTCTCATTGTGTATTCACATGAAATATTTATCTATGTTGTTGTTAATATGCTCCTTTGTGTTAGCTCTCATTCACAAAGAGAACTTACGAGTTAGAATACATGACAATTTATATTTGATATAGATATTGAACTTGTTGCACCTTTATATTCATGATCCATTTTTACTCAATTTATTCATTGTGGATATGTGCAAGGGAGCCTTCACATATTGTTGATTTGTGTTGTATAGGAACCTTCTATGATAGACATTTTGCACGTGCAAAATAATGAAATGAATATGATAAAGATAAGGGGTGGTTAGAAACATGTCAAATAACTATCAAGCAACTTACAGCAACCACTAACAATCTCCTTCCATCCCTCCTACTCTCTCTCTCTCTCTCTCTCTCTCTCTCTCTCTCTCTCTCTCTCTCTCTCTCTCTCTCTCTCTCTCTCTCTCTCTCTCTCTCTCTCTCTCTCTCTCTCTCTCTCTCTCTCTCTCTCTCTCTCTCTCTCTCTCTCTCTCTCTCTCTCTCTCTCTCTCTCTCTCTCTCTCATTCTTTCAACATCATCAACTCTCTCTATACATCTTGGTATCATATCACACCAAAACCTTTTTAAGAAAATATATCTAAATTTCATGAAAATATTTTTTGATATAATGATTAAAAGACCCAGCCTACAATCACACTCTTTTCTTTGATAGTACAAGTATCAAGATATTTATTTGTGCTCATTACTCTATACACTATTCATGAGAGTAAATTTGTACGTGATTTATAAAGATCAGTGATGGTCATTTCAAAAATAGTTTAAAAGTACATGTGTAGTTGTCAAAAGCCAAAAAAAAGTATGGCATTTATAATTATTGAAAGGGCAAGAGAACTACTAGGGGTCTAGAATGCAAGTTGGTACATGATATCGGTTGAGAAAACTTTTTTGTTAGAAATATAACCTCTTAAAAAGAGTTATTAGTTACTAAATACTAGAATGAACTTTGTAGAAACCATAAAGTTTTGATTCTAATGTTATTGATTATCTTAGATAATTTCTTTCATTAGTTTATTTTCTCTAATAATCACCTTTTTATAAGTGTGCATTGCATAAACAACAACTAAAAAGTTTCATTTATTGACATGTGTTAGTAAATAATAGCACCTTATGATGACCCTTTTTTATGTCACATCTGACAATCATTGTATCTAGTAAAGAATGTACTAGTCTCAATGTTGCTTTTCTTGACAATGGACATTCCTTATCTTTATATTCATGGAACACTTACAATGGAATACAATTCTAAATGTATTACACACGTAAAGACAAAAAATTTCAGCATCAGCATTGAAATATTTTCATATTTTCATATTTTCAATAAGCTTCAAAATATTGACAACAATTAATAATAGACAGTTGATAATGTCTTGGCACTACATTTTTGTACTTGAAAAAACCCTAAAAATGTGAGGAGTGAGTTAAGTGATGCTGATATTATGGGTATGTAGCATTAGAAATATTATATATTGTTAGGATTCTAACATAATAGAGATTCGATTCATGTGATCTTGACTATGATTCATGAGTTACGATATCATACTAAAGAAATGTTAGGTCCAAGATTTTGATGCATGTGGTGGTTTGTGGTACCAATATAAATGGCATACTTTGTAGCTTACAAATAGGTGTAAATTTGTAAGTGATATTCATGATTCTACTCATTTATACATTTGGATATTGTAAAATACTTGTAAAATTTATACAAATTTTTCTCTCTCTTTCAAACTAATCAATTTTAAACTACTTTGTACTTAGAGAAGACATCTATCACTATTCATCATGCCAATTTATATGTGAAACCTCTTTTGCAAGATCTATTTGAGTTTATTCTATTTAGCAATGAATTTTTTTCATAGACTATGTGATCGATGAAGAGACGAAAGTTGTTATGCCTTGGTCATTGAGTTTTTGTGATTATAAAGGTCAATATATATGTGAGAAAACCACACATTTTTCATAATTTTGCAACTCTTGCAATAGGTTTTCCATGCCCCTATCTAGTTTCATGAATTATCATAGCCAAATTCACAAAGCATTACCCACAACAAAGACTCAACAATTTTCCTTTGGGGCTATCGTACTCATCCATGTGTCCCTATTGTATAGACTGTAAAGTTTTTTCGTAACAAGCTCGTATGGGTAGTCTAGGCCATTGTTGCCATTATAAAAAAAAATAAGGACTAGCACTAGTTAGTATGATCAATTGAAAAAATGAAGTGAAAAAAGAAGTTAGTAAAATCTGACTACAAAAGACCACATAGTATTCAAATTAGGTGTTTTCACATGAAAAGAAAAATAAATAATGCAAGAATTTTTTAAGAATAGACTGAAAGATTTTACATACCATTGGTTTTGTTATGAACAACAATGATGCTAGTAGTGAGGTTTTAGCATCAGAAGATAAGATTAGATAATTTCTTTAATAATAAAGTGAATGTTCTTAGATGGAATAAAATCATATGAGTCAAAGATGGAAAATTTTGAAACCCTTTTATTCTAAAACAATTTAATCAGTGAAAATGTGAAAAAGATGCTAAAATCATTCTTTAATAATGAATTTTATATTTATAGATGTTGCAATTATTGCTTATTACACTAACCTTTCTAAAGGTAGAGAAGAAATACAAATCAACTTTATGATTTCTATTGTGTGACTAGAAAATTCGAAGCTATGGAGAGTGCTATATTGGAAAAGCGTTTATTTAGGCTCTTGTGTCTTAGAAAGATATAAGACATTTGGTTTAAATTGTTGTCAATGAAAATTTTCAAGGTGTATAGGTTTTCAATATATCTATATATATTGTAGAACTGGAAGCTCTTAAGATCAAATGAGCCTATTGATGAGAATATTTTTTGGAGGGTACTTGTAATTGTTAATACTAAATTGTTTTTGAGTGAAATCAAATATTTTGGGTTACTTATTATGTCAAAGACTCATCTGGAAAATCATTATCTAGACAATCATATAAGGTTGAATCCTCTTTTGATAGAATTTTTTTTTTTGATCAAAGCAATTCCATTTGTATAGGGCCTAACAAAATTTCACATAATATCTTGAGTAATTATGTGGAATTGACTATACTTATTACAAAGCATTTGGACAATGGTACTCAAACTTGATTTTGAAAAAGGCTTTGACAATTTGAACTAGTCCTATTTGTTTTAATGTTGTGGGTATACGAAACTAGTTATTAAGGATTGTTATGACTTTTTTCTTGATATTAAGCATTGGTCAAATAAATAATGAGAACAATTCTGGGAATCTTATTTTCCTTCTTATCTCTTGTGAAACTTTGGTGTTTTGTAGATCTAGATGGATTTTTTAAATCTCTAGAATATTAGGTATGGCAGTTAAGGATCTTCAAGAAGGAATGAAATTTCCTGTATTGATTCTGATATAGATAATGGACATCTATTATTGTATTACTTCGGTTGTTTTGAATTCTTAATACTTAATTTTTTTTTTGAAATGAATACACTTGTGTTATTTCTGTTGGAAATAAAAAAAAATTCAGTATTTTGCAGCGGAAGTGGTGAGCAAGCTGAATGATAGATCAGAAGCGGACAGTTACCAATAAATATTCAAGATAGAAATCAATATACAATCATCAATAGAACAATCACCATGTAGACTGAAAAATGCACTCTGATAATAATCAAAATTGAGTACAAAAAGAACTTGAAGTTGGTGCAAATCAGTGGCCACTAATTAGACTTCAGCAAATGTTGATGAAAAAAATTAAAAAAGGATTACACTCGATTAATTGCTAAATGATTCTACATAAGCAAATATAACACTGAACATTGTTGCAAAAATTGCCTACACATCATTTTTCAAGATGTTTGTTAGGGCATTTACTTACCTCGAAGTCTGATGCACAGTATCCAAAGAAACTACTTACAATTCCAAGGAAGTCCGCCATTTTCAGCTCCAAGGAAATCCGCCATTATTTAACGGTAACGAAATCGGAAAATATACAAAGGGTAAAAAATTAACTAAGGGTCAGATTTATACACTAGATCAAAAAATATACAAAGGGTCGGATAAATAACAAAGGGCCAGATTTATTAGACCCACGGATCCGATCTGGTCCAGGGTTAGAAAGTTCCACTTTGATGGATTAACATTGGATCGGAAAAATTTGACCTTGAATTTTTTGACCCTTTATAATTTTTGTGGTTTTCCAAGAATAAGTATGGACAAGTTTCAAGATGCTCATTACCTAATGGAATTGAACTTGAGCATGAATTTCAACACTCTCCCTTAATGTGGATCCTGAAAATCATGGGAGGAGGAGGCTCAGGTTTTTTTTTTTTTTAAATTATTTTTTATTTTTTAAGAGAATAGAACCATCGTAGTCGTGGAAGGAGGCTATCTGAAAGATAAAGTCGCTTACCAACAAGCTTAGGTTTGTTTCCAATTTTTATTTTTTTATTTTTTAAGGGAATAGAACCATCGCAGTCGTGGAAGGAGGCTATTTGAAAGATAGAGTCGCTCACCAGTGAGACTTAGGTTCTTTTCCAACTTTTATTTTTTCTTAGAGGAAATAGAACCGTCGCAATCATGGGAGGAAGCTATTTTTTTTTTTGTACAAGCAAAAAAATTACAAAAAACAACAAAATCTCAA
Source organism: Diphasiastrum complanatum (assembly GCA_029204225.1). Classification (NCBI taxonomy): domain Eukaryota; kingdom Viridiplantae; phylum Streptophyta; class Lycopodiopsida; order Lycopodiales; family Lycopodiaceae; genus Diphasiastrum; species Diphasiastrum complanatum. The sequence goes on from CM055114.1 coordinate 29,520,202, forward strand.
AAAAAAAAAAAGAGCAAATCTAATACTAAGCCACCCTAAACTAACTTTAACAACTTAAAAGCTTGATTTTTTTGGTGAAAAAGAGAAGGAAAAGAAAAGAGAAAAAAAGACGGCTATGTGGCGGCTCCCCGGCAATGGCGCCACTGTAGGGAGTGTAGATCTAGAGGTGAGCAGTCCTTCCGCCTATCAAAGAGGGTTAAAATACTAGATAGGTACCTAACTATGTCAAGTTGCTAGTTTCAGATGCATTCTATTCTTTTCCCTAACTCTACTCCATTTAACACCACTTCCACTAACTATAATGACATGCATTCATCTAGATAGAAGGTGAATAGAGAAGATATATATATATATATATATATATATATAGTGGTAGAATAGAGAAAGAGATAGGGGAGAGAAGAGGGTAGAGATGGAGGTTAGCTCAAATGCTCAATCTCATGCTTATGAAGAAACTTTAACTAGCATAAAGCAAAAACAATGGAAGCTCAAAACAGTAAGCAAATCACAATAAGAACATAAGCAATATTGATTAGCAAATGAGGATACTTGAGCTCTCAAAATAGTAGAGTCTCCTCCTCTCTATTAAGCATAAAAATGGGTTACAAATGGTGCTTTTTTATCTTTGGAGTGGCCCTTGCCCCTTGCTTCCTATTGGCTACTTGCAAAATATGGGATTGTAATCCACACCATCCACAAGAAACAAAAATGGATCTATGGTGTAGGAAGAAACACACCCCATCTACCACCATATGACTTTTGACTAATCTCAAAAAATCTTAGTAACTTAACTTAAGCTTACTTTGGCCTTCTAATATTATTTTAATTACATGGCCCAAAGTCAAGTTTATTGCCAAAAATATTTATTTACAAGTGCTCATTGAGCCATGGGCTCATACACGCAGGATGCCACGACCCTCACAACTATTTCTACTTACTTTGACTTTTTATTAATTTACACGCATAGTAGGAATACCCCCAACATCTTCATAAGCAAATATAGAAATGAACATTGTTGCAAAAATTGCCTGCACTGTCTGTCAGGGCATTTACTTACCTCGAATTTTGATGCACCATACTCAAAGAACTTACAATTCCAAGGAAGTCCGCCATTTCCAGTTTCAAGGAAGTCCGTCGTTATTTAACAATAACTGGATCAGAAAATATACAAAGGGTCAGAAATTAACTAAGGGACACTGGATCAAAAAATATACAAAGGGTCAGATAAATAACAAAGAGTCGGATTTATTAGACTCAATCCGATCTAGGGTCGAAGACGCTCGGTCTAATTTGATCCGATCTGATCCAGGGTCAAAAAATTTGTGTGAAAGTGCTTTGGTTATCAATCTATGCATCAATCTTTGTCTCTTTGCCTTAGTTTTTTATCTAGATCTTGGATTTCAATCTAGTATTGATCTAAAGTGCATAAGCTTTGCTTAGGAGATCATTCTCACACATTAGGAAATTCTCACACGTGTAAATTTTCACAAGTTTTATATGTACTTTCATACCAATCATAAATCAAAGTGATTTTTTGAGTCAATTGTGAGATCAATCAAGCTTTGTCCAAATATAGGATCCGATCAACTACCAATTCTAGGAGATACTTCAGGCCATCGAATTCTTTCATGTTCTTTTAGCAATTCACTATAGATGAAAATATCATCTAAGAATATCACTAGGCATTGACCTATGTATGGACAAGAAATATCATTTATAGACTGTTGAAATTGTTGAAATTCATGCTCAAGCCCAATTCCATTAGGTAACGAGCATTATGAAACTTGTCCATACTTCATAAAAATTATGAAGGATCGAAAAATTCAAGATCAAATTTTTTCGACCCAATGTTAATCCCATTGGAAGTGTTTCATGAAAAAACTAATTAAAGAAAAGCTCATATCCTTGGGTAGAGAGAGAATAGACCACTTTTGGTCTCTGGTAGAGAGAGAGTACAATACAAGCAAAATCACAAATTTCAAATTTGACTCAAAAACTTGAGTAGATTATGATTGGTAAGAGGAGTACATATAAAACTCATGGATATCCTTGCTTACATCCTATTGGACCCCAGATCCTAGCCTCTCTAATTCTATTGGTTGAGTGATGCATCCATCTTCCAATTCTATTGGACCCTTCATAAGGATTTTTCAATTTTGATTGGACCCTTTGACCATAGCCAACACTTTGACTTGATCACTCATAAAATTACATCTAAACAAGTGTCACAAGCCTAACTAGCTCGAGTTTACATCATGAACTACTTTTGGCCAAATTGTGGCTTTACAGGTGGAATTGACCATTTTGCCATCTTTGCCAATTTTGGCCCTATCAAAGATCTACACCAAGATGCTTGACATAAAAACTTAGGAAACCCCTAAAGCTATGATAGATCACTTTTTATAATTTTCACACTCCTTGTAAAAAGATATCTAATATAAAAAGGCATTGATTTTGGAATCATTCCAAGATTGGATCTATGTTTGATGAAGGAACTCTTGAGTAGAGGCTTGGTGAGTAGATTGGCAATACAAGATGATGAATTGATATTCTTCAAATGGATCTCTCCTCCACCCTTTTCCAGCTATTTGCCCTTGACATGTTCGGCATTGCGGTTTTTGCAATGGGTGCGTGCAACTGTATGGACGAATCTGGATCACAATTGGCTGCAATGGATGGATTGTGAGCAAATTGGGCCGAACGCCATGTGCATATTTTTCCAAAATTGCGTAGTATACCAGCTTTCCAAAGGGCTATATTGACAAATGACGTTGACGATAGCCGATGGTAGGTTCGGTATAGGGGTAGCTAATCCACTATTGCCGTCATCTTGAAAGTCAGGTTGGGGTCAAAGCAATACTCTCCAAAACATAGATCCCACTTAGTCTCGACTTTGTTGGCCGTCAGAAGAGTTTCGACATTGTAGTAGGCCTCCTGAACAATGGGGTCTAATAAATTAGTTGCTTCAGTGAGGAATCGGTTGAGGGCCCTTTGGAAGTTGACCGCTCCAACCTTTTGCAAACTTAATGATCGGCCAGTTGTAGGCCCCTACACTTGGAGTTTTGAGTGCGGACCATGACCGTCTTCGGGGTAGTAAGTGGTATGCTGGATCAACCCGTAGAACTACCGGAGCTGTGAGATATTCTTTGATGAGCTCGGGGTTGCGTAGAAGTGTCACTTTCTTTCACTCTGGTTGAGGATGTAGGAGCGAAAGGATATCAACCGACTTCTTTTTTAGTAGCTCCTCGAGCTTTCTTGGTAGTGTATAGCTGCTCTAGTGGTGATGTCTAGATATTTCTTTTTGAACAGGTCTAGAGTCAGGTATCGTAAAGACTTTATTGTACCAGTGTCTGTGTACCGCCACAGGATTAGAGAGGTTATCCACTGGTTAGGAGGAATTGTGGAAGTTGATGGAAGATCAAATTTGGTGGAGAAGAGGAATGGACCAGATAAAGATCGCTGGATTCAGGCAATGGAGGACGAAATGTCATCCATGTATAAGAACAATGTATGGACACTTGCACCAATACCTGATGGCAGAAAACCAGTCAAGTGCAAGTGGATCTACAAGATCAAAACAGGTCCTAATGGAGAAAACATCAGATACAAGGCAAGGTTAATTGCAAAAGGATTTTCACAGAAGTATGGAATCGACTATACTGATACTTTCTCACCGGTAGTCAAACATACATCAATTTGTTTGTTATTCGCATATGCAGTGGCTCATGATCTGAAAATCCATATTGTGGAGGGGTCAAAGGATTGGTGTGATAACTAAGGCCTTCTTGAGTTTTTGGGAAGCCTCAGTGGCTTCGGTTGTCCATTATAGTTGGATAGTCATCTGATAGATTAAACGGGCCAGCTTAGCAAAGTTCAGGACAAACCTCTGATAGTAATTGCAATGCCCCATAAAGATGTACACTTCACATACAATTCCATGTTCAGGCAATGCAAGTATTATGTGAATCTTGTCGATGTGAATAATCGACACTGGATGAACACTTTCTCTAAGCAAGCTAGATGTTGGGCTCTAGAGGAGTGCACACATAAGTTGTCCATGAATATTTCAACAAACTTCTGAAGAAAATCCTTGAAGGCATAACTCATTACTAGTTGGAAAGTGTTGGGAGCATTGCACAATCCAAATGGCATCATCTTGTAGGCGTATGTTCCCCACTCAGTGGAGAAGGCAATCTTGTGCTGATCTTTTGGGGCTATCTGCACCTAGTTATAGCCACTAAACCCATCTAGAAAGCTATAGGCTTGTGCTCCGACTATTCTCTCCAACACATTTTCCATGAATGGTAAGAGAAAATGGTCCTTGTTGGTTATGGCATTCAGCTTCTTGTATTCCACACAGATTCTAAGTTTTCCATTTTTCCTAGGTAATACCACGATAGGTGATACCCAATCAGTGTGTTCCATCTTGTAGATGAATCCTACATCTAGAAGCTTCTTCATTTCTTCTTGGATCAAATAGGCATAATGTGGATTGGATCTATAAGGCCTACTAATTGTGGGTTTTGCGCCATCAGTCAATGGAATGGTATGAACCACTACATCTAGTTATATGCCCTTCTGCCCTTCAGCTCAGCATAATTCCAAGCAAGACAATCGTGGTATTTGCAAAGAAGTGCCTTGAGATCCTCGAGTTCCTCTCCCTCTACATCTTCCCCTTCTGATACCATACATCTTTCTTCTCCCTTCTCAACTAGATCTATCTCCTTTGTACGGGCAAGACCTTCATAAACATTGGCTCCTTGGGAGGTTTCTTCTAAGGGTTCTCTCTTTGCCCTGGGCATAGCCACTACCACTTCATCCATCTCGTAATCCTTGAAATATTGTGGCACATCATGCGCAGGTTTGGGTTCTTCTACAGCGTCTTCTCGGATCTTATCTTGTAACTCTTGGTTGGTCATCTTGATTCCTCTTTTATCACTCTTAGCCTTTCACTCAGCGGTTTTTGCCTTATACAGGGGTTTACATTCACGAAGCGGGCTGTTGGGTGTGAAGATTATTAAAATATTATCTTCCTATCTCGAGTTTAGGGCCATGCCCATGGTGATTTCCACTAAATTTCATGTTGTACATAATAGGAGTGTGAATTGAGCACATATCCTTCTAGTGTAGCTCGGATTTGAGTTAGATAGGTTCAATCTTGAACATGCAGTAGTTTAGATAACATGCAAAGTCATATTGTATGCATGCAGAAACTTGGATTTGAGAGAGGGATTCAAACTCGTTGAGAAACAAGCTATTTGTGGACCATAAGTGGATCAAAGTCAAGGCTGATCTGATCTAGCAGAGCTCTGTACGGACAGAGAGCTCACACGTGTGAAAACAGCCCTCATTAATGAGTGCTACTTCTCAAGGAATGATCCAAATTTGATGTTCAATAGCTTGTTAGATGGGTATTGAAGAGTAGAATGTGTTGCTCTTGTTTCTAAATCAATCTAATTTGTTTTTAGAAGAGTTTTAGGCAATCAGAGAGTTTGAGAGGGTATTCAACTCATGGGATATGCCAAAGTAAGCACACATCAGTCTTTTTCACCATTTTTCATCAATTTTCACTGTCAATCAAGTAGAATTGGATAGAAGTGAGTGTTCAGAGGCCTTAGTTGAAAGTTATTAATCGACGATTACCTCTTCCAGATTTTGAAGTCCATCTTGTATTGCAAGCCAATTAAAAAAGTGTTTGGCATTGCATACGGTATACCAACCATAGCTGACAGAATCAACCTACTGGGAGGACTGCAGAATCCAGATTTTAACATTATGAGATATCGGATCAATGCGCAGGATATCATAATTAGATCTACAACGAAAACAAGCGCGCGTTGAATCAATATCCAAAAAATATTGATCGGATCAACGTGCACGTTATGAAAAGAAACCAAACAATAACTACAAGGGCGCATCGAACCAATATCGATAAAGTTTTACCTCTGCATCAAGAATTTTTAGCTTCGTATATGCTTTTGCATTTGGTACTGGAAAGAGTTCCAGTATTTTTTGGATATGGTTCTTGGCAATTTTGTGTGTGTGTGTGTGTGTGTGTGTGTGTGTGTGTGTGTGTGTGTGTGTAATAGAGTTCATCTTTAAACAAAGTGGATTACATACACCCTCATCATTGATGTATAAGGACAACACATATAAGCTCCAATGATCATTGCAATCAAAAAACAATAAATTTATGAAAATCAATGTGAAATCAAAATTCATATGAAAAATTCAACATAATAAAATCTGAAAAGAAGACACTTACTTTGTTATGTATGGCAGCACGAGAATTAGAGTCCCCAGTCTAACGAATTGGAGCATATCATCGTGCAGACTTTTGAAATCAGGGAAATCAAATACAACCATGAATTGAAAGGGAAACAATGTTACATCTATAAACAATAGGGTCTGAGAAAACTCCATCTAGTACTGAATGGCCCCACCTCCTACATTGTCACCTAGCATTTTATCCCTACTATCTAATTCACCTATATCTAAACTAGAAAGGGGGAGGCCAGCATCGGCCTTCAGCATCCTAAAACTGTATCGTTATTCCTGCAATCGGTTGAATTGTTTGCCATTCAATGAAATTTGATGGATACAAATCTGCAAAACCAACAAAAACATCTCAAAAAAATATAATTTAAAGAAAATGCTAACTCTAAAGAAATTAAATCTGAAAACTTACAACTGCATTTTCTTCTATCAGCTGGATTCAAATCATGAATGTTGAGCTCATTGTGAAGATAAGCATGCTGAACTAAAACTTATGTGATAGATTGACCGGCGGGTGATACTTTAAAATCCATTATCCTGCCTTTCCAAGAGCTTCTATATATGTTATCCGATTTCTCTCTCTCTTTTTCTGCTATGTGAATGCATATGTGCATGCTCTGATTCCACACACATGGTATTAAAGCCATCTATGGCTAACACCTGAATGATCATGACTTGCAGTTTGATTCCTAGAAAATTTTGATAGCATGTTATTTGCTGAGATATTTTCAGAATGCAGAAGTGTTTCTGGTTTTGTTAATAAACAAAGGTGCGTTCTCTAAGTTATGTTTGATTCTGTATGTAGAATCTAATGAAAAGAAAAATGAGAGAGAGCCGTGCTTGCTATTCGATTGGTGCCTGTTTGTTCTTACAAATTTTCTACAAGTGAATGAGGTTTGCAAGGATCTTGTATGGTGTCTTGAATTGCTCTCTTCCCAAAGGCCATTGGTTGAGCCTCGAGGATCCATCTGCGACTGGTTGGTCTTCACTGCAACTCTTCAAATGATTTCGTACCTTCATACCTACATCAACCCATCCGTGACCTATGTGGCAAATGCTCCCAACCCATCAGATTCAAGGCATGCCCATCTCAGACCCATGCATGGAGGGGTATGCAAATGCAGAGTGATTTAGTATGGATGCAAGTTACTAGTGTTGTGTCTAATATTGCGTGAGTGCAGTGCGTATGTGCGTTGCAGCTTCAAAAAAGGTTGCACAGATCGAAGACTAGATGTACTCTTGTAACCACCATCAATGAGATGTTCCTAGCTTGAATCCAAAGTGCGTAACAATGATTATTTTTTTTAATAGTGCATTCTTACATAGCTCAGTCCTTTGATGTTTCAACTCCGCTGTGAAAGGGGGTCATTCTCGGCCACATCTACCAATATTGGGTTGGCCCCTTCCAGGAATTGAAAGTAGAACATCTCATTCAGTGTCTTGCGTTCTTTGGCAGTCCGATCACGTATCCACAAATATAGGGCTAGGTCGGCTCCTGGTTCCATCGCTTCATTTGGGTTGTACCATCATTTGGTGAGGTGGATCTTTGTCGGTTTTGTTCTAGGCCCCCAAGTTTGAAGCAGCCACTTTTGTAAGTAATGGGCATAATGACCAGCCAGCCGAACAAGCTCATCTTTGTGGTGTGCGGCAGTGATAGAGAATCTGCATAAGCTTTCACAAGCATCATTGTAATCCTCAAAACCGCCAAGAATGAGTGGCCATTTAAACCGGAGATGGGAGCTGGTAGATGGTCTCAGCTCAATGGATTGGTCATGAAGTGGAAATTCCATTGGCGGCAAGTATAAAATGTAGGCTTCAAAGTTCTTAAAGAATTTGGTGTCTGAGAGGATTTCCTTTCCCTGCATGGGATAGGCTGGTAGTGCGTTCCGTGAACTGGTGATGCTAGATTGCCCTTTTTCTTTTTCCCTCTGTTGGTACTCATGCAACTGTCAGGCTATCATGGTTGTGGTGGTTTCCGTAGTGGCCAATTCAATTTTTAAGTTGGCAATGATCTTCTCTTGTCCCTTGAACTCTTCGTCATATCTTACTTTCCTCCGATCTCTCATGTCCTTGAGTTCGGTCTATTTCTGCTTCCATATATCTCGTTCCTGCTGGGCACTGTTGAAATCATTGGTGGCTCGAATAGTAGCGTGTTTTTGTCTTCTGAGTTCTTCTTGTAGCTCTCGTTTTTCTGTGTTTGTCCATTGTCGTTCTTCTATCATGAATCTTGTCAATTTTTTGTGTTGTTCCACTACGCGTTGGTTGCTAGGTGGTTGTGACCCTTTTGCGCTTGGTTCATTTGACGCATTTATTTCTTGCAAATACACGCAGACATAGTTCCTCAATCCGCCAAATGCATTAATCCTTGTATTAGATCCTGGTGGTATTGGCTAAAACAAGTCCCTAGTAGTCTGCAGCTCATTGTCTGCTGCAATTGGATTAACAACTCAGGATTTTCCCGGTCTACTTGGTTTATCAACCTCTTGATCCAACGCAGGCCGTACCAAGTCTGAGAACTTAGTATCATCCATAGTTCTGATGGCCTTTGGTTTTTGAGTTTTTATTTTTGGAAAGGTTTGTAAAGATTGAAAGTGCATATTATAAGTCAAACAATGACATGCTTGGCATATTATGTGTTTATAACCAAATTCAACTTTCAAAGAGCATATTTTGCAACAAGGCATACATTGGGTATATTTGTACAGGGAACAATCCAAAAAGTTTTAATAATACAGAAGCTATTTTTAATTGAGTGGATAAGATCTTTGTGTACTACTTTGAAGGATATGAGAATCATGTTAGCAACTTTTCCATAATCTCGTCTTCCTTTTAAGGATTGTGGATCTTGCCAACTTCATCTTATCTTTAAGGTTAGAAATTTTGTAAATGAATTTCATAAAGAGGAATCCACCTTGCCATTCTTTTTGTATTAGGAAATGATTGTTTTAGTGGCCTTTGCACTTGGTCAAATGACTATAAAATTATGGAGAAGTCACTAGGCCATGCCAGTATAGATGATCATTGAACTGGATGTAAAGGTCACTAAAAAGACATTTTCCATTTGTAAAGAATGGTTAGGGAGACTTCTTTCATGACTTTGTTTTTATGAGTCTCACATATTTTGACCTTGATATGAGCACAACATTCTTGTGAATTTTTGTTTATAGACTTCAAATGTTATAATATGCCCAAAATATAGGTGAATTCACTTTGAAAGTTCGTAAGATGCCAAAAAAAGCAAACAAGAACTAAACTTATAATTTCTTGAGAAATCTCAACCTTCACAACTTTAATGTTCTCCAACAATGTGAAGAGTCTTTCCGTATATCCTTTACACTTGGGAATGTATATAATCAGCCCTAGATAACTGTTAGGCCTTGAAAATAGGTAACTTGCTAATAGAGAAAGTTAACACATATTGAGGGATAACGATCTACAATCATAAATTGAGAGATAATGATGTACAAGTCAATATATTGATGATTCTTGTCTTGCGCAACCGATGGAAAATCGATGAATCTGTGCTAGACTTAGCAAAATGTCCTAAAAGAAGAAAAAAAATGTATGTATTGAAAGCCCTGTTGACTAGATAATATTCTAAGCTTAACCTTAGAGTTGTAGCAGGTTTGAAGAGTTGGAGACAACAAGAGGGAATGCAGGGTGCTCCTCCACTCATACTAAGGGATACACCGGCATGAAATGTGGGCCCGAAGAATAATGCTAAAGTGAAAGCTCCGCCTACTTTTAAAGGGGAACGTGATGTTCAAGTTGTGGAGGATTGGTTGTTCGTATGGACCATTACTTCCGCTTGATGAACACTCATGAAGAAGAGAGAGCAGACTTGCCGCTGGCACACTTTGAGGGCTACACAACAAACTGGTACTGAGTGGCAAGGATGCAGTTCCAAACATGGGATGCGTTCAAGAATACATTACGAGAGGAGTTTATACTGAAAGATTCACACATGAGGTTGAGGGAAAAATGATCAAGACTTAGGCAGAAAGGTTCGCTACGAGATTACTTGAACAAATCTAGGTAGAGTGTATGGGTTATTGAAGATATGCCAGAAGTCGACAAGACTCTCTACCTCTTGTCTGGAATGCATATTTGGACCCGACGAGCGATAGATAACTACATGCTCAGTGACTTCAACTCAACTATTCGAGCGGCTGAAATGGTTTGCGATTATGAGACCACGCTAGTTCCAGCTGCTCCTCGACACTAAAGGTATTTAGTGGATCAAGATTGAGTCCAAGCTTCCTTCCAAAAGGGGACTCAGCTTTAAATGGTAACCAAGCCTCAAGTAGCGTGAATAGATTCCCAACAAGAACATGATTTGGCAACCAAGATAGTAGTGGAGGGAATACTTTTCAAAGAAGGAACAACTTTGGTCCTTCAGCTAGTCACAACAACAGCTCACCAACAGTGGGCAGTTCCCTGCATTGCTTTAATTGTCAACAACAAGGTCACCCTTGGAGGTTAAGAAAACCCAGAAATAGATTTGACAAAGTCCGACCTGAATGTTCTACAACAAATAGGGACACTTATGGCGTATCGTGAACATCTCATGGTGACTCCTGCAAGAGGGTCGAAGTTGTTGTACCTGAAAGACTGCATTGAAGGCAAGAACAGTCACTTCATTGTAGATCTGGGAGCATCGCATAACTACATGTCAGAAAGTTTGGCAGAGAAATTGGGCATTCAATGTGAAGAACATGCGACCCCTATATGTGTGGAGACCACCAAAGGCACAATGACAACTTGTAGATTGGCAATGAATTTACCAATCTCACTGGGGACATGAAAAAATTGACTAACATTCACAGTCTTGAAGATGAATGCTCGATGCCATCTTGGGACTAAGCTGGTTTAATGAACTCGTGGTTGCCTTCATGGCAAAGGGGGTTAACCTTGTGTTATTATATAATGGCAAAAGACCTTGCGTCGTCAGAGTTGTGCTAGGAGATTAATTAGAGACGAACGATACAATTGAACCTGAGCCAGCCATTCCTTCAAATCTCATTCACCTCTTTAACGAAGGAGAACCAACAGAGAAAAATCATGTGACAAAAGATCAAACAGAGCCAACATTGCCTGCAGCTTCTACATCAAAGATGGATTCGAGTGCCAATTTTGAGCTCAAGGAGCTCAACTTGTGCGCAGGGGACTCATTCAAATGTGTTGAAAAATGATGTATCTCGGGTCAACGGAGCTCCCAAGTACTTTTCCTTTCCATGTTAATAAAGAAGGCCGCCAGTTTCATGGGGTTTAAGTACTTTAACTGATGTTGTAGCTTTACACAAGTTTTACTTAAGTGAACTAGATCTACACTTTTCCTGTGCTAACTACAAAAACTGATTTCGTATTTTAAAGTTAGTCTTTTCTGGCTAGTGAATAACGCCCGTGCCTTTGTATTCATGAATAAAATCTGGCCAGTGAATCAAGCCCACGTCATGAGTCTTAGGTTTTAGTTTGGCCTTGATGACGACATCAACTTTCTCAAACGAGGAGAGAATGTTGTAAAGCTAGCTCGGTGCATCCAGTGTGCCTTGTAAGACTCTAAGAGGTGACACTCCCTAGAGTCCCAGAGCAAGTTAGGAAGTCAAGGATTGAGCCTCCGACCTGTGGTGAGCCACTCAAGTAGTCCCAAGTCATGAGCTAGCTCTGGAGCTCGAGTCATGGCCTAGTCAGCTCCTGGGACCTGTGAAAAACTCAGATCCAAAAGATGCTAAAGTTTCATAAAGATCTTGGCCATGGAAGTTATGCACATCTAGATTGAAAAAATGATAGAAATTGTGATGTTAAGCATACTAAACATCAACTAAACATCAAAATCTGATCATAAGCTTCCACAAACAGAAACTTGCTGTCCCTGTCCGTACTTCAGAGCCTACAACCTGCATTTCACACGTGTGAAGCCATAGCAACAAAGAAATCACAATTCTAGTGGCTAGAATGCAAGATATGAACAAAAAAGTGAGAGAGAAGAAGATGGACCTTCAAAGAGCATAACATTCATTCAATAGAATGAAAATGAGATGTGTACATACTCGTGGAGATGGCTATTTATAGCAGCCATAGTGCCTCTTGGCCACTTGTCTTATGATAGGCTAAAATTGGGGTCCAATAGGATTTACCCATATACCTAGAAATTTGGTCAAATAGGAATGCACCAAATTATGAGCCAATAGAAGAGCTCCACACTCGACCTCCTCTAATTAATGTGACCTCAAAAGTAGTGTACACATACTTTGGGCCTCTACATACATGTATGAACCTATCTCTAACTTTTATTTGGCCATAGGCCTACAAAATCTCAAGTTAGGAAAATACTACTAGTTGACAATTTTTCACACTCCCTCTTCAACTAGTTTTAGCATAGATTTAGAAAGTACACCAAGACTTGTTCTATGCTTGAAAAATAAGTCCTTTCCCAATGCTTTGGTAAAGATATCAGCCACACATTCCTTTGATGGGACATGTTCAAGCTTGATCTCTTTTGCCAACACTTGTTCTCTCACAAAATGGTAAGCCACCTCGATATGTTTGCTCCTTGCATGGAAAACCGGATTGCTTGCTAGACTTTGGGCTGAAAGGTTGTCACAAAAGATGATTGGACTCTCTGAAAAATCCAGCAAATGAAGCTCCATAATCATCCTCTTGATCCACACCATCTCCTTTGTGCATGATGTCAAAGCTTTGTACTCGGCCTCACTAGAAGAAAGTGATATAGTTGCTTGTTTCTTCGACATCCATGAGATAGCTCCATCACCTATGAAAATAGCATGTGCATTTATGGATTTTCTATCCATAAGGCCTCCTGCAAAATCTGAATCTGAAAAACCAAATAAGTTAGGTGATGAGCCTCTATAAACAATGCCAAAATCTTTTGTTCCCGAGATGTATCTCAAGATCCTCTTTCCTAGTTTCCAATGTTCTATGCTAGGATCTTGCATGAATTGGCTTAATCTACCAACACAATAAGATAAATCAGGTCTTGTGATGGTTAGATATATAAGAGAACCTATTAGCTTCCTATAGAGAGTAATGTCCTCGAAGGATCTTTCATTACCTCTTATAGTTAGCTTTACATGTGATTCCATAGGTGTATCAATAGGATTTGCATCTACCATATGAAATCTATTGAGAATAGAAATAGCATACTTCTCTTGTGAAATAAAAGTGATTTGAGAAGTTCTAATTACTTCTATTCCTAAGATATAGCTCAAAAGACCAAGATCATGCACTTCAAATTCCTTTTTTAGTGCTTTCTTGATATCTTCTATATCTTCCTTGTTCCCTCCACTTAAAATAATGTCATCCACATAAATTAGAAGGATTGTAACATCATTAGCACTAATTCTAAAGTAAAGTGAATGATCATACTCACTCATAGTGAAGTTTTGAGAAAGTAGAAAAGAGTTAAGCCTAGCATACCAACTCCTTGGTGCTTGCTTAAGACCATACAAACTTTTTTGTAGAAAACACACATGATTAGGCTTGCTATGAGAAACATAGCTCTCGGGTTGCTCCATGTAGACTTCCTCTTCAAGATCACCATTCAAGAAAGCATTAGAAATGTCTAATTGCCAAAGATCCCATCCATAAAGAGTTGCAAGGGAAATGATTACTCTTATGCTCACCATCTTTGCCACGGGTGCAAAGGTTTCCTCATAGTCAATGCCATGCTCTTGAGCATAACCTTTAGCCACCAACCTTGCCTTCAACTTGTTGATAGATCCATCTTGATTTGTCTTTACCTTGAAGATCCATTTGCATCCAATTGCACTTTTGCCCTTTGGAAGCTCCACCAATCTCCATGTGTTGTTCTTCATAAGTGCTTCAAACTCAAGATCCATTGCTTGGATCCATTCCTCTTCTTGCCTTGCTTCATCTACACATGAAGGTACATCAAAAGAAGTTAGGAAAGCATAGTTGGATCCATCCACCACTTGCTTACCTTTGCCATCATAAGTGAGCCTTGAGGGTTTCACTTTATGCCTTGGAGTTCTCCTTGGAATTTGACTTGAAGAGGCTTCTTCAACATCCACATCCAATGTGTCATCAACTCCATTGTCATCAAGCACATTAGTTGCAACAACACCATCATCACTTGAAACAACTTTTGGAATGTTACCTTCATCAAAAATGACATCCCTACTTGTGAACACTTTCTTGATTGAAGGAACATAAATCCTATATGCTTTGCTTACTTCACTATAACCAACAAAAATGCCCTTTCTTGAAGATGGATCCTCCTTAGTTCTATCATCAAGAGTAATGTTGAAGTAGCAAATGCATCCAAAAGTTCTTAGAAACTTGACATTAGGCTTCGTACCAAACAAAGCTTCAAAAGGGGTTTTTCCTTCCAATACAACACTTGGCCATCTATTGCATAGGAAATTTGCACACAACAAAGCATCACTCCAAAAAGGTTTAGGAAGATTAGCATTCAATCTCATTGCCTTTGCACTCTCACACAAGGTTCTATTCTTCCTCTCGGCCACTCCATTTTGTTGTGGTGTTCTTGGACATGTGTACTCCCTCTTGATCCCATGCTCATCGCAAAAGGCTTTGAATTTGTTAGAAATGTATTCACCACCATTGTCGCTCCTCAAGCATTTGATTTTGGTTGTAAATTGAGTCTCAATAGCAACTTTGAACTTGACAAACACATCAAACACCTCATCCTTGCTCTTTAGTAGATAAACCCAACAAAATCTACTAAAATCATCAATGAAAGTTACATACATCTTAGCACCTCCATTGCTAATTGTAGTAACACCATGAATATCCGAATGCAAGAGAGAAAAAGGCATCTTAGATCTAGATATAGATCTAGTATATGGCAATCTATGTGATTTAGACAAAGCACATTCTTCACAAACATGATTCAAGCAAGTAAGAGACTTGGGAAGTCCCCTTACTACCTCCTTTTTGGCTATTACCTCCAAGGCCTTGTAGTTGAGATGTCCCATCCTTTTATGCCATACCTCTTGAATTGACATTTGTTCATTTGCCATGCATCCAACTTGGTTAGCAACAACACATGCATCAAGCTTGAACAATTTCCCTTGCCTTTTCCCTTTTGCAATGATACTACACCCCTTTTTGATCAAGCAAGCATCACCATCAAACTCAACTTTGAATCCTTTGTCAAGCATTTGGCTTACACTAAGTAAGTTCTTGGTAATGGATGGAATGAGCAAAACATCTTTCAATTCTATATTCCTATTTGTAGAAAGTGAAATAGGAATTGTGCCAATCCCCTTGATTGCACACTCACCATCATTTGCGGTATAGATTACCTTCCTATCACCATCAAATGCCATTAAAGATGAAAAATACTCTTTATGATATGTCATATGAGAAGTGGCTCCACTATCAATCCACCAAGGATCAATGTCTCCATGATTAGCCAACAAGCAAGATGACATAACAAAAGCATCATTTGAAAGAAGCTCATCCCCACCCTCATCAATAGTTAGATTGGTTTGCTTTTCCCCTTGATCCCTCTTTTTCTTAAAACAATCACTAGCAAAATGCCCTTTGACTCCACAATAGAAACATTTTAGCTTAGATCTATCCTTCTTTTTGCCAAAAGTAGAGTGCTCACCTTGGTCTTGCCCTTTAGACCAATTGCTTTTACCTTTGCCCTTGAACTTGCCTTTAGAGAACATTGCCTCCTCTTCTCCTCCTTGAGATGTAGAAGATGCTCCCACTCTTGCTTGCAACCTGAATTCTTCAGCCAACAAGACCTCTTGCAAGTCTCCAACACTTGGTAAACATTTTTGGATAGCATAACTTTGAACAAGATTAGCATGATCATCCAACAAGCCATTGAGAATCACTTGAACAAGCTCCTCATTATTTATGCCATCATTAATGCATGCTAACTCATCATTCAATGCTTTAACTCTCAAAACAAAAGCATGTCCATTCTCACTCTTCTTTTGCATACAAGAAAAGATTTGCCTTCTTAAAGTCAACACTCTAGAAGTAGACTTGGATTCATAAACCTTCTTCAAGGCTTCCCAAGCTTCACTAGATGATGTGCACTTACCAACCTCTTTGATAAGCTCATTTGTCACATTCATCTTGATCATGTGAAGGGCTTTCTTTGCCCTCTTGTCATACCTCAATTGTTCTTGAGGTGCCAAAGGTCTCTCCTCCACACCTACAACAATATCCATCAACTCATTCATCTCAAGCAAAGACTCCATCCTTACTTTCCAAGTAGAATAGTTGAGGGAGGTAAGCCTATCATTGCTTTCCAACATGTAGCCTCCATTTGTAGCCATGTTGCAATGATTGATCTCTGATCTTTGACCTGTTCCAATGCACTAAGCACTCTCTTGAATCAACAAATGAAACACAAGAAGAAATCACAAAGATTTGGAACCTAAAACCTTACTTTTTCTCTCTTTTCCTCACTTTTTCCTTAATTTTAGCCACTAGTTTTATGATTTCTTGATCAAACCAAGACCAAACCTCAATATACTTGCTTTTCCCTCACTCCTAAGATTGAAATACACTCTTGAATCATTCAGCAAACTGAAAATCAGAGGGTTACATCAATTTTGAAGTTTTTGACATGAAGAAGCAAGAAATTGAATCAAAAAACTATATGCTAGAATGGAAAACTAATAGGATCTTGTTGGATCTTGCATCTCCCTCTTTCCAAAACAATTTTTGTCTCCTTATTCTGATAAGTACAGAGGGAATTCGCCCTACTTCAATTGAAATGCATACAAATGATGTTTTGATCACAAAGATCCAATTTCTACACATAAATCAACAAGATTTTTAGCTAGAAACTTGATTGGAATGCTACAAAAGCAAACTCGCCCACAAATCTCTTCTAAATCTGGCAAAACCTGCACATTTGGCCGCCTAATGCTCTGATACCATGTGAAAAACTCAGATCCAAAAGATGCTAAAGTTTCATAAAGATCTTGGCCATGGAAGTTATGCACATCTAGATTGAAAAAATGATAGAAATTGTGATGTTAAGCATACTAAACATCAACTAAACATCAAAATCTGATCATAAGCTTCCACAAACAGAAACTTGCTGTCCTTGTCCGTACTTCAGAGCCTACAACCTGCATTTCACACGTGTGAAGCCATAGCAACAAAGAAATCACAATTCTAGTGGCTAGAATGCAAGATATGAACAAAAAAGTGAGAGAGAAGAAGATGGACCTTCAAAGAGCATAACATTCATTCAATAGAATGAAAATGAGATGTGTACATACTCGTGGAGATGGCTATTTATAGCAGCCATAGTGCCTCTTGGCCACTTGTCTTATGATAGGCTAAAATTGGGGTCCAATAGGATTTACCCATATACCTAGAAATTTGGTCAAATAGGAATGCACCAAATTATGAGCCAATAGAAGAGCTCCACACTCGACCTCCTCTAATTAATGTGACCTCAAAAGTAGTGTACACATACTTTGGGCCTCTACATACATGTATGAACCTATCTCTAACTTTTATTTGGCCATAGGCCTACAAAATCTCAAGTTAGGAAAATACTACTAGTTGACAATTTTTCACAGGACCCATGTCCAGGAGCCAAGTTGATTCTGCCCGCCAAGACGGCTCCCGAAACCCATATCCGGGATCTAGATTGATTCTGTCAGGCTTGCCACTTAATTAGCAAAATAAAACCTAAGTCCAAAAAAACGTGCTTTACCAGAAAGCACTATATTCCAGGACAGAGGGGGCGCACCGAATCACACTATAGGGGGAGTCCGGCAGACAAGAACTTGGGCAACTCAACTAGCACTAGGAATCCAATCGCAGGTCTCAGCTCCCTCTACCAGCACGAGCCAAGCACAATGCCCAGCATGTGTTCGTGGCCCTAAGACCAGTCAGCCTCTGTATGAATGTAACCTCTGTAGGAAGTCAAAGTGCCAAGATCCTTCTAACATTCAATCTCGAGTCTAGGCCTTCCAAGGGCCTAGACTCTTCCAAATTCTAATTATAGGGCACCCCCAAAAGTCAAGATAGGGTCCCTTAACATAACTTTACTTGGACCCACGAGTTACTACTAGACCAAAATTGGGTCCAACTTAACTAAAACTGACTTAACATGGTCTAAATAATAAACCTAACCCATGGTCACACATGTCTCGACCTTTTGGGTCAAAGTAACCTATGGGAAACTAACATTATCATTTATTATTTCTAACACCCTTCTTAAATGATAATGTAAAAACATAACATGACATGAAGTATGAAAAATTGCAACAAAATGTAAAGTGTTGCATGTTGTCCAAAACTCCATGTAGCCGAAAAAGAAAAGATGTAGCTTGTTGTCCAAGCTTAATGCCGCCCAAAAAAAAAAAAACTTTAGTTTGAAGTAGTCGAAGTAGCCGAAATCTTAGCCCCAATCATGCCCGATGTAGAAGAGATGTAGAGTACGAAGTGCGGTAGTATCAAGTCGAAGAGTGAAGACAAGCATGCTAGACCCAAAGCAGAGAGTTGTTGATGTAGGAAAGTTGGAACGACGTCGTTAGCAGGTCTTAGAATATGAGTGTCATTAATAGTAGAGGGAAACAAACATGATAAAAAAGCAGCAAAAAAAGCTCATAAAGCCCGAAAGTGTGCCAAAGCAAAAAGAGGACCACCCAAGGGGTCACCTTGCCTGGTACTAACAACAGAAGAGATAATCGAAACATTATTTGAGCGAGACGCATGACTAAAATATAAAGGTGCGTTCATGGAATAAAAAGACTGAACAAACGGAATAAGTTGAGTAAGTGGACAGTGAGCTGTACGAAGTTCTTAGAAAATAGCCCCTCGAGAAACAAAATTGAAAGCATTTGAAACATCCCTTGAAAGACAACCCAATTGGATGAAGATCCAAAGTAGCACGGAGTGCATGTATGACAATCTCACAACCGCTAGGAGTAACACAACCAAATTGATGAGGAAAAAGGTGCTCATGAAAACTGTCATGAAGCTAAAAACCAAGGGCTTGAGAAACCAATCTGTATAAAACCTCTCCAACAACAATCGGACGAACACCGCTAGGCTTATACAAAGGAATGCATGTAGAAAGTATAAAGGCCATAAGGCGAATTGAGATACCGTCGTGCATCAATTATCCCCAATACCATTACAAATACATAGATTTTACAAAATTAAGGGTGCAAGCAATTGTATAAACATGTTAGGTTCATATTGAACATTTGCTGATGTGACAAATAATAAATGGGTTTTGGGGGGGGGGAGTGCGGGGGTGGCTACTTAACAATTCACTGCATGCACTCCTTGCATCATGACATCTATGGGTGAAAACAGGAAAAAAAAGACTATTAAACAAGGAAAAGAGTGGCATCGCGCTCCAATGCACTCCTTAACATGTGGTGCACTCTTAATGAGAGCCATAATAAAGTACAGTTCATGAGGCATACCCATTGGCAATAATCCTGTTGCTTATTGTCAATGTGATGGATTTGGACCAACCCAATGACTGCTCGTCATGTGGAGAGTGCTCATTGGCTAAATTATTAGCGTACTTCAGATCATACACCTAATAGGGTCTTGCGTGGGAGTTAAGGGTGGGTTCTTTCCAGCCACTCAAGCTTTTTGGAAACAATCTATGCAAGTTCACATTTTATATTATAATGAGAACTATTGCTTGTGGCATATGTTGGAGAATGTTCTTTGCATGTTTTTTGAACACTCCCTATGGTTTTGCCACATGGTAGTGCCTGATTTATCAAAGTTGAAAATGCTTTGCGAGGTTGGTGATTGGTAACATGTCCAAGAGAGAGTGCAATACACTTGGCTTGGAGGGTTTTGAGCTAACCCGAAACAATCACGTGGCGAGGGTTAGGGTTAACGTTTCTATTAGTGCTTGAAGCCTGAAGGGAGGGCAAACTTAGCGTTCATACTCTACAACACTGTCGTTTGGATCGTACCAAAGAAGAACATCATCTAATTTGCTTTGCAGATTTTTGCTGCCTTTGATCGCACGCATCGCACGCAGGAGTTTTGTTTGTGGAGCGAGGAAGGGAGTAGTAGTACGAGAGAGCGGGAGAGATGGGAAGCAGTACCATGTTGCATTTGCCATCAGGACCCACAGGAGTGATAGCAAAGCTGCATCCAACCGTTATGTTTAACATTTGTGACTCGTACATCAGGCGCAATGATCAGCAGGAGCGTGTGATTGGGACTCTCCTTGGAGCTGTGTCCACAGATGGCATTGTAGAGATCCGCAACTCTTATGCAGTTCCACACAACGAGTCTTCAGACCAGGTTTTCATGCAAGTCCTTAATTTCCCAGTGCTCAACTCCACTACCAGTTTGCCTACATTCATCATGTTATCAGTTTCTCTTTATTTCTGTGCTTCCACAACTCCTTTTAAAGTTTAATCACCTTAAGCCGTAAGGGTAAGTGTTTCTAAGACCCAACTACACAATCGCAATAGTTCTACTTCAATTTCCAGGCTATCACAGTTAAACACAAAACACAAAGCAAGAGCAAAAAGGCTTGTCTCCTGTAGTGCGCGGTAAGTATTTATGACATTGCACGATAATCAAGAAAACTATTTTGGTTCTAACCAACTTACTATCCCTCTCTCATAGTTCAGCCCCCTTTTAATTCTGCCACTACAATCAGTTTTTTTTAGAAATTCAAAAGCTGTGCCGTGCTAGACGCCTTGTCATAACTTCGGCTAACATAGGATCAATCTGACAATACTTCAAACATAATCTGCCCTTTTGTACCATGTAACAAACATAGTAAGATCGCAAGGCAGTATGGTTGTTACCTTTATGGGATCCTCTATTCTTACTCAAGAAAACTTCCTTTGTTGAGTAGCATACTTCTATATGCTTAGCCTTAGCTGAAGATAGTGCATTTGAGTGTTGCTGCCTTCACCACGAATTATGACACCTGCCAAAGTGAATTTAAAGCCATATTAGACGTGCTATCATCACGAATCTGCAAACCCTTCAACATAAATGGATGTTCTTGTATCTGGTGTGAATTTGACTTTGAGAACCCATTTACTTCCCAGGACCTTTCTCCCAGCTGGTAATCTTACCAATTTCCATGCCTTAAAGTTTGTTTTTTTTAAACGATTCTTGTGCAAGTAAACATCATTTCATCACATGTACCTTGGAGCTTTTTGATTCTTGTTGGTCACCTTGGCTCTTCATATCTTTTATGGTCACTAGATGAGTATTCTTCTTTGACTTGTTTTTGCTCTTGCTCCTCAGTTTTTGTTTCTCTATCGCTTGTCTTTGATTTTTGTTTAGTGAAGATTCTTCTTGGGCCTTCTCCATCTATTGTCATTGTCTATGTTGGGCCTTGCCCTCTCTAGCTCCCTTTGCCTTTTGTTTCCTCATTTTCTTCGAACACCACATCTCTTGACATGCATATGCTTCCTTTTGCTTGATTGTAAAGTTTGTAACCTGAGCCATTAATGGGATATTAACAAAGACACATTTTGTTTCCTTTGGATCCAATTTCTTTCTCCTAGTATCAAGTTTTGTGAGCATACACTTTACACCATATTCTTACACAATTCACATCAGGTCTATTTTTGATCCATAGCGTTTAGGAATTGTTTCTTTGAATGTCTGATTTGTCAAACCTTTATGCTATGTGAAAGCCCACTTTAAAGACTAGAAGTGTGCAATTGGTTATCGGTGGCAATTTGTTTATAATTGGATATGGCCAAAACAATGTGCAACAGTGTAGTTTCCAACAAGCATAATTGTTGTGAAGGAAAGAGAACAACCCTAAAGAATGACAAAAGAGGACTTCTCGAAGGTTTCATAGAGCATGATACTACATACATCATGTGAAGATGCTTGGCATAATAAGTGAGTCAATGCATACAGGGGGAGGTGATGCAGATGGTGACCATGTATTCCAATGTGTCTATAGCCCTCTTTGGCCTTTCCACTTGTGTCTTGTCAATGTGCTCCTCTTGTTCTTGCTCTTGAGGCTGAAAGATCTTTTGATTGGGCTCCTTTGAGATCTGCTTACTAAAATTAAGAATTGGAAGATACTCACTCTTACCATTATTGTCATGCTCCTCTGCTTGGGGTGCATGTTCTTCACCAAAGGCAATATCTTCACTTAGTTTTTTTAGTTTCGAGATTATACAATACATACGCTAACACTTCCTCACTATATTCCAAGAATAACCACCACACAGATTTTGTGTCTAGATTTTTCCTATCATCCTTGGGTATGTTTGCATAGATGGATACTCGAAGTAGTCCCACCTTTGGCCTATTGCCATTATACGCCTCTTCAAGCGTGATCCCCTCCATTGCTTTTGTAGGGCTCCCATTTAACAAGGATACACCAGTATACATAGCTTCAGCCCAAAAAGAGTTTGGCAATGCCTTTGAGCATGCTACGTGCATGCTCAACTATGGACCTGTTCTTTCTCTCAACAACACCATCTTGTTGAGGAGTATCTGGAGTAACAAACTGACGCTTGATTTCACTTGAGTTGCACAAATCATTAAACTCTCATGATATGTACTCACCACCCTTGTTAGATCTGAGTACCTTCATCTTCATGCTAGTTTGAGTTTCAACCAAAGCCTTGAAGATCTTGAAGTACTTGATTGCCTTAGATTTTGGCTTCAAAAATATACCCATACCTTCCGTGAAAAATCGTCGATGAAGGTCATGAAGTAGGAAGTCCCCATTGCGGATCTAGTTTGCATGGGTCCACACAAATTTGTGCGAACAAGTTCAATTACTTGCTTTGCCCTGATAGCTTGAGATTCAGGAAATCTTTTCCTCTGTTGCTTGCCAAGTGCACACCCTTCACAAAAGTATTTGCTTGGCTTGATAGAGGGTAATTCAGTTACCATATCATGCTTCTTTAGCACCTATAGGCTTTGATAACTCAAGTGCCTATATCTCTTGTGCCGTAACTTATCCTAATCAAAAGTCTTCACAAAAGTCTATGTACCAACCTACACTTGTGGCTTGAGTTGCCAATGCGGCAGTGAAGAGCTCAAACTGTCCAATCTATTGTTATTTTCAACCTTCTCAGCAAAGTGAACTGTTTGGTTCTTCCCTTTCTTTTGGTCGCTTTGCTTCTTGTGACATTCAAAAGCAAAATGATCGTGTTTGTTGCAATAGTTGCAATTGCCCCTTCTTTTTGGCGTACATGAAGAACTAGAACTCTAAGAATTTGAAACGTGCATCTGACCCATATGTTGCTCAAGATTTTGTGTCAAATCACAAGCATTGAATTTGCCCTTTTCTTATTCTTGGAAAATTGCTTCTTCTTCGAAGCAAATGCTTGCTCATCATTACCTTCCCTTTCATAAAGGTTTTTCCTCCTCACTTCTTCATGCATGAGTAACAATTATACACTCTCCAACTGTAGCAAGTTGGTCTTGCAAATCCTTGATCTTCGTAATGTGCTCAACAACTGAATCACCGAAGTCCATGATTGTACGTAGTTTGTTATGCATATAGAGGACTTTAGCCGTATTGACGGTCTCATACATAGACCTCAATATCTCCCATGCCTCACGAAGTCCTACGACCTATGTTGTGTCGAACCGCCGGTTTGAATTGGCCTGGTTCGAACCATTTTTTGGGTTCGAACCGGAAAAGGGAAAAAATAAAAATAAATTTTTTTAAGGAAAAACGGTTCGAACCCATTTTTTAAAAAAAAAAAAAAACTGTTCGAACTGTTTTGTTTTGGCATTTTCCAGAGAGAGAGAGAGAGAGAGAGAGAGAGAGAGAGAGAGAGAGAGAGAGAGAGAGAGAGAGAGAGAGAGAGAGACTTCGGGGTTTTTTCGAGTGTTTCATTGTAAATTGTAATATGTATGGTGTCGTATGACATTAATGTTTTGAATGACGAGTAACAATGATCAATCTTTCTACTCATGTATGGAAGTTGGTAGTTACTAGCTAATGTCACAAATGATATCAGATAGATCATAGCTAAAACTGCAAGCAACAGATGGATTAAGAACCCTAAATCACAGGTGACAGGTATTGTTAGGTAACAAGACTTAGGAGGTGCACGTCAGGATTCAAATTTCACTATTGATTAATCACAAATTATAATGTACATGTTACCCATTAACACTAAGAAAGCACTTTCTTTTGACATGATTGAAGGGTAGAAACTAAGGGACGGGGGGGTAAAAACCCTAAAACCGATTCGCCGGTTCGAACCTGGAGAAGTCGATTCTTTCTCGATTCAAACCCAATTCAAACACGGTTCGAAAAGGCGATTCGGAAGGTACCATTAAACATTGGCTACGACACACCTATTGTGAGGAATAATGTTATCCTTCACAAAAGGTTGATGATGCGATGTGCCTTTGATCCTCTCTTGATGTAATCGTTCAACTCGGGCTCAAAATTTGGAATAGGCTCAACCCTTGTGACTAT
The DNA here is from genome assembly GCA_029204225.1 of Diphasiastrum complanatum. Classification (NCBI taxonomy): domain Eukaryota; kingdom Viridiplantae; phylum Streptophyta; class Lycopodiopsida; order Lycopodiales; family Lycopodiaceae; genus Diphasiastrum; species Diphasiastrum complanatum. The sequence goes on from CM055114.1 coordinate 29,544,884, forward strand.
GTCACAACATTCACGAGAATGTTTTGCATCTTAAACTTCCACATCTGTAATTGTTCCATCCAGTCTACTTGACTGATTGAGCATACTCTCACTCAAGCCAACCATGATTGATTCTTCAATCAAACGCAAGAAAATTTACTCAAGAACTAAGGTGCTTCAAGAAACTAGGGTTTCTCCCAAACTAGGTTATTATGCCTATCCAATTTCTTTTGTTCAGTCTTTGCCACACACTATACCCTTACTATGCCTTGCACAAGATCCACTTTGCACCTTGATTGGGTCTCCTCTCCCTACAACAAGTGTGCCTAGTTCTCCACAAGCTGCTCTCTTCAACGTTTGGAAAGTTGGTCATAATCCAAAGACATTGGTATGGATGTGCTCCTCCTATCTCTAGCTGTCCAACTATGCTTCATGTTCTGAAAATTGACTTCTCTACAGAAAGTGCGCCCACTTTCAAGTTAAGCTTCTCAATCATAGATTTGAAAAATGATCTAGAAGTTTCCAAACTTTCACAAATCATAGGCTAAACAACCATCTTCAATACCATGATGAACATACAGGTCTATCTATGAAGTATTTAAACCTCAATAACAGAAACAAATGAAAACTTGAAGGAAACTAGCTATGGAAGCATCAATAATACAAGGAAAGCTTAAGCACCACAAGAAACCAAAGTTAAGAACTCCAAATGCTTGATTAATTAGAGAGAGGAGGGAGTGGGCCCCATTGAGGGTGAATCCTCCCTTACATAGTTAAAAACTATTGAGGTGTCATCACCAACTTGAGTCTTATGCCACATGACTTGGCCACTTGGACCCAACTTGCACGCACTTATTAAATTTACAAAGAGGGGTACAACATATTTACAATCAAATTGCCCCCATGAAAAATGCATAACATAAAACCATGTAAGGGCCAAGAGCCACGAGGGGGTTATTCAAATGTTTACTTGGTGTATTGTATGATGGATGTTTGATGATGGATCATCGATAAATTATAAATCACAGTGTAAGTACAGTTGGGACATGGAATCTAGTTTGTGAAGTTTGAATTTAGCATTAATCTAAAAATATTTGCAGAATTTTCTCTTGCCAATTATTTTAGGATGGACCCAGTTCTGAACTACAATTCATGGGGATTCATCAAATTTTGAAAAGGTTGATTCTGAACTGGGTGGAAACTCTATTTTTGAGGGACTCCTCAGAAAGATAGGATATGCCAACTTTGTGCTTTGGGGGAAGTCAAGAAAGAGCATCATTTCCTTATTCGTTGTCCCCATTACTACGAGATTAGAAGACATTACTATCGCTTTCTTAGAGATCAGCCATTCACTGTACGGTTATAATTCTCTAATTATGATTAGAGCGTAGATCCATTTCATTCTAGAATGCCGCTTTCTGGAATGTTTCGAGCATGTCTCTCATTTGCTGTCTGTTTTCCAGCTCCTGACTCACTATTTGTTATATGTCAGATGCTCTAAATGTTCCTTCGTCATATCCGAAATCAAGTTTATAGGTTTTCGTACTTTATAATGATACCATTTGTCTTAAATTTTAATCCCAAACAACTTAAGTTATTTTCACTTGGTGAGGAGGTCCGATGTTCCTTGGCCTTGCTCTTCTTCTCCATACACCTTTTCCACACTTTGCTTTTGTTGCATCTCCCTTACACCCTCTGTTAAGTAAGCCGGTTTTGTAGGCTGTAAATAACAAGGACGTTTCGCATTCCAGAATGATCTGCAGCAGAATGTCATTGGTGCAACTTAGGATCAGAGGTTCCTTCATGCTAGAAGAGATGATTTGTGCTTCAATAAGAGTGACCTCCTCCCAGATGCGGCTCGCTTCTTTCTTTTCCAGATGACGTTTCAATGACAAAGTTAGATTTTGTGGATGATTGCTTGGTTCCATTTAGATATTGAGATCTAAGATCACTACATAGACCTTCTGTTCCATGACAGAGACAATCTTAACATTCTTGACTTTTAGCATCATCTGTATCTTCAGCTACAGATACATCATCTACAACTATTACTCTCTTTTTTTAGGCCTACCATTTTGTAGTATTGTTAGTCCTTGATTTAGATGGTGATAGATAAGGTTGCTTGTGCAGCTTGCAAAGAGTACATCCATTGCACATATATGCCTTTCCATACATGTAGCAATCTATTCTTGTAGTTAAGTTCTCTCCTAGATTCTTGAGTGACTTGAAGTTCTCATGCCCTATCTTTGAACACTATATTGCATTCACATTTGTTTTGGATACGAATACACATGCGTGATGAACACTTAAGCAGATTATTTAATACCCCTTCTTGACTTCCTTCTATCACCCTTCAATGACTTACCTTTTGCTCCTCGAAAATTAGCCTCCACTCTTAAGTGCACGATCTTTCTTATTGGCAACAGATTCTTGCCCTTTTTTGGTACATACAATAGATGCCTTTTTCCAATTGTAGAGTTACTGTCCTGATCCCTAGTGCTTTGATTTATCCTTTATCCTCCGCCATCACTTCCCACTAAGGATGTTAAGGTTTGATAACATGAAAAGGCTGATTTGTCAACATCATGTGGGTTTTTCCCCATGAATCTACGTACCATCCATCTTCTCAAGACTACCTAATTGCATCCCCCTTAGATCCAAAACCTACCATCTCTAGATTCACCCCCTTGTGCCTTCTCGTTGGCTTCGTCGATTGACAAGCTCCATGCTTATCATTGATTTGCTCAAGGAGCAACAATACCGCTACCAAACTCTCTTTCTTGTTTTCTTGCACCACATTACTTGCATCATGGTCTTCCTTCTTCCATCTTCAGCTTTCTGTGGACACTCCTAGGCATAATGCCCGAAGTTGTTACAATAACGTGTCACCACTTCTGGTTCCTTTGTTGGAACTTGGTATGACTGTCTTTTGGGTGCAAAACCTTGGTCACTTCCATGCCATCCCATGCTACTCCCTGTTCCCAATGTTCTCCCTCCCCTAATGTTTGAATTTTCTAGATTCAACCTTTTCATTCCATTGATTGGAGCATGCTTTTGCTGATTGGGAATACTCTTTCGCCTTTTTCCTCCAACACGTGTTGCACCATTTAGGCAAGATCCAACTCCTCTTTTCGTTACATTGTCACGATGGAGGGATTATATACTGTCAGTAAACTCCCAAGTATCATAGTTGTGTTTTTTCAATGCCTATATTGACACCTTCCAACTGTTGTGCTATTGCTTTCATCTTGTCCAGGTGCACCATCACAGCTTCACCTCCCCCTATCCTCACAGTGGGCAAATGTGCCCTTATTGTCAATATCTGTATACTCTTCACTTCATATCTGCACTCTAACGTCTTCCAAACCTCTTTTGAACTTATCACACCTTGCACCTGAATCAGGTTTTTTTTTTCTAAGTTTAAAAAAATTATCACCATTGCCTTCCTTGCTTGCCCTGGTACACTTGCACTTTTTCTGGTTTTCTTGGAGCCCCTTTTTGATCCATCTCATGCATCTTCTCCCTTCCCTCTACCATCCACCATAGTTGCTTCTCTTCCAAAACTATCTGAAGTTTCCATTTCCACAACCCGTGACTTTTTGCTCAAAACAATTGATTATCTTTGAATTAGGATGAATTCCTCTGCTTGCTGTATCTTGCTCAGGGTTGTGAGAGCCTTCCTCTAGAATCTTGTGACTTATTACTTTGATTCAGTACCCTATTTGGAAAATTGGGGAACATCTTTATATCAAACATGGTGTTGGAGTACCAGGTACACAATCTGCAATAACTCTACTTGAACTCCAAGCGATCATGGTTCACATAAAAAATAAGCATAAAACATTGATAAACAGAGGGAAAAATGTGTGTTGTATCCATCATCCTATACATGTAGATGGTGAAGAACAAGATCTTACGCTTATTGCATGCATTCTTTCATCACATTTTAAACAATAGAATCTCCAAGATGTGTTATGTTGGTGTAATGGTCTCATGTTGAGTTGAACTATGCCCTTTGGATCAACCAGCTTACGTGTTTAAGCATTTTACATCGTTTGAAGGACATCCTTGTAATTACAGTTTTGGGGTTCACAGCTTAGAGATTGTGGATGATAATGTTGATGTATGCATATGTTGAGACTTTTTGAAATGCCCCCCATTGTTTTCAGGGCAACATCTTTTTCCCATTTTGCTTCACATTAGCTTGTGCTTATGTTGTTTTTGTTGAAAGAGGTGATTCAGTGTTTGATAAGATTCTGAAATGGTCAATGCTTGTTGAATTCTCTGTGTCCTCTTGTGTTGATTGCATTTGCCTCATTATCATACTATAAATCAAGACTAAGATCATTGTTTCAAAATTCTCTTTGTTAGCTTTTCATCTTTGGTAGGAATACACTAATGCTGATGTTTCTTGCGAATTGGTTCTTGGTTATCCTTAGGTTGCTGTTGATATTGATTACCATCGCTCCATGTTCGAGCTTCACCAACGTGTCAATCCTAAGGAAGTGATTATTGGATGGTAATGACTTTCTATTTCTTGAGTTTTTTAGGGTTTAGACTTTAAATGATTCACTTGAAGAAAGTTTTTGGCTGTTTGGAAGATGTTGCACTTTCGTTTGAGTTGAGTTCTTCTAGCGAGGGGGTTGCATGTGTGGGCTTAGAAGGTTAATATGGATTACATTGGAGAGGTAATTTGATTGGTTTTCCAAGTCCAAGTGATATTTCAAAGTAGACTTGTTTCGTCAGTTGCTTTTCCTCACGAGACTTTCATATGAGATGTTTAGATTTTTGTATGTCACAGTCTCTAAGCTTTCGAGTTAGGACTCTCACTTTCTTTCTTTTCCTGCCGGAGTTCTCGTGGCTCGACACATTTGCCTGCTTACCCAGTCTTTTTCTCTTCCATCTTCTCTGCTTCCGCCTCTCTCCATTCCTCTTTGGGTCGGCTTCTCAGGTGCTTCCTTTGGGCCGGGAAACGACCTCTTCTTTCCTGGTCGGTCTGCTCGGCTCCTACCCTTGACAGAGGGCTGGGCATTCATGACCCGGTACCAAGAACACCTCTTTAATCCTCCGACGTCTGTCCTACTTGGTGCATCCTTCTCAACGTTGGCATTTTTTCCTTCAGTACATGGCTGATTCTGCTGTTGCCCCCCTCCCTTTGAAACATTTTCCCTCTTTTCGCTCTCTTCTTTCCTTTGAGGGCTCCTTTAAATTTAAAGGCCCGTTTATTCTTCGTAACTTGGCTTCTTCTTTCCGTGACTTCCAACCTATCCTTTCTTGGACCAGCCCCTTGCTTTTGCCATCCAATGAGCCCATTTGGACTTCCTCCCTCTTTCCCCCTGCATCCCCTACCCTCTTTGCTCGTCATCCTCGTCTTTCCCTTTCTCTTGGCCACAAAGGACTCCTCTCTATTGACCAAATTTTTCAGGTACCGTTTCAAGATCTTCTCCATTTTGAGCCTCTTTCTTTCGCGGAGCATTCTTTCTCCAACTGGCCTCTGATTCTACCTTTTCCCTTCTCTCTTCCCTGATTTCTTCAATACCACTTGGTCTCGCTCTGACCCTCTTCCTTTCTGGCGTAGACGACTCAAGACCGCTTCTTCCCTTCCCGTCGCTAAGCTCCAATATCTGGCTTACCGTATTCTTACTAACTCTTTGCCTCTTCGAGCCAAATGGCCTTTTCTTTCCGATTGCCTATGCCCGCTTTGCCAGCTGGAAGAAGAACTGTTCAACACCTGTTTTTCCATTGTTGTCAGGACTTGTGGTTGGAAGTTCACCGCCTACTTAGCTGCAGGTGCACCGTGCCTCCTTTTGCTGCTGACATTATCTTGCTCAGAGATCCGCCTGCTATACAACGTTCCTCACTTCGTTTTTGGCATCTTTGCAGGCTTTCTGTTTTGTGGCTGATATGGTTGACACGTAACAGGCAGGTTTTTGACGGCTCTACTTCGCTCGCCCCTATCGGCTTCTACATGTGTGCAGCTTGCTGTATACTTTTTCACTGTGGTTTAGTTTTTATGGACTGCCTCCCTGTGCGGTGTGCTAAAGTCCTTTACTCTTTCTAGGACTTGCAGCTCCCTTTATGGGATGCTGGTTTTTGAAATGGCCTTTGATGCCGTGTACAGTTCTTTTGTACTTGTACATTTGTGAAAATATAATAGTACACTTAACCTTTGCAAAAAAAAAACATCTACAAGTAGTAGTTAACTGGAGTGCTATGGCAAATTGGAATAATTGTTGGTCCTTTTGATCGATGCTTTGACCTTGTGATTATTATGTTGTTCTATTAAATAAAAGACCTATTAGCTCTTCTATGTGACTTGATTCTTTAATAAAAATACATTAACAAATATTCTTCTATAATCGAAACCATAGTTACTCAACATTTTAAAATGGGTCTAGATTTTCTTGTTGTTTTGGTTTCGAACCTTCATTTTCTATAACATATTTTTGCATGGATTTGACAAAAGTCAAATGAAATTGTCTGGAGCAAATTCAGTAGAAAATAAAGTTAAATCATTGCTAAGAATGAACACCAAAGTCTGATTGCTAGACTGTGATGTATTATACCTAGATGAGCGAGTAGGCCTATGAGTTGGTAGTCCAACAAGCTGCTTGGGCAGTGATGATAATAGGTTTGAAGAAGACAGCCAGATGGAATCAGGGGGAGGATTAAGAAGTCAATGATTATTGCTGCGGCTCGCAGGAAAGAAGCCAGATAGCAGCGGTAATCAATGAGGCTGCATATTAGGAATTGTTGCATGGGCAATTGCTGACAGGCAGTGATGGCTGAATGGGCAATGCGCAGAAGATTGAGGGAGAGTAGGATCTTTGGGGACAATGTTTGCACTGGCAAAGAGAGAGAGAGAGAGAGAGAGAGAGAGAGAGAGAGAGAGAGAGTTATTTCTCGCATTCCTTCTTAGTTGTAAGTTCTTGATCTATTGATCGAAAAATGACCAACAGATTGTTTGCTGCTTATCATGGTTGAGACCAGTCTGTTTATTCAGAAAAGTATCTTCGAATGTGATTTGAAGACCATTGGTTTCAAAGGGAAATGAATGATAGAAACTGTACTTCCTTTTGGCCATTCACTTTTTCCATCTAGAATCAACAATTGCATGTCAAGATCTTGATTTTTTATGGCTGTTTGCTACTGCAGGTATTCAACAAGTTCTGGAGTTAGTGGTAGTGATGCTTTAATTCAAGATTTCTATGCAAGGGAGGTGACAAATCCTGTTCACCTGACCATTGACACAATGTTTAGTGATGAAACTACAAGTATAAAGGCATATGTTTCAACCAGTCTCACCCTTGGAGAGCGCCAACTTGCAGCACAATTCCATGAAATTCAATTGGATCTGCGCTTGTTGGAGGCGGAAAGAATTGGATGTACGTAAGCTTTTCTGTTACTCCTGTTGTTTGCCCCTTATCTTTTTCTCACTGCTATTTCACTGATTTGAAAACTGTTATGTAATAGATTTGTGACAAGAATGTCTTCACCCATTTCTGCCATCAGTGCAAATGACTGTTTTTTTAAATTGTTTTATTGTGTTCCTTCAGGACAGGCACACATATCAGTTCCTTGTACTTACTACTGATGTTATGTGGAGCAGCCAAAAGTGCACTCTCTTAATCTTTTACTGCTGTTTTCTTAACAGTATTCCTTGTGCTCTTGATCTTGAAGCCCATGTTGTCAGAATTGGTGAACTCCTGCAAGTTTGTCGCAGCACGAACAAGACACGAAGGTCGAACGAGAACGATTCGTGACAGTTAACATGTCTTTGACTCGAAGCACGAACGATACGCGAATCGCAAACACACCTCCAGGACCATAAACCGCAAAAGGGACGCAAAACGAAAACTACGAAAAGAAACGAAAAGAACGAAAGCAAACGGGAGATTACAAATCAAACGAAGAAAAATCTTTCGCACTGCCAGCTGGCAGCTCAACGGGCTTCACGCCCAGCTCAAACGAGTAGCAACGACGGAGACTAACTAACTAGTTGATCAGCGTTAACTAGTCATGTGATTCGACGGTTAGCTATCTTGTAAACTCCACATAGTGGAGGTATAAACGATCCTCTCTGGATCATAACGATAGAAAAATATGTGAATACAGAGATCTGTAAGAGACAGAGAGAAACGTAGCGAATAGAGTAAGAAAGTAAAGACACCATAGCTGTGAATGAAAGTCTGCCAACGAGCAGAACACAGTGTAAGAGCAGAGTGTCAATCCGCCAACGAGCGAGCGAGACACGGACGATCTCGCTCCAAAACCAACAACATAATATGGCTACGACAATCCAGACCAGAGTAGCAATCAGTCTCGATGGCGCAAATTACAGAATCTGGAAATTCAAAATCAAAACACTCCTAAAGGGCGAAGGCATCTGGTCAGTGACCGAGCTCTCAGAGGTGCAGCCTCCAGAGGGAGACCCGAGGAGAGCTGAATGGATCAGAAAGGATGAGCGCGCAATGGCGATCATCGTTTTGTCCATAAATGAAGATCTACTCATGCAGATTGAAGACTGCGAATGCAGCCATGCAGCGTGGAAAAGATTAAAGCAGAAGTATGAAGTGAGGACTGCAGCTTCAATCATGCACCTTCACAATCAGCTGCATCAATACGGTGGGATGGCAACCAGTTGGATCAACACGTTGAGAAGATCAGCATATTAAATGCTTCAGAAAACGAAGATCAGCTCTGGCATAGGAGAATGTATCATCTGAACATGCGGAGCCTGTACGACATGAGCACAAAGGACATTGTCACAGGTCTCAAAATATCAAGGCAAGAAATGTTCGAGCAGCGACGAAACGAACCTCGAAGGTCAACAAGACAAAGAAGACCTCCAGACCGCTATTCTGACAATCTTCAATAGAGCGAAAACACGCAGTTCGAGTACTGCAGCTTCACAGAAGAGCCAGCAACATACCAAGAAGCTATCCAGAGTCCAGAGGGAGAATTCTGGAAACAGGCAATGTCAGAAGAGATCGAGTCGATGAGGCGAAACGAGGCATGGACATTAGAGCCACTGCCGGAAAACAGAAAAGTAGTCGACTGCAAGTGGGTGTATAAGAAAAAGCTAAAATCAGATGGCACCATTGGCCGCTACAAAGCAAGGCTTGTCGTGAAGGGCTACACGCAGAGATATGGTGTTGACTATTTCGACACATATTCGCCCATGGTCAGGATGACAAGCATAAGGTTGCTCCTTGCATACGCCACACAGTACAATCTGGAAATTCACCAGATTGACGTGAAAACAGCCTTTTTCCACGAAGATCTAGAGGAGGAAATTTTCATGAAGCAACCTGAAGGTTATGAAGACCCCGACAACAGACAATATGTCTGTCGATTGCAGAGATGCATCTACGGTCTAAAACAGGCATCACGAGCCTGGTACAAAAAGCTTGATGGTCTTCTGAAGTCTCTAGACTTCAATCCTACTCAACCAGACTGTAATGTCTACATCAAAAGAGTAGGAGAGGATTTTGTGATACTGACCATTTTCGTGGATGATTCGCTGATGATAGGAAATTCCTTGATGTTGATCAAAGACACGAAGAGTCAGATTTCTGAAAACTACGAAATTACAGATCTTGGAGAAGCAACAAAATGCCTAGGGCTGGAGATCAGAAGAGATCGAACGAATGGCGAAATGCACTTGAGTCAGTCAGAATACGCCAAAAAAGTGCTGAAGCAGTACCACATGATGGACTGTAAAGAGAAAGCCACACCAATGATAGCTGGAGCCAAGCTCACGAAACATGATTGCCCAAAAACAGAAGAGAAAGAACAGAAGATGGCAGGTATACCCTACCAGAACTTAATCGGTAGTCTGATGTACTTAACAATTTGTACCAGACCCGATCTGGCCTTCTCTGTTTACGCATTGAGCCAATTCTGTTCCAATCTTGGTCTAGCATATTGGAAAATGGCTAAATGAATCCTACAGTATCTGAAGGGTACCCAAAATATTGGATCAACCTATAGAGCTAGAAACGAAGAGAAAGGATTCGAGCTGCATCACTACATTGATGCGAGCTGGAAAAAGATGACAGCAAGTCCATTACTGGAGGATGTACAATAGCGTGCGGAGCTGCAATCAGCTGGATATGCAAAAAGCAAACCTTGGTAGCTCAATCCTCTTGCGAGGCTGAGTATGTTGCAGCCTCGAAAGTGGCGAATGAGGTAGTGTGGCTACAAATGATGTTGGAGGCAATCGGGATACCACAAGAGGGGCCAAGCACGATGATGATGGACTCCCAGAGTGCCATCTATCTGTCCCAGGATCCTATCTTCCATTTAAAGGCGAAGCACATTCCCCTGAAGTACCATCACATTCGAGATTTGATCTCGAAAGGAGAGCTCCAGGTCCAGTTCATAAAATCAAAAAGTATGATTGCAGATCTCCTCACGAAACCGCTCGACAAGCCACTCTTTACCAAGCAAAGAGAGGCAATTGGATTGAATGAACAAAGCTGCAAGGTTCAAGAGGGAGTGTCAGAATTGGTGAACTCCTGCAACTTTGTCGCAGCACGAACAAGACGCGAAGGTCGAATGAGAACGATTCGCGACAGTCAACGTGTCTTTGACTCAAAGCACGAATGATTCGCGAATAAATACACCTCCAGGACCACAAACCGCAAAAGGGATGCAAAACGAAAACTACAAAAAAAAACGAAAAGAACGAAAGCAAACGGGAGATTACGAATCAAACGAAGAAAAATCTTTCGCGCTGCCAGCTGCCAGCTCAACGGACTTCACGCCCAGCTCAAACGAGTAGCAACGATGGAGACTAACTAACCAGTTGATTAGCGTTAACTAGTCATGTGATTCGACGTTTAGCTATCTTGTAAATTCCACATAGTGGAGGTATAAACGATCCATTCTGGATCATAACGACAAAAAAATATGTGAATACAGAGATCTGTAAGAGACAGAGAGAAATGTAGCGAATAGAGTAAGAAAGTAAAGACACCATAGCTGTGAATGAAAGTCTGCCAACGAGCAGAACACAGCGTAAGAGCAGAATGTCAATCCGCCAACGAGCGAGACATTGACGATCTCGCTCCAAAACCAAACTGACAATATAGTCGCTCTATTTTCGTGTATCTCATTGTCTTGTGCTGTGTGTCTTGATTGCTAGAATAAAATATGTTCTGTGATGCGTAGTCGAGTGTCTGGGATCCTGTAAGGGCTTCCGCTCAAAAAGAAAATTCAAAGAAAGAAAATTGTTCGCGAAAAGAGAAGGAGAAGATGAACACGAAACGATCTGGCCTTCTGCAACACATGTGGGATTTATAAACTGTTGTTTGTTTGGTTATAAGCTAAGCCGTAATGTGTGTGTGTGTGTGTTTGAGAGAGAGAGAGAGAGAGAGAGAGAGAGAGAGAGAGAGAGAGAGAGAGAGAGAGAGAGAGAGTTGACACAAATTATGGGGTTTAAGTATATTGAGTTCTACGAAATAAAACATGATGCCATGGTTTTGGTTAGAGTTTTCCATCTACATTTGTTTTCAAAGAGGATTATGTTCCTTCTCTAAATATCTGTTTGAGCTAACAGGATCGTGTGTTTCTACAGTTGACCTTCTTAAGAAGACTATGGTCGAAAAACTTCCAAGTGATCTAGAAGGATTGGAGCAATCAATTGGAAGGTTGCAGAATATGATAGAGGTTGTTTTTAGATACACTGACGATGTGGTGGTAAGTGCAATCCTCATATCAGTAGGCATGTAGCCAGTTGCTGGTGCTGTACACTCTTGCTTGTTACCACTCTGCTCTTTGTGTAGATTGGATTCATGAGTTTGCATAAGTGATTCTGGTTGTACTTGTGCAGGAAGGTCGTATCCTTCCTGACAATACAATTGGAAGATATTTGCTTGAAACAATCTCCATGGTGCCAAAGATAGCACCCGAAGCATTTGATAGACTTTTCAATGACAGCATACAGGTATGATAAGTAGTCATTTTCTTTCAGTTTATGTCTTACTAAATGGTGCTGCATCTTTTAGTCCCTGTTATGTGTGTTTGGGTGCAGTGTTGTTTTGTGTGTGTGTTCGGTGACCTTTATTAGGCTTTCATGTCAGCTTCAGAATAACTTGCATTCATTTTTTGTGGCCATTGCAGGATCTTCTCTTGGTAGTATACTTGGCCAATCTTACCCGAACACAGCTTGCATTGGCAGAAAAATTGAATTCAGCAGCCCAAATACTTTAGTATGTAGTTGTATCTAAAAAATCGAACTCTGGATCATGAAGAAGCTTTTTGAAACATATGTAGGTTATCAAAATAGAAGATTCATCTGGTTGGATTACAAAATAGCTCTGAACTATTTTGTAGAAGTTGATGGAGAAGCCTATTGGTAATGTCTAGCATTGTAATCCCCCAAATACTCGAGGCAAGCCAGCCTTATGGTTTTGGAAGACTGTTTTTTGGTTGGGATGGCATCACGATCAAGTTCATTGTGACGTCTTGACCTCTCCAAGTGTCGATTATGTATTGAGTCTATGCTATCAATGAGTGGATACGGTCTGAAGATTTATGGTCGTGTTCTTAGGATAAAAAAAAGATTTGTGTAGCTTGTTTTCCCAGGCATTTTTTTAAGACTTGGTATATCCTGCAATCTCGTTAGATTTTCAAATCAAGAGTATTTAATGTTTAAGTTCTGCTTTTGCATATACAGAAAAAACTCCTTCCAGACTGTCAAAGATACCATATCTGAATCTAGAAACTCCAGTTAAAGAACTTCAAGTATATAATCTGTTGTTAAACAGGCTTGCACAGGACCATTGGAAAAGCGCAAGCGTGCTGTGGCAAATTTGCCATGGTCCGCCCTTTTCAAGGGCATCTTGATCTGAATATACATTTGTGACTGGGACTTGCATCACCTTCCGGGCCATTGCACATCATCTACTTTATGAGAAGTAGATCCAAGCCATCAGCTTCTGAGTGAGACTTCATGAAAATCGCAAGGTGATCTGAACATTGTCAAGTAAGAAATCAATAACCCATGAACATGATGTTGAATGCTGAAGCTGCTATACAGAGTTAAAGTTCATATAAATTGAAACTTATCATGTTTTAAATGCAAATATCTGATTGCCAATTTAGAAATGATGCAGTGTCCTCTTGGTAATCTCATTCATGCGCTTTACTATTAAATATAATGGCCTGCCCCATGCAAGGAATTGATGAAATCCAGACAAAAAATGAAAGTGGCACCTTATTAATAGCTCTACTAAGCTAATGTTCGTCTTTTCATCATCTTTCTTGGTTATTCGATATTGAACTTTGTCTTCCTTCACTTGTACAACCTGATAGAATCTTTTACTTCCAACCTGATTCCTGATCTTTTTGTTGCTTCCTATCCAATTCGACTCCTTCCTGTGGGCTGTTCCCATGGAACCTGTCTATTGTTGCTATCATAAATTCACTAGTATGACTTGCTGCTGGTGTGGTTGCAATCCACTTGTTATTAGATGGATTTCCCAATTCAATCCTCTTATGATCACAATTTGCTGGTACAATGATGGAAAACACCTGATACTTGGTATGACTTGTGGTGGTGCGCATATTTTGAGGCAATAGTTTAATTTAATTACTCCAATACTCCAAACGTTAAAATCTACATTGAATTTCTTACATATGTCTCTTATATGGTTTTGTGCATATACTTTGACATAAGATCTCCTCCCTTTTTTTGTTTGCAATTGAACTTCAGAAACCTGTACTAGATCAACCCTCCTCACCTTCATTTTGTTGCAGTTTGCAACTTAGTCTCCCCCCTTCTTTTCCATTTCCTTCTCCTTCTCCTTGTCATGCATCTGATTCTTTTTATGTCAAATTTTGGGCTGGACTTTAACAGCTCCTATGTCTTCCTGTACCTAACTGTTTGGAGGCTGGTTCATTCTCGGAGGTTTGCTTCGATCCATCCTGAAAATCGGACTACACAAAACTGATACTGTACCTCGAAATGGGAAGGTATAAAAGTAGTCCATCATGTGAACCGTAATGCGTTCTATCCGACGCTCTACGCCATTTCTTGCAAAGGAAGTCAGCAAAGTGCAAACATGCATCCTGCTGGTCTACAACGGGTGTACGAACTTGTGACAATGGGTGGTCAAACATTTCGAGCGTTCCAGGTCAATTCCGACATACTTCTAGGATGCATAGGTCTAGTTTCCCTGAAGCAATTTTTGGGCTGTACTTTAACAGCTAGTATATCTGCCTGTACTAAACCGTTTGGAGGCTGGTTCGCTCATGCAGGTTTGATTCGACGTTTCCTATTGGCCAAAACTCCCAGCCTAAAGATTGGACTCCACACAGTGATACTGGACCCCGAAATGGGAAGGTATAATAGTATTCCATCATGTGAACCCTAATGTGTTCTATCCCATGCTCTAAGCCATTTCTTGCAAAAGAAGTCATCAAAGTGCGAAAATGCATCCTACTGGTCTACAACGGGTGTACGAACTTGTGACAATGGGCGGTTAGACATTTCGAGCGTTCCAGGCCGACATACTTCTAGGTCAATTCTGACATACTCCGTGTACTCAACCGTTTGGAGGTTGTTTCACTCCCGGACGTTTTCTTCGACGTTGGCAACAGGGAAAAACTCCCAGCCTGAAAATTGAAAAATGATACTAGAGCCATTTCCTGGAAAGTAAGTCAACAAAGTGCGAAAATGCATCCTACCAAACCTAAAACGAGAGTACAAACTTGTAATCAGACATTTCGAGCGTTCCAAGTCGAATCCCGCATACTCTTAGGATGCATAGGCCCAGTTTCCCTGAAGCAATTAATGGGCTGGACTTTAATAGCTCCTATCTCTGCCTAACGGAAAAGACCCCAAAGGACTCAAAACCAGAAGGGTTTTAACCCTTCTTTAAGATACTTTTAGTTTTGCACTTTTCTAGCTACTTGAACATGTTTTGAAAACTTACAAAAGCAGAGCAATAAATTTATAGAGTGTATACCGTACTACTACAGGTTCGTACGCTATAAATGACACAATTAAAGATTCATAACAGTTTCTTTTTATACGTTTAAAATCATATATATCCTTACCAAAAATGTATATGCTGTTGTTATATCATAATTATGATCTTATGTTTTCTTGCACATGTTGAGTTTATATGCATATGAAAAAGATTATTGTGTATCTCTATGTATATCATGTGCCTTTCTCACTATGTTTCTATACACTATTTGACTTGCAAAGCCTCCTATGCATGAAAAATGTTTTAAGGTAACTAAAAACTCATTAACAATACAAGACTGCTAAATTAACCTTAGATAGAGGGTTTTTTCTACTACACTTGCTAAAAGTCACACTTGCTAAAAAATGATGGTCACATTAGCTAGGGCAATTGCATTTTGAGTGGTTGTTAAAAAATGTAAATTTTGTGACTCAAGGCGAAATTTGATACTTTGTATTGCAGATATCTTAAGCAAGCATAGAAAATCACCCCAACACACTCGAACCTTGTGTGTGATTTTTTAGGTCTGCACCATCTATCACATACATGTTTTAAACATGTGATTAGGGACCCTTAATACAACATAGTGAAGATTCACAAGTGACTAATATTTTTTTTTTTTTTTTTCTGAATTCTAACCTTATTTTGGCCTTAACTTTTCAATTCTCCTAGCAAGAGAATAACTTTACGGTAGCCTGCCACGTTCCAATAACGTTTCAATTTATGATATTTTACACGTCACTAGTAGCGACAGTTGCCAAATATCGATGTTTAAAGTTGAACCTCTTTCAATCAATTGCATGCTATTGATTTGGTCGTCTTTTTACTGTTCCTAAATTTGACCTTCTTGGCTCCAATGTGATTAGTTTGATGTTGGATTTCTTGTTTCAAGGTTGTGTGATCATGCTTGCTTGAGAACCTTGTGCTGGATTGTCTCTAGAAAATCCAAGTACCCATTTGTAATGCAACATCCACTAATTGTTCTCACTTGGTAGAATTCTTTTGCTATCTTTAGTTGCCTAATGCTTGATTGATTCTATTAATCATGCCCTCTATGATGCTATTGTTGATGGATCCCAAGATGACTCTATGCATTTGGTGATCTTTGGAGGATTGCCATATTTCTCAATTGTCTCAAGGCTAGGTGGCACTATGATTTTCTTTTGTCGTGCATCTTGAGTGAATTAGCCTGATAACAATCCATGTAGGATAAGACTATCTTAGCTTTTTTGGTTTGACTTGATTGATAATCAAGACTGGGATGATTGACATCGCATTATGAACCACAAGGTGGTTGGATCATCTCAATTTGGGCATTTTGATCGGTGATGTCTTCCATTGCTTCAAAAACAATGTACCATGCACAAGACACCATTATCTTTGAGGTGATAAGGATAAACAAGTAAATGTTGTCTTTTGTACCTTCCACATAATCGAGTGGAAGCTGTTATGGTCTTCTAATGAGTTTGGAAAGATGCATGATGATATGACCAGTACTTCCACTCCACTGCTTCCAACTAAAGGTTGTTATGATGTGCTTTGGAAAAAAAATCCTTTCATCCTCTAAATGGATTTTTTCAGGGCTTGTCGTCAAGATGGCCTTTGTTGATGTTGCACTCTAACGTAATGCTCTATATTATGCCATTGATTTTGCAACCAAGGATTTTTTATTGGACATTAACGAAATGTCCTCCAAAGCAATATCTATACTAGATTGATTGTAGAATTTTTCTTCTAAAGGCCCAAATGCTCATGTTGGTAAATTTCTTGACACCTAACACTCGGTTCTTCTCGTCACTCTATTGTGATGTCATGTCTTCCTCAATATGCTTCTACATCCTTTGATGTCCCATTCGATGATTTGAGATTGGAATATAGGTGATTCACCTTCTTGTTCTTGTTCAGTGCTTCACAATTTTTGATCATGTTGTATATTCTTTTATTTTATTGTTGAATTGTTTTATCAAGGTACTTTTGAGCTTGAGCCAATCATATAAAGTTGGTCGCTTAAGCTTGACCAAAGAAACCTTGAGGGCAAATGTGCAAAAGATGGCTTCAAGGAGTGTATAATGGTTGTGACCCACTTGATGATCTATTTATCTATTTACTTTGAGACAAAGGTTCTCGTGTGAAGTTCCTTGCCAATGAAGGTTCTGAGCCTTTGGAAGTATTCTCTACAACACTTGGTGTTGACTCCATTGCCCTAGCTCTATGAGAGTTGCTTTCCTCTAAAATATTGTTCAGAATCGGTAATAACTTTGTAGAGGCTTCTATGATAGTACCAAAATTTGCATACAAGTTTAGATCCCAAGGAAACTTAATCATTAGAACGACAAGGATTTTTTTATGGTGAGTGATGCAGTTTCTAATGCTAGAAAAGGTTATAGAAAAATGAACTATTTTAAATATATAGAAAGCCCTAAAGGACAGCTTGAGCTGTGTAAAGGTTAGTTGAGTAGTTTTGAGCAATTTCATTTTGTTTTAATCCTTTGCATGGCATCACAATTGATAGGAACCTTTGCAGACCTATTAGAATACTCATATTAGCATTTTGTAGGTAGACAGTTGCCTGACCAATCACAAGCATTTTTTTTTTAAAATTAAAATTTTAAACCTTTGCATGACATCAAAATCTTGTGTTTGTTAAAGAGTCTTCTCCAACAGATTTCAATCCTTAGAGTGACTCATGTCAGCTATTTTAATACAATGCATCATTTGTAAATGAACCTTGTGCCAGCTTTTTAAGATCGTTATAGTTTTGTTGGTTTATTTGAATAGATTTCCTGCAAGAATTGGCAAAATCTATGCAAAAGTATAAGGTCCCGCTTTTTGCATATGAAAAATACAAATGGAACATGGAATTAGGAGTCGGACAATGTTTAGTAGCACACATTGTAATAGACCGGATGACATTTGGACAAATTTTAACACTCCCTAAGCCACAAGGCTAAAATAGTTTTAGAACACCCGATTGATGGTAAGAATCTCACACAACATGTATCTCAAGCTCATATGCTTGCATGTGTACAATTAGTCTGTACCATGACATACTCAATATAATTTACCTTTAACAATTGAGATTATTCTTTGCGAATGTCATCGCTTCATCTCGAATAGTTCAAGTATCAATGTGTCAACGATTTTAATGTTCATCTGACTCTTACCGTGCCTCACAAACATAACATGTTTCTCACCAACACAATAACCCTCTGGGCAATCCATGTAAACAATGTGAAATCCCCTGTTCTACAACTTCAAAAATGAAGTTTTGAAGATCCAAGAAGATCTAGCCATAAACCTTATAATCTAAATTGTTCATTCAGATACAAATGCAATCTATTGGTTGTAATTGGTTTTGTGCTTTACATTCCTTGGGTGCATGGAGAAAACACATGTTTACACTATTCTGTTCGCCACACAGTCCAACATATGAAAAACGATAGCCATGGTGGCATGTTTCCAACATATTTGGTCCGATTTAGAACAATTTTTAGCACTTTTTGTTGATGACAAATCCCACCATAGAGGTCGACATGTACAAGCCTTCAATCAATCATCATCATGGAGAAATGGCCTTTTTTTCCAAAATGACCTTCGAATCAGATAAAAAACTTAGGTTTTTCTTAATTCTCCACCAAATTTCTTGTAATTTGAGGTTGAAAATAGGTCTATCTTGCTTATGCAAGCTATATAGTGACTTGTATCCTTGATTTTGGTTGAGAAATAAGTATTTTACCGTAGCTTCACCTTGAAAATGGCAAATAGTTGTAGAAAAATTAAAAAAATTAGAAGTTTCTCTGTCATTGTCTAAATTAGACCCTGCCCAATCTTGCATGATACTATGTATAGCTTATGAGCTCTCCATAGAGTCTTTCTATGCATAAAATAGTGATCTCAAACTATCAAACCAACTGAACAATTATCTTCAATTGTGTTGAACCAATCAAAGATCCTAAACTAATGTTGTCCTTATAATTCAACATGACAGATTTGGGCGAAGCACATTACTATCTTGGTATTCAAATCCAAATAGATAGAGAGCAAATGTTGATCTACATCACTCAATAGAGGTACATTTACAATATGCTAATCAAATATAATTTCATGTATAAGACTAAAATTGTCGAAGGATCAGTGTCCTCAAACAAAAGAAAAGGAGGAGCAGATGCGTGAGTACCCATATCATTCGATAATAGGTTCTCTTATGTACGCCATGATCTGTACCAGCCCAGACATAGCTTTTGCAATCAATTTATTAAGTCAGTATATGGCTAGTCCTGGTATTATAGATTGGAAAGCTCTCATAAGAGTTATGAGATACATTCGAGCTACTTCGAACCAATACATATGTTATGAAGTAGTCGACAACGACAAACTCAACATACTCAATGGTTATTCGGATGCAAGTTGGGCAAGAGATGTAGACACTTGTAGATCCATATCTGGATTTACATTCTTCCTCAACGGTGGTCCAATTGTGAAAAATTGGCAAAAATCTAGCTTGGCAATTTTATATTTTATGTTTGTGAGTACATTTCACATGTGTGGAGCAAGTTCCCACGTGTGTAAAAGAGTTAGAAATAGTTTATAGTGTTGACTTTAGGGGTGTCATAAAGTTTTATGGTCAAGCATCTAGGTGTCACTAGTTGATAGGGCCAATTTTGGCATTAGAGGTCAAATAGTCAATTCCGCATGTCTTGTCATCATTAGGCCAAAAGTCAATATGACATAGGTTGAGCTAGTTAGGCTTGTGACACATGTGTAGATGTAATTTGATGAGTGATGAAGTCAATGTGAAAAAAGTGGATCTTGAATGGATCCAAACTCCCAAAATACTTGGCTAAGATCTTTGCACATATCCAACAAATTGCCATCTTGATCATGCATGAACACTCCACCACAATCATAGCAACCTTTGAGTTGATGAAGAGATGTAAGATCCATGCCTTGAATCTTCCCAAGAGTCACTCTTCATGTGCCCTTTCCTTCACACGACTCCCTCTTAATGATCACACCACAAAAGTTAGCAATTTCCCTCTTGATAGTTGTATCATAAGAAATGAAAGAATCTCGAACATTAGAAGCCATGAAAAGAATACATAGTTCCTTCAACATAAGAATGATTGAAGTACTTTTTCTTGTCAAACCTGGACTTCTAATCAATGATAATGGTAATGATAATGAACCCTCACTATCGTTCACAAAAGCATCATTCAAAGTACATCCTACTTTGAATACTTCACATTCATCTCTCCCTTTTGACTTGAGATCTTCCTCACCAAGTCTCACAATAGAACCTTTTGATCTACTTTCTTTATGAATACATGTGACACCACTTGTTTCACAAATGACTTTTTTGGACTCATCACATAAAGATACAAAAGAAACTTTTTCTTCAATCATGCTCAAAGCACCATCTCTTTCCAAATGAGTAAATAAGTCATTAGCAACAACCATTTCCAAAGAAGAGTTTTCATCACCTCCATTGATGAAGTTAGCTCTCTTCTTACCTTTTTCATTTTTGCACTTTCCATGTAGTTCCATTGAAGAGCCACCAAGACTTGGAAATCTATGAGTAGAAGAGTTCAAACATGATACTAATTTAGCACCACATGACTCCATTTGACTAGTAGGTAGCACTAGTCCATCTTCAAGATCCAATGGATCCAAAACATTGATCATAGATTCACCAAAAAATGCCAAGTTAGCACAACAATAACTATCTCCAAGAAGCTCATTAGATCTCAACCTAGATCTAGCATAAGGAAGTTCTTTAGACTTTGCATAAGATCTACCAGTCTTATTGATGCTAGGGATTGACTTTTGAAAGTTGAGAGAACCACCAACATCCATTTCATTCCTCTTGTTAGACATAACAAATGCATCAAGCTTATAAAGTCTACCTTGTCTATTGCCCCTAGCAATCAAGACATCTCCCTTAATAATGAAGCAAACATCTACCTTCATTACTTTGCTTCTTATGACATTCATTTGCAAAATGACCTTTTATCCCACAATAACAGCACTTGAACTTTGACTTGTCTTTCTTTCTAAAAGAAGTAGAAGAGGAGGAGGAAGAGTGATCATCATGATCCGAGTTACCACCTTTGGACCATTTCCCTTTGCCTTTACCTTTGCCTTTGACTTTGCCTTTTTGTGAAGAAAGCATCTTCACCTCCACCTTGCAAGGATGCACCATCAAACTTTGATTGCAACCTATGTTCTTCAGCCAATAAGATTTCTTGCAGGTCAACCACACTTGGCAAGACTCTTTGAATGGCAAAACTTTGCACAAGGTTAGCATGTTCATCTAGCAAACCATTCAACATAACCTGGACTATTTCACCATCTTTTATGCAATCATCAATGCATGCTAGATCATCACTTAAGGACTTAACCCTCAAGACAAATGCATGAGCACTTTCACCCTCTCTTTGTCTACTAGAAAATATTTGCCTCCTTAGGGTCAATACCCTAGATGTGGAGTTTGATTCAAAGAGCTTCTTCAAGGCATTCCATGCCTCACTTGCACTTTGACTATTACTAACTTCCTTGAGAAGTTCATTGGTAACATTCATTTTAATGATATGAAGAGCCCTTTTGGCCTTCTTATCAAACCTTTGTTGCTCTTGAACTATGGGTGGTCTCTCTTCAGTTCCTGCAACTATGTCCATGAGTTCATTCAACTCAAGTAAGGATTCCATCCTCACTTTCCAGGTAGAGTAGTTTGATGAACTCAACCTATCATTAGTTTCCAACATGATCCCACCATTGGAAGCCATGAATATAATGATTCTTCAACTTTTAGGCTCTGTCCTAATGCACCTAGCACTCACTTTTCTCTCAACAAATGATGGATAAGGAGATCTCAGAAGATCTAGGACCCTAAAACACTTCTATCGTGAACCTGGCTGGTTTCCAAGCATAGAAAGGAAGATTGAAACACATGCAATACTTTGCACACACTAAGAATGGATTGCAAACTCAAACCAACTTGAACACACTCTTGCTTAAGCTCTCAAACTTTCCAAAAAGTGACCAAATCAAGTTATGGTGTGAAGAGTTACTTGCATTCTTAGAAAATACACAAGACTAGGCTACCAAGAATACCTAGAATTGAACAAACTTGATCAACATATGATCAACACACTAAGATATTGATCCAACCTGTAAAACCACATGTAAACCACACTTCTAAAAGTTTATAAACTCCAGCAAATGATAAATACAAGCTTTAGAGGTGAATGAAAGAGCACACTTAGTGAATCACAAGACTAGCTTCACTAGCTTGTCAAATCTTGGTGTTTAGATGTAGATCTAAGATCACTTCTCATGAGAATGTTCCTCAACTTGTTAAGAACCTGAAAACACATTTGCACAATGGTTAAAACCCTCCAACAAATGCTCCAATCGAATTACATAAGGAGAGTTACTTACATGCTCAACAAAGTACACCAAAATTTATGCAAAAGACTGTTGACAATCTGTTCACCCAAAAGGGGATCTTTCATCCAAGTGGGAGCTTTGCTCAGCCTTTTGGAAAAATACAAAGTCAATCAAAGAGTATTTGTCATCCACTTAAGGAGAAGGTTCATCCACTTAAGGAGAGTGTTCATCCACAAAAGTGGATTGTCAACAATACATTGAACAGAACTTTGTTAGTATTGAATATGCACAAGCCTCACAATCAACAAATGATTAGGTGTTATGATCTGATCCAAAATAGCTTCTTCTCAGCCTTTGATCTTCAATAGATTTGGAATATGCTTTTGATCCACAAGTTCAACTCACAAAACAAAGGTTAGTAAGATTTGATCAACAGTGCAATGCATAATCATGCTAGAACTTGATCAAACATCCAAATATCACCATAAACGAAAACCTTACTAAAATTAGAAGCCAACTAGCTTTGATACCATGTGAAAAAAGTGGATCTTGAATGGATCCAAACTCCCAAAATACTTGGCTAAGATCTTTGCACAACAAGCTACAAAAGCTAGAAATGGCAAGGCGTTCTAATGCTACCTTTGATACACATGAACTTGACAAATTATTCAAGAGACAAAAGAAGCTAATAAAAGGTATTGATGGCAGCCAAAAACAATAGCATACCAGCCCTACAATAGAAGCCTACCACTTTTGGAAACCTCTTTAGATCATACACAAAAGCTTGAAGACAATACACAAAGCAATGCTCTCAATGGAGGAAGAAACCGTGACAATGATCTATTGATCTCTCTCAACAATACAATAAGTTTCTCCAACCTATTCTCCACGAACATAATATAGGTGAGAGAGATGACTCTCTCTCCTCTCTCTAGAACTTAGGACCCAAATTTAGGACACCAATAGCCTAAAATAGCCAATTTTGGCCTATATGTCCAAATAACATGATTTTGGTGTCATCTCAAAGGTCCTGAAGTTTGAGACTTCTTCAACATGAAATATATACCAAAATAAAAGTATCTAGGCCTCTTTCACATGTGTGAAATGTTAGATCCAAAACTATGTACAGAAATCGCCAATTTAGGCCTCAAACTAGCTAGGAAATGTTGACAATTTTCACAGTCAAAGTGTTGGCAAAAGTCAAGGGGTCCAATCATAAGTGAGATTTTCATAAGAAGGGTCCAATAGAATTGTAAGAAAAATGCTTCACTCATCCAATAGGATCAAAGAGGCTATGTTTAAGGGGTCCATTAGGATTGAAGTATGGATCTCCACGATTTCTATATGTACTTTGATTTTCTATCATAATCTTATGTGAGTTTTTGAGTCAATTGTGAGATCAATCAATTTTGTGAGTATTTCCTTCTCTCTCTACCGAGAGCAAAATTGGTCTATTCTCTCTCTACTTGAGGAGAAGATAGAGATTTCTCAGCTAATTTTGCATGAACAAGATCTGAACTTAAGTGGATTGAAGATTCTCCATAAGCATTGCAAAACAATCTTGACCTTACATTGTCAACAAATTGCCAATTTGCCAATTCTACATCTTGAACCTTGCAGACTCTTGCATAAACACACATGACCTCTACTATAACACCAATGTTGGCACAAGCATTCATGACATGTACAAAAGTGGCATTGTCTAGCTCCACTACTTACAACATATGTTTGAATAGTTCCAAGGTCATATCTCCTTGAACAATCTTTGTATAACCCAACATCATAACATTCCAAGAAACTGCATCACAATTTTGCAAATGATTGAAAACCCTCTTAGCATTCCTAATATCCCTAGTTTTCTATGATGGAGAATTTTTGCTAGAGAAATCCCTCAGTGCATGTGCTACACCTATCGAATTGAACCAAGATAGTGAGTTGAACAACAAAGATAGTAATTGCAATCAATATATACCATAAATATGGCATGTATTATGTCATCAGAGACAGACACAATAGATGCCTTCATGCACAGATTCTTTCTTTCAGACTGATTGTGAATAATAAGCTCATAGCTTTTACAGAGGGGAGTCAGCTTCTTGAGCACGCGGTTTCGCCTGCTATCATCTTATGCTCATAGCGTCAATGTTACTTGTATTTTTATACATTAATATGAATCAATTATTGTCTTGGTTTTGAGTTCAGAGTCTTTGTGAGAATTGTATGTCTTGTTATTTTGTTTTTTGTCTGACTCTCTTATTGCTTTGTCTAATTGTCTGCTCTACCGCTTCCGCATAAATGCAATTAAGCTCTACTTTGTGTTCGCCTACTATGGTAGTAGTGCATGTACCAAGAGAATCAGTCGACCACTGCTTTCATGCAGTAGTAGGATTGTTCTGATTTGATGGTTCTGCTCATCCATCACAAATTCGCACACATTTCTCTAACATGGTATCAGAGTTGTTTTCATAGCTTGATAAGCTTCTCATAGAACTTGGTTCTATCATTCGATAGAACAATTGTTTTCTTGTTCTGTAAAGTAGCATTAGATTTTCTTTCTAGAGTCATTGATAGTTATCACTATCACCTAGACTAACTTCCACATGGATTCCCAAGGGAAAGCCAGTCCCATCATGGACAAGCTTGATGGATCCAACTATCATCTGTGGAAATTTAAGATGAAAACCATGCTAATGGCTAAGGATTTGTACGATGTTGTCATAGGTGCAGAGGCAAGACCCAAAGCAAATGACACTGCAATCTTCCGATGGAAGCTGAAGGATGGAAAAGCTTTTGCGTTGATCATCCTCAACATATCAGACACACAAATTGTCCATGTATCTGAAGTTCAAACCTCCAAGAAAGCCTAGGACATCTTGAGCACCCTATACGAAGTGTGCGACGTAGCTTACAAGCTACATTTCAGGAGAAAATTTTCTCCCTCAAGATGACAAATGATAATTCCCTACAGAATCACATCAACCAATTCAAGAACCTGCTACAGTAAATGGCCACTGTCGGATCTGTCATAGACGATCAAGACGCAACAATGACATTGCTTTCAATCTTGCCAATATCGTATGATAAATGGGTGATGATGATCACCACACACCCAAAGCTGACTCTATCATGAGTCATTACGATGCTACTACAAAAAGAGACGAGAAGGACCGAACCCTCCAGTTCTTCTACTGTCGAATCTCATGCTTTATACACCAACAAGAATTCAAACAAGCAGAAGAAGAGAGGCTCAAAGCCACAGAAGCCAAATCAGAAGACGACACAGAATCGTCAAGAGTAGTTGAAGCCGTCGACAAAGAAAAAACTGTTTTGCAGATACTACAAAAGAACTAATCATAAAATTCAGGATTGTCATATACTATAAGCCAAGAACTACAACAATGAAGAACAATTGAATCAGATGGCAAATGCACCTGCAGAAGCACCTCAATTGAATCAAGAAGTAGATCACGATGCATTCATGACAAGCCATCAAGAAGCATTAGACGACAACTCTTGGTTTCTTGATTTCGGAGCCACTCAGCATATGACCAACCATATCAGCTGTTTCAAATCCTATATGTCTTACAATACCAAGAAGTTTGTTCACTTGGCGACAATAGCACACAAGCTATCAGAGGTGAAGCTATAGCAAGATTAAGCTTTGCAAATGATCAATCCAAACTACTTTCAAGTGTCTTTCAACACCAACTCTTTCTACAAATCTGCTCTCTATTAACAGAATTATAGATTTAGGACACAAAGTAAAATTCAAATCAGATCAATGTAAGGTAGTCGATAGGACAAGTGTTGGATGATTCTGAAGAATTTCCAAGATATTGGGCCAGAGCTACCCAAGAGCACCTCTCACCTTAGATCGAGGAGGTCTCTGAGAAGATGAGATGAACGATGACTGAGGGCTGAGTATGAGAGTCGAGGAATATTAGTCAGTAATGACAAGTCAGATTTTGGTCAAAAGGAGGCAAAAATCATCATCAGAGTTGATAACTTTTTACCCTCTTTCAGAAAATGTTTGCTGAGTTGCACACACCTTCGGTATTGATCATAGAACCTTTAGTTTGAAGGGCGAACAATCCTTCCCAACAGATTTTCAGAAACATTAGAAAAACCACCAAAAAATATAAAAAAATCACCAAAACCCTAAAAATACAGAAAAAGAACCTTTGCTTGATTCACTGTGCATAGGTGTGATTCAAATATATCTACTGCTAGGTCGACGAAGAATAATATCAGAAATTAAAGGTTTCTCAAGGAATCAGTTGTCATATTATTATATTTTTGTCAAAAAAGTCTCTTTTTTGAAAAAATACCAATATTACTCTTGATTCTTCACCAGAATCTTCACTGAGTTTTCAAATTATTCTCTTCATAGTAATTTACTATTTTTGAATTCGACAAATATTCATTCTATTTGGATCATAGAAAATATCTATTTTTACCCTTGCCAAACTACAGAAACTGTGTTTTTATGTGCCAAGAACCTTCACTAGTTCTACCCTAGCTTTATCTGTGTCAGATTCTCAGTCTAAGAGTTTGGCGAAGGTTATTTCCATAGAATTTGTCAAAAAAGCCTGATTAGAGAGTTTTTTTTTACCAAAAATAGCACTGCTGAAACTTCGTCGAGTCAACCTTTGTCAGTTCTATTTTTAGGTTTTGATTTTCTAGATCAAGTCTCTGTCAAATTTTGGGTCAAATCTGATTCAGTCTGATTTTGATTCTGAGAATTTTTCATTTTGAAAAGTATCAAACAGTTGATCCTAGGAACCTTTTTCACGTTAT
This sequence comes from Diphasiastrum complanatum, assembly GCA_029204225.1. Lineage (NCBI taxonomy): Eukaryota > Viridiplantae > Streptophyta > Lycopodiopsida > Lycopodiales > Lycopodiaceae > Diphasiastrum > Diphasiastrum complanatum. Next base: position 29,572,024 of record CM055114.1, read on the forward strand.
AGGAATATGATTCTTGTCAAATGGATCTGATTTGAGAAAGTTTTGATTGGAAATCTAGATCCAATCTCATTGTCTACTTGATCTAATCTATAATAATGGTTGCCTTTGGAGGTGCTCCTCAAGAAGTCAATCCAATTATTGTCAAGAGAGCACCCCATTTGGATCTACCCAAATACAATGGATTAACAGATCTAGTTAGACTTCTTCAGATCTATTCTGAATCTTATGAAGTCTATGGCAAAGTTTTCCCCAAGAATAAACTTGAGTTATGTGAAGAATTGAAAAAGATTATCTATGTTAGATATAGGGGTCTTATGTTGTTTATATCAAGCATCTAGGTGTAGGATGTTGATAGGAACAAATTTGGCATAGATGGCAAATTATGCATTTCCACTTGTAATGCAACTATTGAGCCAAAATAGAGTAAGAGGCTAAAATCGTGCCAATTAGAGTGTAGAAAAGTGTAATGCTTTTGTTTGATTAATTCTAAGAGGTCCAATAGAGTTTAAAGGTGAAACCATGTGAGGTCCAATAGGAATTTGAGGTTTGCTTGAAAATAGTCCAATAGAATTAAGAGGTGCATGAATCAATGGTCCAATAGGATTAAGAGGTGACAAAGTGTGGTCCAATCATACTTAAGCATAGTGGTAGCTCATGGATCTACTAGTTTCATTGTACTCCTCATTTTGGATCTAATTGATTTGGAGATTGTGTGAATTTTGAGTGTTATTGGATTTCTAGCTTTCTCTCTCTATCGGAGAGCTCATGATGATTTTCTCTCTCTACCCAAAGAGAGCAGCTTGTTTTTACTTAGAATAATTTTTGAATACTTCCCATACGTGTGAGTGAGAGTTGGAAGTGATTGAATGCATGTAGTAGTGTGTTTTTGCCATAGAATCAAAAGATAGATCTTGAATCTCAATCTAGTCTTGATCTTGATGCATCTACACACCTTAGGAGATCACAAGTACATGTTGTGGACACTCCACACGTGTGAAATCTATATGGTATCAGAGCCTACCTAAGGTTACCATGCATTTTGATCCATTTAAGTGAAAACTATTTATCAATCTTGAGCTAGAAATTGTCAAGATCCATTTTCCTAGCTATCTTGTCCAATTTTGGATCAAAGGAGATCAAAAGGACATTGATTGGGTCTGACCTGGTACTGTACGAAATCAGGTGCTCAGACACATGTGAGGAATATCCAATTTCAGTTTGGAAGTTCTCTCTCATGCTTGATCCATTTATCTTGCTTGATAGCTTGTTTTGAAGCTATTTTTGTCTAGTTTCTGATGCAATCAGTTTCATTCCATTTGGTTGAGCCAATTAGAAGTTATAAGCTTTTGAAGAGGGTTAGGTAGGGCACCTAGACCTGGGTGGAACACATTTGGTTTGGTCAAGAGATTGCTTGGTTGATCCAAAATCACAGTTGAATGCTTACCAAGTCTCATCTATATGTGATCTAGGCAATGTTTGAGATTTTAGCCATTTTGTTTCATGCAATATCATTGTATTGGAGTCAAATTTGGTTCTTAGTGTACTTCACATGTGCTAAGAGTTTTTGATCCTAACTTTGCCCATACTCCATCATTTGATGTGAAATAGATCTTGTTTTAGTGAGAGATTTGTGTAGCTAGTGAGAATCAATTCACAAATAGTTGCAAGATCTTTCATAGGAGGAGATAGTACTCCATTATTGGATCCTATGAGAGTGTGTCGCAACATTTATTGTTCTTCATTTGGGAGTCCACTCATGAAAAAATATTGCTTGGAAGCTTGTGT
>CM055114.1:29583808-29768252 GCA_029204225.1 Diphasiastrum complanatum
TGCCTTCTCCTCTACTTGCTCTCTCTTCCTCTCCTCTACTAGCGACTAGCTTAACTATGTGAAGGAGATTTGGCAATGCTTATAGAAGGATTACACTTTTTTCTTGCTACTGCTACAAGTATGATAACAAATATAGAGCAATGACATACTGCAAGTTTCTCCGGTTTATTGCTTTGCCTTTACAAACATGATTGATTGGCTAACCAATATACTTTTGATGTATGCTGGACAAATGTGTAGAGCATACATAAGATCAAAATTTTCAGATTGTTGTTGATTGCAGCTGCCTCCATAAAGGAGTGCGTCTACTTCAAAGGTATGTATATTGCTCATTACTATATGGTTCTGAGTTAGTAAAGGAAGTTCCTTGTAAGACTTGTGAGGATTCGTTGATGATCCAAACGCACTATCACCAATTGTATACACACATTTTTCTGGTCTACTGTCCATTGTTGATGGATAGGCTATATATATACATCAATTGAGATACTAGTTTACGTGCTAGTGAGTCACTGTTGAATAAGCGCATTGCTTCATCATAATGCATGTTTTCTGGTTTACAGCTCAATGCTGATGAGTGTGATGGAAATCCACCTTACTACTGTTGTTCTTGAGTATATTTCATGTAAAAAAAAGTGATATATTGGCACACTTCCGATAGGAAAGATTACTGCTCATTGACTAATGTGACAATGATAGAAACCATTAAAGCATGAACAATGTTTGTACGTTAAATACGTAAACCATGCTCTCTCTGAAACATATTTAAATATGTGATGGGATAAAAGGTAGCCAAGTTCAGTGTCTTCTATGAGGAATGGAATGTATGTATACAAGCAGTATACTTTTAAAAGGAGGTATGGCTAATTATGGTAATATGAAGATATAGTGGAAATTATGACTCTTCATCTTTTGTTGAAGTTTGAAGGTTTCAATTTGTAACTGAGACAAACTGAGAGCAAGTTGGGTGGCCAACTATGAATAGTAATGAGCAGAAACATGGTCATGCACTTAGAATTTGCTTCGAACAGGAACACAGATCATGCTACGCAGTAACACAGACAGAAAACACCACACCAAGCTCACATAGCAACTGTATTTCTCAAAATGAAAATACTCTGTACATATAGTTCTTCACTCCGGCAACCCATGCATGGCCCAGGTTGCCGTTGATGGGATGCGTGTCCCGTCGACTCGCCTCGTGGTGAGGCCAACTGATCCTTATCTACTGATAGGACCCACAGTACAGTAACACAGTGATTCTACTTTAATTCTAACTCTCTCCCTTAAAGTAGAGTCTACTTTTTATACAGTCATATACATAGCTTTAAAGTCAACAAACTTTAAGTACAGAAAGCTTTGATCTAAACTTATCAAACTTTTCTCTAATAAGTGGCTTAGTGAAAATGTCAGCTAGTTGTTTCTCCGTATTACAATGAATAACATGAATTTCACAACTCAACAGCCTCTCACGTATAAAGTGATACTGAATTTCAATGTGTATGGTTCTCGCATGGAACACTGGATTCTTTGCTAGCTGAATGCCACTCTGACTGTCGCTATGTATAGTTGTGGGATTCTCCTGTTTCATGCCAACTTCTGTTAAAAATTCACAATTCTAGCTTGACTAGTTTTGGTCATATGACTTGTAAATAGTTAGATGGTCATGATGTGGCTTGTCACACGTGCCAAATAGCATAGGATTCCATTCATAAGGATGTTCTCAAGTAGACGTAAGGAACCTTTGGAATGAGTCCAAATTATGCTTAGATACAAGAGAGAGAAAATAGGAGCTATTTTTGGTAATTTTTGCATTGTTGAGGGATCTCCAAGATTCCATTTCTAATTTGATAGGGATGAAAGATCCACCAAAATTAGCATTAGGGATAGGTTTAGGGCTACTCATACATGCCCAAAACCGTGATGGATCATGTATATATGGGTGATGATATCTCACCAAAATTAATCAAGCAATTTCATGATTTTTCTCTCATAATGGTGCAATTGCTTTCTATGTTCATAATTGTTTGAGTTCTTGTGATTACTAATGATTATAGGATTGAATGTAGGTCGGGTGTACAGTACTCAGACCGTGGGAGGCCGTACTTTCACACGTGTGAAGCCTTCTTCAAGGATTTGGGCCATTTAGTGAGGTTCAAGCATAGATTTTTGATGGATTTTGATGGTTCAACTTGTGCTAATCTTATGAGATCATAATCTATTGTTTCCCTCATCATTTCAAGTGTTTTAGGATCCTTATTTGCTATAATTTTCACATGGTATCAGAGCCTAAAGGCTGAAATGAGCTAAATCCTTGGTTTTCATTCAATTTGATCATAATTTTTGATCTAAATCTTGTGTAGATTGGATCTTAGCATCTAGCATTGATTCTAGAACTCAAAGTGAGTCAAATACATTGGAAATTGGTGTTGTGTGACTTCATTTGCAGGTGTTTAGGTGTCTAAAAGCAGAGGCAAAGTTGAATTCAATTCACATTACCAAGATAGCAAGTTTTGCTTGCTCCAAGCATTGATTTCTAAGCGAGTTTTGGAGGTGATTTTATAGAGGAGACTTTCTAGCATTCAAGGAGAGGGAAGATCAGAGTTTCAGGGGCTCTTCAAGGCTGTTCTAAGGTGTAGTGGACACCTCCTAAAGTGATTTAGGTTCAATCCAACCAGTGCTTGACTTATGCACCAAATTAGATCAATTTTTCATCAATTTTGATCATTTTTTTGCTTGTGATTGGATAGTAGATTGTGTTGCATCCTCATTAAGTTCCATTTAGATCTTTTACAAGTGATTTTGGAAGTATGTTAGGTTGCTGAAATTCACTCTTGATCAAATCATTTGGAAGCTTTAATGTTCTTTATAGAAAGAGGGGCAATTCTACTAGTATTGTCTACTTCAATCAAGCAAGTACATTGTTTTTAGTATTCTACGATTTGATTTTGTTAGAGACTATTCTTAGATTTATATAGGAAGTCTATTACTGATCTTTTCATGTCCCTAAAAAGTGGGATAAGGGAGATCTTCAATCAAATCAATAGAAGTAACCTTCATTTGTTGCAAGTCCTTGATTAGGAGACTAGATGACATCTATAGATGCATATCTTTTGGATACTAATGAAAGGCTCAACTAAACTAACTATTCCATATGGAAAGTTAGAATGAAATCCATCATGATCATGCAAGATCTGATGGAAATTGTAAATGGTAAGGAGGGTGAACCTATTCATCCTCAAGAAAAAGCCAAATACATCAAGAGGTGCAATGTTGCACTACATTGCATAAAAATGAATGTTGCAAATGAATTCTTAAGAGAGGTAGGAGATTGCACTTCGGCTCAAGACGATTGGGAGACTTTGCAATAGGTCTATGAATCCAAGAACCAAACTAGAATGTTAGCTTTGAAGAATCAAATCTATAGAAGCTATCAAAAGAAAGGAGAGAGTGCACATACTTTTGTCCTAAGAGTAAAGGAATTGAACAAAGAGCTAGCCTTCATAGGTGATCCTATCAAGGATGAAGAGCTTGTTCAAGTCATATTGAATAGACTAAGCTTTGAATTTGACAATTTGGTTCAGGGATATGCAATTATGGGTAAGCTACCCATACTTGAAGAACTCCAAGGCACACTCATGGCCGAGGAATCAAGAAGAAGCCAAATGCAAGAGATGATGGATAGGCTTTCCATCCAAGGTGGAGATGACCAAGCTCTCTTCACCAAAGGAAAAGGCAAGTCCAAAGGCAAAGGATCAACATTCAAGAAGTCTACAAAGCTTGAGGATCAAGGAGGACCCTCAAAGGCATCTCCATCAACCACCAAAGTCAAGAAGGACAAATCAAAGGTGAGGTGCTACTATTGTAGCAAGATGGGGCACTATGCCTCAGAATGCTTCAAGAGGAAGCAAGATCAAAGCCAAGCCAACATGAGTAGAGAGGAGGAGGAGGAGGAGGAGAGTTCACATGAGGACTCTCTCATGATGTCCATATTTTCTTCAACAAGCTTCAAAGGAGAAGATCCTTGGTGGATTGACTCGGGTGCTAGTTCACACATGACTAGTAAAAGGGAGTTTTTCTCTTCTCTCTTATCTTATGATGGACCTACAAAGTCTATCTATACAACAAATGATGAAGCTTGTAAGATTGAAGGAGTTGGTAGCATTCCCCTTTGCTTAGGATCTTCCAAAAAGATCAACATAGAAGGTGTTTTGTACATTCCTACAATAACAAAGAATCTACTAAGTGTTGGCCAAATGGTAGACAATGGTTTCAATGTTGACTTTGCTTCAAATGAATGTTTCATCAAGAAGAAGGGTAAGATAGTGTCTAAGGGCACTAGACTTGGCAAACTTTATAAGTTGGATGCATTTGTGGATACTAATATTGTCATGTTGGCCGAGAAGAGCAAGATATCTACCTTTACTTTATGGCACAAAAGACTTGGACATGTCAACTCGGGTTCCATGGAGGCTATGATCAAGGAGGAGTATGCTTTAGGCCTACCAAGGTCTATTGGGAAGGAAGACAAGGTTTGTGAAGCTTGTGCCTTATCCAAGGCACATAAGAAGGTGTTTCCTAACTCCATCACAAAGTCATCTCATCCTCTTGAACTCATACACTCGGATGTGCACATTGCTAGCACCAAATCTAATGGAGGTTCATCCATGTTTTAAACCTTCATTGATGACTACTCAAGATATTGTTGGGTGTTCTTACTTTCCTTCAAGTCTCAAGTATTTGATACTTTTGTAAAGTTCAAGTTTTTTGTGGAAAAGCATCATAATCATAGCATCAAGATTCTTAGAAGTGACAATGGTGGAGAATTCATCTCCAATGAGTTCAAGGCCTTTTGTGAGGAGGAAGGGATCAAGAAAGAGACTTCTTGTCCTTACACTCCTCAACAAAATGGAGTTTCCGAAAGAAGGAATAGAACATTATGTGAATGTTCTGAGGCTTTAAGATTAGATGCTTGTTTGCCCAAATCCTTTTGGGGTGAGTCTCTTGTATGTGCAAACTACTTGATGAATAGGGTGCCTTGCAAAGCAATTGAAGGCAAAACTCCTTATGAGATGTTGTATGAAAAGAAACCCAATCTTAATCACTTGAAAGTTTTTGGGTGTATACGTTATGTGCATGTGCCATTGGAAACAAGAACCAAGGAGGATCCATCTTCCACAAGAGGGATCATGCTTGGATATGCAAGCTCAAGCAAGGGCTACAAAGTCTATCTCCCATCCTTGAACAAATTTGTTGTTTCAAGGGATGTTATCTTTGATGAACATCATATGCATATGCTTGAAGAAGGCTCAAGTGCTCCAACAATCAAGAAGAAGATGGCCGAGGAGCAAGATCTTGGTTTTGAGGAGGAGCTCATGGAGGAGCAAGCACCAAACCCACCTATCACATTAAGGAGATCTTCAAGGGCAAAAGTAGAGCTATCAAGGCTCACATAACAAGGCAAAGGATAGCAAGTTGAGGGTATCTCATCCACTTCTTATGCTTTATCTAGTTTTGAAGAACCATCTAATGTTGAAGATGCATTGAACTCCAAAGAATGGTATAAAGCTATGTTGGATGAGTATGATGCCTTGATTGAGAATGAAACTTGGTTGCTTGTTGAGAGACCTCAAAGGAATGTAATAGGATGCAAGTGGGTCTTCAAGCTTAAGTTGAATGCAAATGGGAGTGTTAACAAACATAAAGCAAGATTAGTTGCAAAAGGTTATGCTCAAGAGAGAGAGATAGACTATGAGAAAACTTTTGCACCTGTGGCCAAGATGGTCACAATAAGGCTAATCATTGCACTTGCATCACATTTTGGATGGATCCTATGTCAAATGGATGTCTCTAATGCTTTCTTGGATGGTTTTTTTGGAAGAGGATATCTATATGGATCAGCCACAAGGGTTCATCAAGCATGGAATGGAGAACAAAGTATGCCATCTCCAAAGAAGCATCTATGGCTTGAAGCAAGCCTCGAGATCTTGGAATTCAAGACTACATTGCTATCTTATTTCACTTTCTTTTGTTCAAAGTGAATATGATCCCACTCTTTACATTAAGTTTGATGATGTTGGTATTGTACTTTTACTCATTTATGTAGATGACATCATCATTAGTGGAAATAGTGTTGATGGTATTAAAAAAATCAAGATAGATCTATCCTTAGAGTTCAATGGTAGATCTAGGGTGTCTTCACTTCATCTTAGGCATAGAGGTACTTAGAGGGTCTGATTTTATCTTTATAAGTCAAGTAAACTATGCCCAAAGTCTTTTGAAGAAGTTTAAGATGGAAGTATGCAAAAGTGTTGACACACCAATGGAGCAAGATGTAAAAGTGCCAAATGAAGATGATGAAAGATCCTTCATGGACATCACTTTGTTTAGGCAACTTATAGGCTCCTTAATGTGGATCACTATAACTAGACCATATCTTAGCTTTAGTGTATGTAGGTTGAGCCAATCCATGCAAAAGCCATTGAATATCCATTGGAAAAAGGCTAAGAGGATTCTAAGATACATCTCGGGTACATTGGATTTTGGGATTCTATATAGAAGAGATGTGATTAACCTTCATGCATTTAGTGATTCAGATTTTGCAAGGGACAAGAAAGATAGGAAATCAACAAGTGCCTATTTAACTTTCATAGGAGAAGGTGTGGTTTCATGGCAAGAAACTATATCTCTATCTTCAACCGAAGCTGAGTACAAAGCTTTGACAACCACTACAAAGGAGGTACTTTGGATCAAGAGATTATTGGTGGAGCTAAAGATCATGGATTCAGAGGAGGCACCAATCACACAAGATCTCATCAATGCTTGATCTCGAATTTCCACAAAGGGTAGTGAAAACAATGTAACCAAGGTCACCATCTAGTAAATCAAAAGATAGATTCCAAACTTTCATTGAACATGAATTAGAGTAGGTGAAGATGAGTATCAAACCTAATAAATCCAACCTTCTTGAGTCCACAACAAACCTCAATAAGCTCGCCAATGAGATCTCCCTTGCCTTGAAGAAATCGCCTCTCGATTTGCTCCATGTAGTCTTCTCCAATCAACCTTTTGTCATCTCGATCAAGTGTGATCAATTCACAATCATAGAATCCTTTGAGTTGATGAAGAGATGTGAGATCCATGCCTTGGATCTTCCAAGAACCAATCTTCCATTGCTCTTTCCTTCATAAGACTCCCTCTTAATGATTGCATCATATGAAGTAGAAACCTCAAAGACATTAGAAGCCATGAAAAAGATGATTAGTACCTTCAACATAAGAATGATTGAAGTACTCTCTTTTCTCAAACAAGAACTTCTACTCAATGTTTTAGGTAATGAATCATATGATAATGATTCTTCCTCACTATCATTCACAATGACATCATTCAAAGTACATCCTACTTTGAACTCTTCACATACTTCTCTTCTCCCTTGACTTGTGAACATAGCCTCCTCTTCAAATGAGACGTTGATATGGATCCACCTCCTCTTGATTGAAGCCTATACTCCTCATTCACCACGATCTCTTGCAATCCACAATACTTGACAAAGTCTTTTGAATAGCAAAACTTTGAACAAGATTAGCATGATCATCCAAAAAGCCATTAAGTATGACTTGAACAAGTTCTACCTCTTTAATGCTTTCATCAATACATGCTAACTCATCATTGAATGCTTTAACTCTCAAAATAAAAGCATCTGAGTACTCTCTTCCTTCTTTTGCAAACTTTGAAATACTTGCCTCTTAAGAGTAAGCACTCTTGATATAGACTTGAATTTATAAAGCTTCTTCAAAGCTTCCCAAGCCTCCAAAGATGGTGTGCACTTACCAATCTCCTTGAGAAGCTCATTGGTAACATTCATCTTAATCATGTGTAAAGCTTTCTTTGCTCTCTTTTCATACCTCATTTGATCTTGAGGTGCTTGAGGCCTCTCCTCCACAATTGCAACAATCTCCATCAACTCATTCATCTCCAATAAGGACTCCATCCTCACCTTCCAAGTAAAATAGTTGATTGAGGTAAGCCTATGATTGCTCTCCAACATAAAGCCTCCACTTGTAGCCATGTTGAAGTGACCTGATCTTCTCTTTCAACCTATTCCAATGCACAAAACAGTCTCTCGAATTTCAACAAATGAACTCAAGAAGAAATCACAAAGATATGGAACCTCTCAAATCTCTTCTAGCACTTCTAACTAGAAAATCAACACATAGAATAGTGAAATCTTGATCAACCTATGATCTATCCTCAATCTAATGATTCTTGCCACTTCTTAAGATTGAAACACACTCAAATGAAGTTCGATAACCTCACAAACTAGAGATCCAATCAAAATTAGGGTTTTGACAAAATCACAAAAAATTGAATACCTCAAATTCTAAATGCAATTTCTAAAAACTTGATATATCTTTTTGTAGACTCCAATGAGACCTTCCTAATGCACCAAAAATCATCTAAATCCAGTAAGCCAAGTGTGAAATCAGAATTGATCAAGTATATAACCCTATATTGGGTTTTGACCTACAAAAGATCAATTCTACACATGCAAAAATGCTGATTTTTGAGTAGAAATCAATCTAGCATGCTCTAGCATTGGTAACTCCAAATCTTTGCTAAAGATGGCTGATCCTTTCATAACCTGAAACACAATATCTCTGATACCATGTGACAGATTTTAGATCATTCAAGGTCCAATCCATCTCCCTGATCTTTGGGTACAACAAGGAGCAAACCAACAATCCTACCAATGTAGAAAAATCAGCATCTACATACAAAATGAGATGCAAACTCTAAGAGAACCTGATCAAACATGAACCAAAACATAAAATATGTTTGTTGTCCGTACAATTACAGTACCCTATTGTATTTCACATGTGTGGAACCGAAAATAGCAATAAATGAGCATTCTACACACAAGATTGCAAGATATCATTAGTAGAACCCAAAGAGAACCATGTATATCGATGAAATGAGAGAGAGAAGAGAGAAGATGTGTCTCTCCACGAGTTACATCCTTTTATAGTGTCCAAACCCTATTTGGCCACTTGGCTTTCCCTCCAAAATGTAAACCGTACTATTTTTGGATCTAGATTCAATGTACCCAAAGTTCAAATTTGAATCTCTCTCAAAATCGACTGCCAACTTTCCCACACTTTCAAAAAGTGTTTATTGAATGTATTTTAAACTAATATAACTGCAAAAAAATTATCTCTAAGTTTAAAATGAGTTTTGGTCTCATATTGACAATTTACCAAAATATGACTAAACTAGACTAAACTAGTTGAAATCTCTCACACGTGACATATCATCAATGAAGGTCATGAAATAGAAGGTTTGCCTAAGGAAATAGTCTTCATAGGCCCACATAGATATGTGTGGATCAAATCCAAGATGTTCTTTGCCCTTGCAACACCACCTTTATTGAACTTCTCTCGATGCTGCTTCCCATACACACATGATTCGCACATTGTCTTCAAGTGGTCTTCCATCATAGGTAATCCTCTCACCATTTCCAGTTTCCTCATCAAGCTAAGGCTTCCTAGGTTCAAATGACCAAGACTTTTATGCCACAGTTCAATTTGCGATGGAATGGATGAGATAAGTCCATGTTGCCCCTTGATTGTAGCATTTAACCTGTACAATTTAGTGTTGGGCTCCCTCACACCATCCGCAATGACCTTGAACTTTTGGTTCACATCCATCACAAAGCAACGATCATGGAAAAATTCTACTTTCAACTTTTGATCAGTAATGACGCCAACGGAAAGTAGATTTTTCTTCAAACCTGGTACGTAAAGTACCATCCTGATCATCCTGCTTTTGCCATCAGGTAATTGGATTGAGACGGTGCCTATCCCCTTGATCTTGCACACATCACCATTTGCTTGTGAAACAGACGTTCCATTATCCAACACTTTCAAGCTATTGAACCAATCCTTGTTACCTGTCATATGTCTTGTGGCTCCCGAGTCAATGTACGACGTCTGATCATCTTGATTAGATGACAATGTTGATATGAAGATACTAGAGTCTTCAATTTCACCCTCATTGACAAGGTTATCTGCTTGCTTTGGTTTTCCCTTGCCTGATTCCGCCAAGAATTTCCGACATACGCTCTTCCAATGGCCCTTTTTGCCGCAATGGAAGCATTTGCCCTTCTTCTTGGTCTTGAAGAGAGAGAGAGAGAGAGAGAGAGAGAGAGAGAGAGAGAGAGAGAGAGAGAGAGAGAGAGAGAGAGAGAGAGAGAGAGAGAGAGAGAGAGAGAGAGAGAGAATTAGCATCAAAATTAGAATTAATTTAATGTTTGTGGGCACATAAGACAAATAAAAGTACATCAGAAAGGAGCATTGTCCACGTAGGACTTATTCCTATAAGCTAAACTAGATAAAAAACAATAAGAAAACCAAAGCTTAACCTCTAGCTCTGTCGAAGGTAACCACCAACTACATAGAGGGAAAGAGAAGACTGATATAAGTTAACTATCTAAGTAGACACAAAACATAAAACTCTGTGATATGGTGAGAAGAAGGTGCTGGTGGCCTCTGGTGAAGAGCCCTAGGTCTGGAGGAGTGAGGAGGACACCGGAGCTTCGACCGTTGTGTTGGAATGTCTATCTCACTATCAGAAGTCTCATCTCTATCGCTCTTCTGGAAAAAGCACGTAATGTGTGACTGACTATGATCCACATTAGAAGCATCTGATAAAAGAGAAGATCTCCGAGTAAACATCTCTCGTAGTGGCAAACCAACACATCTCGCATATGAGTAGGCAAGGAAAGAACCAAGTGTTAGTGGAGTATCTCTGTATAAGCAATGATATCTGCCTCTAATCTCATAGCATGCTAGACATTTGAAAATGAAGTGGAACTCATCATCAATCTCCTGTAAAAAACAGCACTGACAAATCCGTAGTGGTTGAGGTGTGTTTGTGTAGATGCTTGTCTCAATAGCAAGCTAGTGAGACCCTAAGCTGACCGCTATGGTAGCGTAGGCCGAAAGATAATGTCTGAGATAAATAACTCGGTCGAATGGGAAGCCCGGAATCATCAAGCTAAGAAGATGAGTATGGTATAAATGAAGCTTGACTCGTGATGGATCTGAGTGAGACCAGATAGTGCAGATGTAAGCCCTGTAAATTTATTGGCATGTGTCCCATTTGAAAGATCAGATATAAATAAATCCCACTTACTCAAAAGATTAGAAACACACTAAAACCATGAGGACTTAGCCTGCTGACTAGCCAGAGTGCGAGAGGATGTGAAAGCCGCAGCCACATATCTAGATGAATCAAGCTCCGAGACTCTATGAGTGAATGTGATAATCCGAAATATAGCCTCGATAATCAGTGGAGGAGAGACAAACTCTCATGGGGAACTGACTGCTTCGCACGGATCATCTAGCTAAGCATGAGAATCTACACATGTGAAATATCACTCCAAGTATCACTGGATAAGCCTGGACACCACGTCTCCGCTGAATATTGAGCAACCAGAGAGACAGAAGCAGAAAATAGGCGACAACGCGTATCAGGATCATGCATGTAGTAAATAGAAGAAAACCTCTCCATCTGGACCAGAGTGCCCCTTGTGGAGCCTAATCAAAGCAGCTGGTCTAAAAGTGAGCAATTGACCAGTAAAAAAAAAAGGACACTCAGGTATATATAAGAGACTACTATCTCCAGTGGCTGCCCATCATAGTAGAACACCGTGTCTCTCATATGCTACCGATTGGTGTTGAACACCATGACCTTAATCTTACCAATGTTCTTTACCAATGTTCACCATCAAACCCCATGTCTGACAGAAAGTATATAAAGCATCAAGGTGTTGCTGGAGTCCCGATGCTGATCTCGATAGTAGTATCACGTCATCCGTAGAGAGAGAGAGAGAGAGAGAGAGAGAGAGAGAGAGAGAGAGAGAGAGAGAGAGAGAGAGAGAGAGAGAGAGGTGATGGGAGACAATGATTAGTATAGTGATATTGCACTCAAACAATCTTATATGTTTCGTGATATGTGACATTTGTAAGTTTTTAGAATAGGTTTGATACTATCCTTTGGGCAATTCAAAAATCAATTTCTAATAGAGTTGAAACAAATAATTACATCAATTCCTAAAATTGTTTGGATTGGTATTCTTTGTATTGCCATGGTAAAGGAGGGAGGGGAGGCCATTAATTTGGTAATTTTTTCTCACTTTTAGACCTTCCTCAGAATGTACCTTGCAAAACAACAAAACAGATGTTTGTCTTATGGCTTGAAATCATGATTTGTGGAGTGACAAAATCAAACCAATGTACTATGAATGTACATGTTGTAATGCTTCTATAATCTAAGCTTTTGCATTACATCTTAGTTCATAGCATTTGCACTTGGAAATATTGTGTTTTGGGAGATGATTCATAAAGAATAGAAAATTTTTGTTAAAATGCTCATACTTCATCTTAGCAAAAGTAGTTACGACTCATGAGATCTTGGTGATAGCAATAGCACTTGGATGAGGCAAGTTTAACCTTTTTGTTTAGACTTTGATCATTGATGTTCATGTTTATGAGTAGATTGATATGATATAGAAGCACGTACCTAATCTAATGTAGTTGAGGCCTAGTTGGTTTTATACACCAGCCTCATTTTGATGCTCTATAACATAAGCTTTTGTATAAATAGAAGAGCACATGCCATAGGTCTTGTGTATCAACACAATGCAGAAAATAAAAGAATATAAATACTTCACATAAGTATATAAACTCAAATAAAAGTGTCTTTCATATGTATCTCTTGAAGATACATCAAAAATATAATAGTAGTACTTCACAATTTAATGAAGAATGTCGAGAGAAGTAAGCTAACCTGCACCAATCCACAACAAAAGACTAAATCAGAACAAAGGTACTCGTGTGGGAATTGCAGGTATCAATACCCACTCCCAGCTGTTATCCATGTTGCAACATTCTACCATGAACAATAGAAAACCGATTATAAAAACTTTACATGGTAGTCAAATGACAGTAACCATACAACTATATACCATCGCAACACACAATATCAAGTCTACCATTAGTCATACTACAACATTAGCATGACAAGTATATCAACAGCACCCTACTGTTCCAGTTAAGCCATAAACAAGCCCCACATAGCATATCCAGAATTATATAATGCTTGTATGCTTGTATGACAATGGGTAATGCAAAACAAGGCAAGGGCAGAAAATAGAATGTAGGAAACCATAAGGTCAAGAAAATCATCAGAAAGTAAAAAGCACCCTCGACCTTAAAATCTGCATTAGAGATATCTCTTTTTGAAAATAGCAATAACAAGTTATGCCACCGGTGGCAGGTTTTCCCCAGGCCACTTATCAAATAGTCCATGTTGTAAACAATCAGCGCAACCTCTGACATAGAATCTACAAGCTATCATATTTGGCGTAAAACAACTATGCATAACCACCTTCATTTCCAAGTACAATATAGTTCTGTTAGATGAATCTACAGCATGTGGAAACAAGCTTCTAGCAAGTTTCGGCCACTAGACAACTTTACTAATCAGACATAAATAGCTATACTATGTTGTTTGCACCATCAAAGGGAAATGAGTTCAAGATAGCAATACCAGCATGTGAAGTAAGCAACATCAAACTCTTTAAACAATGTGCACTATCTGATATTTGAGTAAGTACAAAAGAGAGCATTTGGCAAGCTAATTACATGACGGGATTTATTAGTATGTTGGTAACAATTCATACAAAGGCCCATCATAGACACTCATTCTGTAAAAAGAGCCAACATCAACCCTGTTTGGCAGAACCTTTCTTATGCCTCAGGAGTAATAGTTTGCTTATTTATTTTGCCGTGTCCATGAAAAATGAGTAATAGAGATCAAGGCAAGAACTAATTATACGTAAAAGCTGTCAAATGTTTAGTAAAGTTAAACCATCATGCTCAACAAGCAAAAAGAATACATTTTGCACAAATGCAGCAATTTAATCCGAGACACCCATTTATGTACTCTCAAGACATCATAAACAAACTGTATGGAAACTAGATGCATTAGTAAATGAGCACAAAGACCATAGTTTATTACAGAGCACAGAAGTCAGATATTCCCCACAAGAACACATATAAAACCAACAAAAATCTCATTCATTGGTGATACCTTGTCATCTGCCATGTTAAAGCAGAAATGCTTTTGACAAAGCAAAGCAGGACAATAAAAAAAAATTGCAATGTGCTGCAAAAATCTTAGTTAAAAATCGATTCTACAGACAGTAAAGGAAATCAATAACAGCCCATAGCAGACTGTTACAACACTGAAACAAGTTCATGCATGGCCACACAAAATGCACTATCTACGAATGTAATCTAAATGTATCATATTCTCACAAAGATCCTCATTTTCTATAATGGTGCACAGAAGGTATCAACTACCCTAATCAGGTACAACAGCCACCAAGGGCTGAGACTACGCAGCCATTAACACGGAGTCTACTAGCAAAAAAGTTCTTGTTCCTATTGTATTCCTAAGTTGAAACCTAAGTTAAAGATGCTTTTAGGAACAAGAACAAGAACGAAATTTAGAAACATGAACATGATCCTATTCGTGTTCCTAGGCTGAAACCTATGCATGGCTGTCACGGCAAAACGAACATCAAGCCCAAGTGACAGGGTGACATTCCTAACAGATCGACCGAAAGAAACTCAATGGTCTTAGGAACAGGAATAGGAACAATACTTTAGGAACAAGAAGAAGAACAGGAACATAATACATAGGTATAATCCTAAAACACCGTTTGGTGAGTACAGACTAGTACATAACATCATGTAGACCATGCTCTAATATGTCCAGAGTAATGATTAGGGATGCAAAACATTATGCCATTTTCACACAAAATATTGTAGCCTAGAATGCTCCAAAAAATAAACAGCTTTTGAGTATTAAGCATATTGTATTAACATCAGACAACATGAAAAAAGAGGTCAAAAGATCCAACACCTTTACATTTTTTAAACGATATCAAGTCCAATATAAACTGTTTATGAAACTACCAGAACCTATAAAACAATGGATTCAAATAAAAAAGAACAATTTCACATAAAAGAAGAAGGAATTGTATCTCAACGAATGTTGTACTTGCAAATGCAAAACATCTTTGCTAATATCAAACAAAAGGCCACTGGCCAATACAACAATGTCACTTGAGCCTTAAATAATGTCCTCGACATGCTCAGGGCTATAGCCAGAACTGTTGGATGTTGTTTGCTCATCTTCAGATGGGTGTATGAAACCCTGGGATGTGGTGTCATTAAGTGCACAACTAGCTGTGATCAAGATCTACCCCTACCCCACGCGCAATGTGGTGTCTACGTCCATATGTAGCAAGCTTGTGTAGCTGGGCTGGAGCTCTGGAAACACCCTGGACTGGTGGAGCTGAGGTGTCATGTACATGATTACGTGAGGGAGCAGTTGTATTGTTTGTGTCTGAACCAATGAGCAAGTCCATGTATAGGCATCCTGCCTAGGCTCCTGGATCTTGTACATTTATGAGCCACCATCAATAAGGCATAACTTGTAATTTGATCAAATACAATACAACTCAAATGCATGCAAATCATACCACGAATTGTTTAAAGGAAAGTTCATAATCAGATTACAATAAAGTGGCACTCAAAAGATAATGATGCACCTGAGATGGTCTATGATAGTCTCGAGTACAGTTGAATGGATGTGTGGGTGGTCCCTCCTGCTCTCCTGAACTCCTTATTGCTCCTCTCCCTACAGATAAAATCCTCAAGATACAAATCATCCTACCCAGTTGGTACATCCTGATCAGGGGACTGCACTCCTGCATCAGCCTCTTGGTCCAATATGTCATCATCAAAATCATCTGCAGGTCATCTGGCTCTGAAATGTTTGATCCAAGATCTACCAAAGCCAAATCCTTCGACCCATGCGTCCAACTATCCAAATGGGTACAAAAATCACCACTGCCAAAGTGGAGGCTTGTGACCTACTGCATTTGAGTGATGTGCTAAAGTTTTGATAGTAATGTTTGCTTCACTACATATATTGTTCTTTGAGGTGGTCAATGGGAGGCAAGTGCATACACTGTTTGGCTCATAGATGCAACATGGTTTGATAGCACATGATTGTAAAACTCATGGTTCCTCCTTCAGGGTAACAAAGTTTTATAGACATTAGTGAGCTTCATTTGCAATGTGTTTTCAAGAGAAAAGAGATAGTATCGTAGAACCCAGAAAGAGTCACATTGAGGTGAAACACTGACTGCAGTGAATTCAAACAACTAGGTATAAGAGTATGTTCTAAAATTGTAAAATTGTAGCCACCTCAAATTGTAAGCAATATCTGTACAGTCACTAACTATTATCAAAGGTTCATCCTTAACTTTGCACTCCTCTCTCAACCTATACATAAACTTATGGTAGAGACCAAGTTGACACAAGAGGCATTGGAAAGCTTTAAAAGGAAGAAAGGATGTCCTAATAATTGTCCCAATACTACTATCACCCAATTGCTTGATAAAATTTACACACATATGGACATATCAGATTATACAGTAGCTAATGTGCTCATCCATAATAGAGAACATAAAATGGATTAATTTCACAGTAGGAAGCTCATAAATGCCAAAGCGAACTCTACAACAATCAAGTCAGAAGCACTCCCCATGGTTTCCAACGTGAAAAACTTTAGGTATTACCTTCTAGCCAATGATTTGTGCTCTACTCAGATCATCAGTCCTTAATCTATCGAGTTAAGTGTCCATACACTGACCATTGGCCACATCACTACATGGTTATTGTTGCTTTAAAAGTTGGATTTTTGTGTAGCTGTGAGGAAGTAGAAACACCACCACGTTGTAGACCATGCATGTATCACAACTACAATATAAAAAGAGAGAGATTAAAATTGAACTCCCGGATGTGTGCATTAGAATGAATAGTAGAAATCAGTGAAACTGGATGAGGGCCTGACTTCACCCAAAACTCGCAAACTTAGAACAATATAAGCTCATCAAAACATAGTCTCATATCAACTACTGCCGAAAGTAAACAATATATTAAGACCATGTGTTTCACCTCACAAAATTTTCTTAGTTATCACTATGTCTCACTTATTGATGGGAGGTTCATTGTTGCGACCTTTGCCAGCATACACAAAAAGAAGGGGACAAAATGATGCTCAAACCAGTACTGGCCCAAAATCCTCTTGAAAAGTGGGGCCTAGACTACATAGAACCATCCACCTAGCTACTAATGGTACCTGGACTAGATATATCATCATGCCCATGGATTATATTTCCAAGCGGGCCGAGGCAAGTGGTACCCCCCTTTCAATTAGTGTATGGACAAGAAGTTGTCATGCTTATCAAATTTGTGGTTCTTAGTTTATACATGAATGTAAAAGAATGACTATTTTTGGACAGGTCCCTTAAATGTCATTTATAAATGCTTATGTCACTTGTGAAATGAGATTCAGCCATAGTATTGGGGGAACATGTTTCTCGGCCCTTTTGGCTGCAAAACATGCCTCGTTTCCCCAAACCTGGGAAACATGTTTTCCATCAGGGAAGTGATCATTTCCCACAACAAATATTAAGGAAAATGTCTTATTTTTAAAAAACCTTAGAATAATTGACCTAGAAAGGCTACAAGAGGCTGGTTTTGCCTGAAAATGGCCTAAAAACTGCCAAAAACCTATTCCAAGCAGGTCATAATCCTGTTGAAGGGTCCTGCAAAATTGCTCCTCAAACTCAAGCTCTGGAAACAAACCCTTGTTTTAATAGAAACCTTTTCCCTTGTGAAACTACATCTCCAAATGGCAAGCTACGTTTTTGTGCTATGTAACATGGTGTTAATGCATATTTTGAATTTTCCATCGTATCTAGATTCTAAATTATATGATGATGTACTGTTTCCCCGTTTCCCATATCCCATTTCTCATTTCCCGGGGGGGCTATGTTTCCCGGGTGGGAAGCTTTTCCCAAAATTGTGGACTCATTGTATTCTACGTCATGTTGGAGGAGAAATTTTTTGAAAAGCTTGGCATGACTAAGTTTCACTTGATAAAAATCTTCAACTGGGTGACCAAAAGCTACTTTACAACAACAAGGTGCAGAAAGAAAGTTTCAAATTCATGGGTGAGGGCCCTATTTAAGGTGGTACACATACCAGAAAATGCTTCTTGGTTTCCAAGGGAGGCTCGAACTTGGGACCAAAGAAGTGTCATACAATAGTTACACTACCAACTAGTGTTACTAGAATTAAAACGCAAAAAATGTTAGCCATATCTTACAACAGAATGCCAGCTTCACAGTTGTTCCAGGAATCAACTGGTTCATTCTTGCATTACCAGTACATACAAACTTACGCATGGCAATCAAGAAGAATGTTCATTCACATATCAAATCATAGTCATATTCAATTTGTTGGAACCAACTAGATGTCTATAAAGCAACTTGGCAGGTCAATCAATACAAGGATATATGTATGAACCTTCTAGAATTCAATAGAAATAGAAGCTCAAGTTCAAGCCTTACATGTAGGAGCCAGGGAGAAAACTTGAAGATGACCATTGATCAAAAAGCAAGGAAAAGAGATGACAATAGAAGAAAATACAAAGGCAGCTGGAAAAGGGAACTTGGAAAAGGAAGACACTACTACCTAACCTAACAAAAGTGAAACCTAGATTCAATAATTGGGCATTGCTCACCGGATTCAAACATGTACAGTGCAAGTTTATATCCAATACCTCAAAAAAAATCACCCAAAAAATCAATTTACTCTGCATGGTGAGATTTATCAGGTTGCAGAAGGGGTGGTGAGCAGCTGCAAAAGAGGCAAGTATGCTATACATTCATACCTGCAATAGACTTATTTTTGTGTCCTTTGACCGTAGACTTACTCGCTAGCCATTTAGCCATGTCAACAAACTACTACCTACCATCTGGAGAAATTATCAGTACTTTCAATTTTATACTCACATGATAGTTGCCACATGCTAAAACCTACCTATACTCACCAGCCATACAGCCATGTCAGCAGGCTTTGGGCTATCAACTGACAAATTGCAACTACCTCTTCTTACTCATGGAGTACTCACCATGTGACAGGATTTGCTCTTTGTACTTGAAGATCATGGAGTCGTGATCCACACCACTGCCTGGGCAAGTGGTAATATTCTTACTCCATTGACTCACATGGAGAGGCCTATAAATAATAACTGCAATCACAACGACCACCATGGTGCCAAATTGTACCACCTCCACACATTCTACACCGACCCCCTCTTTTGAAGTAAAAAGGCCAAATTTCACTACATATTGTGAGTTACCCCTATCACTGAAGTTCTAATCAACTGAATAAGACTCACCTAAACCACAATCACATGCCTGTACCCCCCCATACAAGTAGTAATCATTGCCTCCTTAATATAACTTCCTAGCACCATCAAAGCTTCTTGTAATACCAGAGAGCTATTAGTCAAAAAGTCACTTTGATGGCTTTGCCCAGAAGGATCAAATTCAAGACAACGTCAGCATGTGGATCATAGTTCCAAAGGACAACAATGATTATGGTAGCATAGAATTGGTGTCAAAGATCACTCTTCACCTCTCCACTCACCCCTTAATGCTATTTCCTCCAATTCTTTCCATCCCCAACTCAAATCTCTTCAACCAATCGTCCTTCCAATAGCATACCACCATCACCACCACCATCAGTCGATTTAGATGGCTGCAACTTTTCACTACTCGGCCACCTCCAACAACTACGGTATGATACTCATTACTCTTGCATGATAGAGATGTGTTGAGAATGTGAAAGTAGCAAAGAAAACCCACAAGCAAGAGGAGATGCAAGCAACCTCAAGGCTTGCAAACATAGAACAACAACTACAATATTTGTAGAAACAATGTCAACATAATTTAACTAATTGAGACAACTTGAAAGAAGTGGAAGAAAATTGGGAGATCAAGCGATCAACACTTGCGTTGACAACAATGTGTGCCCAAAATCAGCTTCTTGATACACAACAAAACTCAAAGAATCTAACAAGAAGAACGTAGATCCAATTTGCCGTGTTTGTTGCCTAAAAAAACTCATTTTGGAAATGGAGATCAGATGATCTTACCCCTCACCATTCACAACATTTATACAGCAACCTTGATTGCCAACCAATGTCTTAAATCCATCCTTTGGAACTCTCTTGACCTAATACACTCCTATCAATGTCTATCTATCTTTAAAGTGAAGGAGCAGTCAACTTCAAACAAAATGCATTGTTGAACAATTGTCATGAACAATTGTCAATTGTACATAACTTATCGGATGGCTAATGAGGTTCATTGCCACCACAACAAATGTTGACACACACAAATATGTTTCCAACCTAAATGAAAAATTTGAATCGGATGCATTGGTACACTTGCATGGCCAAGCATTCTCATGCTATAATCAACTACAACAATCCAAGGCTGCATATATCCCACTCAAAGATGAATAATCGTCAACTGTACATCACTTATGAGATGGGCAATGAGGTTCTTTACCCATCCACCCAACCAGAAATTATGACTGCACGTTGTGCATCCCAGAGACAACAAAATTGTTGCAAGCTCCTTCACACCAGTCATTGGGTTCTCTTTGGAGGATCCACAACATGAAGCAGCAGTGTATTCCACTCATGAAGTGAAGTGACACTTCTCCTTGGACATTTTTCTCTTTAACCTGAACTACATAAACTAGTTTTAATTGTAAAAATACACATTGCACATCAATGAAGTATGAGCTCAAAGTCTCTTAAGATGTTAACCATGTAGCAGAGCCTACACCTCCAATCACACTCTTACCCAATCAGACCTCTTGGTCTCTTGACCTCCTCAGACTTTTTGAATGGGGCATTTCTTGGGAAAACTATATGTTTTTATTTGCCACAGCCAAACTAGGCGCACCTGCTACCAAGAGACAAGAAGATTTAGCTATTTCTTGAGACTTACCTTGACCCAAAGTAGCGCAAATGTTTCTCTCTCCCATAAACCAGACAAATAAGAAGCAATGAAATGGCCATGAGGAAAGAATTCGATCCACATCCAAAGTAATAGAATAACAGGATAACAGATGGTGAGGCCCAAGCTACACACCAACACACATGCTTGAGAGAACACAAACACTCCTTTTTGTCCCTTCTCCCACATGAAAGGGAAAAGTGAGGAATGATGGCTACCAACTTTCCAACAATTCAGAATGGGAGGAGGAGAAGGTAGTGAGATGTCCTTGCTGCCATAGCAATTGGAAGGAAGGAGATCAGTGGGAGCGATTAGAAGCCAGTTGTAGGCTGTAGCATGCTCATCAGCGAAGAAGGAAAACCTTAGACGACCATCGCAATCTACCTCACCGAGACAGACAGGCAAGCAGGCACGCAAAGAGGCAGGTAGGCCGTTGAGAGATGTAGGAGCAGAAACATGATATAGGCAATCAAACATGAATGGAAGAGTTACAAAGACAGTTTGGAAGAGCAGGTCCCTATCTACCCTACAAAGGCAGATACAGAAGGACTAGTTGATGCGGAGAAGGACGATAGAACAGAAGTAGAGGCATCAAAATGTACTATAAACTCAGTAATTGGATACCATGGAACTGTAAAGCTCCTAATCTTTGATTGATTATAACATAGATGAAGTTTCTAAGGAACAATATCAAACTAAAAGTAAATTATACTTTCAACATTCTACGCAACATTCAAGTTCTCAACCTATACATAGATTTAAGGGTACTCTGCTAGCCATAAGCAGTAGGTCTCCAGGTTTTTAACAATATCAGCAAGAGTTACTGAAAGGTCCTTGCATTTAAGTGTCATCAGCCTAGCCAAAAAGTGACTTAAAGAACGCTAATTTATGGAGCGAACTAGTAGAAAAATGTCCTGGGTGAGTTTGTTTTTTGCAACTCTACCCAACAGTTTACAAGTTTCCGCTTGCCTTCTTCCCTTCGCTTGCTTTGCCAATAGCTTGAAGAATTAGTGGAAAATCTTTGAATTCGGTTGACATCAGCCTACTAGCCAGGCCTGCACAACCGAATGCAAGGAATTACCACTAGTTCTTGAGATTAGGGAATCTGCCAAAAAGAAAAAAGCTCCATATATGATTTTGCAGCAGACGGTTCAAGCTCAACCTTCGTTTTGCTCACTTTTTGGAAAATTGATTGGGTTGTAGAGGTTTCCACCGTGATGCTTCCTGCTGGTCCCTTAGCCGTTCAATTTTTGAGGTAAATTCAGTTGCTCAGACTGACATAGAAGGCGCATGAGGGGTCAGGTTACATTGTGCCTGACTGTAAGCCACTTTTGCAACCCCCCCTTGACAATAACAAAAGAAGCTCCAATAATCATGTTGCAGTAGATCCACCTTGGTTTTGCTCACTTTTTGGAGGATTGACCGAGTTGTAGAGATTTCCACCGTGATGCTTCCTGCTGGTCCTTTGGCCGTTCATTTTCTAGGCCAATAAGGTTGCTCAGAGTGCCATACAAGGCACACAAGGGCACTCAGTAGAAGACACAAGAAGGGGTTAGATTTCATTGTCCCTGATCGTGTGCCACTTTTGCATCTCTCTGCTACTTCCAACAAACTAAATGTTTTTGGGCAGCGATGTCTTTCCCTGCACCACCTGGGCACTGCCCAATACTCCATTGCATCCACATTCTTTGGTTTATTTAATAATAAGCTACCAACAAATACATTGCAGAGTCTCGCAGCTCGCTCATACATACTACGAAATGCTTTGCTTACTGACTACGTCCAGAACTGGGGAAAGGCAGACAAATGTGATGGGGCTGGCTGGCTGGATATGTGTGAAGCTTGCAAGGATGGGAGCACAAAAGGTTATTTACAAGTCCTCAAACTTTGAGAGAGAAATGAAAGGGAGTGAGGCGAAGCAGAAACAACAGATGCGCACAAGAAAGCAAATGGCAACGTCGAAGGGTTTTTTGGCCCTGCCCTAGGCAGGGTCTTATCTCCCTCATCTTCATCTACTAATGCCAAGTGCTCACGTTTTTTGGCCTGCCCTAGGGAGAGGCTTATCTCCCTCATCTTCATCTACTAATGCCAAGTGCTCAGGTTATTTGGCCCTACCGGTAGGCACGGGCTAATTGTTTTCAAGATTGCTTTTCACCTCCTTGCGATTTTATTTATTTATTTATTTATTTTAAATATTAGTACATATTTTTTTGGCCTCCATAATTTTTGTGAGATTGACACATGGTAATGTTTTGAGTTTTTAGAAACCTTTCTGGTTTTCAGCTTTTCACGTTTTTGGGTTTGTCATAGATCCTCTTTCGGCGTAGCTTTTCACGTCTCTGGGTTTGTTGTAGATCCTCTTTGAACAGCAACGATTTGAAGCCTGTCACGTTTGTTGTTTTTTTGGAGCTGCTCGCTATCGCTGTGCATGCAACCGTGTGTAGGTGCTACCGACTTGAACAACTGAACTGTAGCTGTGATTTATGGAAAGACAGTTTTCACGTTATCAGATGCAACATACCTGTGATTTATGCAAGACAATTTTGAAGAAAAGAAGCAACTTGAGATTCACGAGAAACAGAAAGCATACATGTGATTTACAGAAAGAGAGATTTGAAAGAAAAGAAGAGAACCTATTGTTTAATAGAAAGGGAAAGCTGCATAGCACATGGTTGGAAACTTTTACCATGTTTCAATTTTTGGGTAAAATTTCTACTGCCATGTTCCAACATCAAATTTCTGCCAACCTTGTTTAGTAGTCTTTCTTCTGTTCACGTTTGCTAGGAACTTGTTCACAAGTAAGATAATTAATTGTTGTGACATATGCTCTTAGAAAATTAATGTTTGCTTTAGCTCTTTCAGGTTCAGTGTTTGTTTTTCAATTAGATTAGGAAATGCCTGTCGTGTGGTTAAAAACCATTGATGTGGTTAAAAACTTATATGACTAGGAGTTATGGTAGAATTAGCGCTTACCATAGCAGACAGAACTCAAATTTTCCTCATAATATGCCACAACACGATATTTGTTGCTTTCATGATAAGGGTCAGTTTCGCAGCCTACCCCAAACTTCATTCACACTTGAGACAATTCTTATCCCTCAGATTACAATCCTTGAATGAATAAAGTGTTGTTGCTGACCACTGCTCATACTCTCACCCTCACGTTCTTTGACAACACGTCGCATGAGATATCTTCATGTTGGCTCAACTAAAAGTGCACTTCATGTCAATGATTCCATCAATAAGATATCTGATCAGCTCACAGGCACTCCTTAAGAGGAGGAGAGTCATTTAGAGCACGTTGATCGTTAAATAGCTCAGATATACATGTCTGCTGATTATATGCACCTAGTAGGTGGGTCGCGCTCCATCCTCCATAGGTGTTATAAACAAAATTGAAAGCTAGCAAAGCTTTGGCATTGGAAACAAAATGTTTCTTCAGCTCCCTCTCAAAGCATAATAGCTTGACGACTCCAAGGCTGCTCCTCTATCTCTCGAATAGACCTTTGTCTAGGGCCTTTGTGAAGATGTCAGCAACCATGTCTTTCGTTCCAATGAAGGTGGTCTGCAACATCTTCTTGCTAATCAGGTCCCTGATCAAGTGGTACTTGATTGCAATGTGTTTCGTCCTTGAGTGAAACACAAGGTCTTTTGTTAGATGTATTGCAGATGTGTTGTACCATAAAAACCAGAGGTTCGTTTGTCGTTTCGCCCAATTCATCTAGGAACTGTTTGAGCCAAATTATCTCATTGGCCATCTTTGTTGTTGTGACATACTTTGCTTCATAGGACGACTAAGCCACAATGGTCTGCTTCTTGTTGACCCAGAGAATTGCCACTCCTGACGCAATGGTGCATCCTCCTAAAACACTTTTACAGTCATCGTTGAGGGATGCCTAGCTAGCATCACTGTAGGAAATCATCTGAAAACCTGCATCACGACAATAACACAAACCATAATCTTTTGTTAATTGAAGATATTGCAAAATTCGTTTTGCAATCTTCCAATGTGTCGAGCCAGGATTCGTGTAGAATTGGCTCATCTTGAACACTGCATAAGCAATGTCAGGGTGTGTATTGTCAGCAAGGTACATCAGCAATTCTATCAGTTTCCTGTAAGGTGTGAGCTGCATCAATTCCCTCTCTGCTTCAGTCCTCGAACAATTTTCGTTCGTTAGCACCGTTCCTGCGAGCATTGGAGTATTTGCTCCTTTGCAATTCAGCATCCCGAAACCCTCCAAGATTTTCTGGGTGTATCTGGACTGATGAAGGTACATCTTATCTCCCTCATAGTCCCTTTCAATTTGTAAGCCAAGGTAACACCTGGCCTCTCCCAGATCCATAATCTCGAAATGTTTTGAGATGTTTGTCTTCACTTCAGCAATCAGCTTCTCACTCTTGTAGAGTATCAAAGTGTTGTCCACATATACACCCACAATTATGATCTGCCCATCTGTAATTCTCACATACACATTGGAATCAACCATCAGTGGCTTGAATCCCAATGATTTCAAGGCTTGATCCTTCTTTTTGTACCATTGTCGAGCTGACTACTTCAGACCATAGATACTCCTATGCATTTTGCATGTATAATTAGGAAGTGAATTTGAGACATAACCTGGGGGTTGATCCATGTAGGCTTCTTCGTCTAACTCACCATGCAAGAAGGTTGTCTTCTCATCCACAATGTGGATCTTGAAGTCATAAGCAGCTACATATGCAAATAACAAACACAGGGACGAATGTTTGACGACATGAGAGAAGGTCTCAGAGTAGTCAATACCATGTCTCTGAGAGAATCCCTTCGCTACCGGTCTTGCCTTATATTTCGAGACATTCCCATTTGGTCCATACATGAGCTTGTAAACCCATTTGCATTTGATAGCCTTTCTCTTATTTGGTAATGGCTCCAACGTCCATACCTAGTTCTTCCTCATGGACTCCATCTCTTCGTTCATGGCTTGGATCCATTTGTCCTTCTCTGGACATTCAATTGCCTCCTCGAAAGTCCGTGGTTTGCCACTGAATCCACAAAACTCTTCTGATGTGGAACTTGAGCTGCCTGGCACGTATCTTGCTGGTGCTCTTCGTGGTCTAGTCGACCTTCTAGGAGATCCTCCTGGGATAGCAATGCATTTGCCTTTGTCTGCTATGCTAGGTCTGGAACCATCCTGGTTTACAGAAATTGTAGTAGTAGGCTGCCTCTCGAATCTTTTGTCTTTTGATTCGTCACTCGAATGGGAAGCGACTTGAAAATTTTCGTTTTCGTGTTCGTCTTTTGCTCCCTCTATCACTGGTGGCAGATCATAGTACTGTCTTTCTAGAACTTCTAGACTCTGTAGTATGACGAATTGTTGTCGTAACCTACCAGAAATCCATGTTCAGCCTTTTCATCAAGCTTCTTTCGAAGCTTATCAGGGATATGTGCATAAGTTGCACAATTAAAGATTCTGATGTGAGACAGATTGGGCTTTCTTCCCCACCATAATTCATGTGGTGTCGTGTGAGGGACACCAAACTTCCCTGTCCTGTTCTAGATGTATGTAGTTGTAGCTACTACTTCAGCCCACAGTACCCTTGGAGCCTTCAAGTAGGCCATCATGCATTTGGCAGCTTCCATCAGAGTTCTATTCTTTCGTTTTGCAACACCATTGTGCTGTGGTGTGTAATCTGCAATCCTTCTGTGAATGATGCCACGATCATTACAAAAATCAGTGAAGCGATTCGAGATGTATTCACCACCTCAATCTGTCCTGATCTGCTTCACTTTGTTGTCTGTGCATCTCTCTACCCAATTCACGTACTCTGTGAATTTTATCAAATGCTTCTGATTTATTCTGAATGAAATACACTCTGACAAATTTACTATAATCATCAATGAAGGTTATGTAATATTTCGAGCCTCCTACTAAGATCCCATTGAAAGGCCCACAGATGTCAGAATGCACTAACTCCATAATCTTAGTCGTTCTATAGGAGTCTTTGACAAATGGAGTGCAAGACATCTTACCCTTCAAACATGCATCATAGGTGGTTGAATTGTTCGCATTCGAGATGCTGACCCCTGTTATTGCTCCATAATGGCTTGCTTGGTAAAGTGCCATTGCGTTCATGTGGCATAGTCTCATGTTCCACAGAAGAGTGTCTGGCGAATCATCATGAGTAAGATACACCTGAAGGCAGGCATACCTTCAGGTGATATAGATTACCTTTCCTTTTGTCCTTGAGTGATCAGGGTATTGGTACTGGCATCAATAACGTTGCATCCTTCATAAAAAAATATCACACGCATCCCTACATCAGCTATCCTTGCCACAGAAAGCACGTCCTGTTGTAGTGTAGGCACGAACCAAACGTCTTTGAGATGTCTATCTCTGCCATTCGTGTTGAGCCACAGTAAACCAATACCGTTCACTTGATGTTTGGATCCATCTCCAAGACAATGAATCTTGATGGATCAGCACTACGAAAATCTGACATAATTCGCCTTGATGTCATGAAGTGTGAGGTGGCTCCTGAATCTAGGATCACCTCATGTGTGTCAGATGTTGACGCTGCACACACATCTACACAAATATAGGCGGTCGAACAATTTTTGTTCGATCTCTCTTCACCCATTTTCGAGCTCTCTAGCTACCTTGACATAGGATGAACTGTTGTTGTTTTCCTGTCTATTCTGTGCTGATTTGTTTCTTGGGTCCAGGCGGCAATCCACGGCTACATGACCTTTCTTGTGGCAGTGGATACATTCAATTTTCGTTTTGAGCCAACATGTATCAACTGTGTGCCCATCTTGCCTACATCTCACGAAAGTCTTCTTGTCTCCACCTTGCTATTTCGACCTCCCTTTGTTCTTCCACTTGCCTTTGCTGGTCCCCTCTACTTGCTGATCACAATCTTGCCTTTCATTCGACTCGCTCTTAGACTTGAATTGTTTATTGGCCTTTTCTTTGTTACCGTAGAGGGCTTGGTCAAAACCGTCCGACAATTGCTTTCTCGAGGATCATTGTAGGATCTTTCGCGAGTAGGGTTCTGGTTGTCTGGAAAGATCTGGGTAAGGTTCTCAATAGGTAAGTGAGCTGCTTCTCAGCTGACACTACATTTTCTGCTCCTGAATTATGTAGTGACAAGAATAGATCCTTCATCTTCCTTACAAAAGAAGTGAGGTCTTTCCCATCCCACTGTAGATTTGTTAGCTGATCTTCCAGCATCATTATTTGACTGCATGATTTCGTTTAAAATCTAGTGAGCAGTGTATCCCACATCTCCTTTGCCTTGGAGAGTGTTGCTAGGTCAAGTGTGAGACTATCTTCAATGGTTGAAGATAGCAAGGCTACTGCCTTGTCATTTTTCTCCCTCCACTCACATAGCTCTTTGCCTGATGTTGTAGGCATCTCCTCTGTGCCATCTACCCAGGGGAAGAGTCCTTCACCCTTTAGTGTAAGCGATGTCTTAACTTTCCAGGCTAGAAAATTAGATCCTAAAAAATCCAGAACTGTACAGATCTTGGATTGAATGCTGCTGATTAAAGCCATTGCTTCTAAATTCGTGTTCACTTGTTGATGGTTGATCATTTGAATGCTTTTAGCCCCTTTGATCTGATAGTCTTCGGCTATGTCAGACTTTGACAAGGTGGCTCTGATGTAGAAAAATGCACCAATTCTAGCCAAAACAACTCTGGTGACGAAACTGATAAAAGAAAAATCACGAACGATTCGTGAAACTTTTTGTGACACTCGAATTCTTTCTATTCGAGTTGGACCATTCAGGCTCTATAACACAACCAAACGAAACGAAACGGATTCTACAAGAAAACAAAACAAAACGAAGCGAAGCGAAACTTGCATTGACATTGATTCGTGTTGGAAGCACAGTTCGTGAAACGAAATGAAATGAAGCGAAATAATTCGCGACAAGATTAATCACTCTTTGTAACAAGACAAGACGAGACGAGACGAAACAGGACAAAATGAAGCGAAGCGAAACGAAACTTAGGTGAGCTCTGTAATTGATTTATTTCTATAGCTAAGTGATCGCTTCAAATGTTTTGGAGAGAGGATCCCTATCGTCAACGACTCAAGATCAAGAATGCACCACGCACTCATTAATATCGGTGGCTTGTTCAGGTCCAAAGGTAATCTTTGTGGATTCTTTTCTAGCAACTGCCAGTCCGATTTCCCTGGAAATGCCATCCGATCAAGCTTAGCTACAGAAAAAGGAAAATGTCCTCTTTGTGTAGCCTTTCTTGTTTGCCTAAACTGCCTTATTGTTCTGATGCTTTTCTTAATGACTGGCCTCTAACGACAGCAATTTTATCACGCAGTTTTAACCAAGTTTCTTTTGCGATTTGTACGTATGCATACTCACTAATCCATCTGAGTATTTTTTAGTATAATTAATCATAGACATCAAACTTTTGTCCTGCCACAATGTTCTCATGCTATTGAGTATTCTTGTAATTGACCTTTAATAGTGTTTTCCAGAGTAAACTGATGAGAACCTGAGTTTCTTAAGTCTCAAAATGTAAGGAATTCATACTCACTTTCTACCTACTAGTGTCATGATTTCCTTTAAATGCCTTGAGATGTCGACTGCAGTGGAAATGCTTATTCTTTCACAAATTTTTTGAAAACGCACAAAAATTATTGGCGGTTGGTGTATACATACCTGCGCATGAAGCTTTAGTAATATTGTAGAACTATACAAGTGTAGGAATTTCCATTTCAATCTTGTAAGTCCACTTTCAGAAAGCTAAAAAACCATTCTATACTTATATCCGTAGCTACAATGCTCAACGGGGGTCTAAAGACTCCTACATCCTAGCGATGTAGAACTACTATATGTAGCTTTGATTCTACTTTCTAGAATGCAAACGTATACATAATCAGCAAGTGTTTCAGAAAAGTGACAACAATATTGACCGAACAAAATGGTGTATCTTGTAATTCAAAATTGTGACCATAATGAAGAAACATTTTGTTTCTAATGCCAAAGCTTTGCTAGCTTTCAATTTTGAACCTTTGACAAAAGGCGACACGACACGACAAAATGGGAAATTAGTCAAGAAGATCAGCCAAGTACCATGGGGTACAAATATCTGATCTGATATCATGATATCAGCAGAAGCACTTTAGATCGTGGCTAATCTACCACTCTTATAATTTGTGATTAGTTGTAGATGCTTAATCACTCTAATCTAAAAGTTACGCGATGTGACTATATACTTCCTATTTTGATGCATAATAAAAGTCTGAAGTCTAATGCTAGTAAGCAAGACAAGAAGAAGAAGACAAAAATACATAATACAGTCCGCCTACGTGCGAGACAATTTCTATAATAGGATCAATAGATCCAAAGTCTACTAGTAAGCGAGACACGAATTCGTGAGAGACTTGTATTTTCTCTCACGCCAACGCACTGTGTGGATCTGCATGCAGTGCTTGAAGAATCAGAAACATCAATAGATAATTTTGTAGCTGTTTGTGCACATTATTATTCTAGATGATAGTATGATCGGGAATGTTAATTTGTCTGCTACTATTCGTCTGTCTAATATTGCTTGTTCATTTAATTCCTCACTCTGGTTTGATCCTTGTTGAATGCTACATTAATTTTTGTTAACGTAGATCAGTAGTGTCTGACTACTCTTTGAAGGATTGTAGGAGTGATACAGTCGGTAGTGACCAGTGATTACATCTGAATTCCTGACGAACTGATTTCGTTCGCGAATCCTTTCGCACCAGAGGCGTTCTCTTATCGAGAGTATGCCTGCCATAGTGGCTAATAATTCAAATTGGAGTGATTTCGTTAATACTTTTTGTAGTGGGTTTCTTTCCTTGCCTAACTTGAATCCAAGATCTAGTCAATCTAGCATCAAAGAGATGGAGTTAGTTGTCACGCGTAGGTTCGTTCCCATGAGAGCGATAGTATAGTTCAGATTTCAACATGAATGGAGGATCTAACACTAACATCCATTAACGCTAAGCATTAACACTACATCCATTAACCCTACTTCCATTAATCCTAAATCCACAACAATGATAGAAACTTACTCTTCTCTCTCTCCTTTTCTCTCTCACCAAAGCATAAGAAATAGCAATCCCAATAATGATCAAATCCAACAATTAGCAAATACCAAAGAAAACATGAGAAATGGAGGAAAAGAGAGGAAGAGCAAGGACATTCATCAATCCATTTCTAAAGAGAACCAATCTGCTTTATTGAAATGAGAAAATGAACATCAGGAGCAACTCGAGTTGGTCTCTTTTTATAGTAGAGAGGAGGACCCTAGCCTCTGAATCCTATTGGTCCAGTCTTGCCTCTCTTTTTATTCAAATTTAAA
This sequence comes from Diphasiastrum complanatum, assembly GCA_029204225.1. NCBI lineage: Eukaryota > Viridiplantae > Streptophyta > Lycopodiopsida > Lycopodiales > Lycopodiaceae > Diphasiastrum > Diphasiastrum complanatum. Next base: position 29,615,170 of record CM055114.1, read on the forward strand.
AAGTGTGGGAACCATCAAAATTGGAAGGAAACCCAACTTTATTCACTAACTTGACATTTAGGCCCTGCGACATTAAAAGTCCCGCAAAAAGGCCTAAAGTCCTTTATTAACTTTTAACTAATCAATCAAATAACTATGTGATCATCGGGTTGGACTTACACACGTAGGGTGCCAAATCCCTCTCACTTATTAACTAGGGTTAGGGTTGCCTTGGGATCCTCAAACCCTCCAACAGTATCCCCCACCAAAACTGGTGGCGGTCCCATGACACCTGCAATATGCAGTTATTGGGGACTTTTATTGGCTTCGCGCCGAATCTTAATTAAATGATACTGCACCTTCTCCATAAAGTCAAGGCGTGCAGTATTGAAATCCAAGTTTTGTGGCAGGAAACAACGGTGGGCTCCGACAATCCACTTGGAAGTTGTCCATGAGGTGAAGCGGGATTCCCAAGAGCCTCCCATCATAGCTGCGCGGAAATACAGTCGAGCAATTGGCAATTGATCTTTGATTTGCTCTGAGGCCATCAGCTTATTTGGATCGAATGCCAGGGTAGGAAGGCAATCGTCCCATTTGGTTACCACTGACACCAACAGAGTTAGATATTTAGCGAACATTGCCGATTGTCGCACCATTGGATCTGGAGAGTGGACATACTCTCTTTGATATGCTTGTAAGGCACGGTGGAAGTCCACTGGAATGTTCCAACTGTAAGGCTGATGGATGATTGGCCAATTGGGTGTATAGATGGTGATTTTGTCCATAGCCAATCCCAAATCTTTCCATTTATGTCTTTGCGGCATTGGCACGTAATAAGGATCTACCCGCAACTGGCGAGGGCTGGCGACGTAACTCCTAATTGATTCCGGAGTTTTCTCAAAAACCATGATTCTCCATGCCGGCTGCTCTCCCAGTGCAAGTATTTTGTCCAATTCTTTGCTGGCCTCGATCTCGGAGGTCTTAAATTTCAGAACCCATCCACCACGCAAGGACTCATGCGGATGTTGCTTTAAGAAGGTCTGGATATGGTCCTCGACGCTGATGGGCCTTCTGAATAAATGTCTTGTCCTTGATGAGGATGGACCCGCTTGTACTGTTGGTATTGTTGGCAGAATTGCGGCATGACCGAGACAAAGATTTGTGGTCCAGCTTCCAACACTTGAGTGGCTGCTTTTTCATAGGCAGTGATGGTCTCTGTTGCCTTTGCCAACTCGGTTGAAGCTGCTCCTTTGAACCTATCAAAGCGGCCTTGGAATCCTTGAAGGGCCACGTTGTATGTTTCCCCTTTCTTGAATAAATACGCAATCTCCGTCGGTGTGACCGGATGATCGGGTATTTGCGTTTGCAGATAGGCATCACACTCAAGGGTGGTCGCATCCAATTCACCTTGAAGTCGTGTATGATCTTGTTCGAGCATGTATAATTGCCCCTTCAGCAGTTGCACCTGTTGCTTGGCATCTTGCACTGCCTTATCTACCTGATCTTGTGCGGTTGTCAGGGCGTTTTGTAGGGAGTTGATGTAGGTTTCCAAGCGATCAGCTTGTTGCTGGGCCAATTTCTTTTCGCTTTCAGCCTTTTCTTCATGTTGTTTGGCTATCTTTAACTCTCGATCCAGCTGGACAATTTTCGGGCTGATTAGAGTGTTTTTGGATCCTAGATCAGAGATCCTCTGCTCCATTTTCTTCTTCTTATCCATCATAGACTGGATCACTTGCCCAAGGCTTGAAAGCAACCCTAGAGCATCACCAAAATCTACAATCATGGAGGTGGCAACAGTAGGAGAACCTAATGGTACTATCCTTGGTAGGTGTGGAATAGGTGCCACGGTCTCTTCTTCTTCAAAAGTATCCTCCTCTTCAAACCCTTTAGGCACCGTGGCGTCAAACTAATTTGGTGACTTTACAGCTATGTCGACCTGAAGTGTGGCTGGGCTACTCTGTGTGGGTGGTTGCTGACTGGCATCTTCGACACCAACAGTAGATTCATAGATATGCCCAAATTCTCTTCCAGGGGATTAGAGTTCAAAGGGCGCTGGGCTCTGGGGCATTTCAAAGATTTCGGTGGCCCCAAGGGGGTCGGAATCACCGAACATATCCATGAAGAACTGTGTGTTGGGTGAGGTTGCTTCGGTGTGTGGGGGTGAGGCGGCCTGGGTAGCTGTGATGGGAATGGTAGGCCAAATGGTCACAGACTATCCTTGTATGGGAGCAGAGGCAAGGGAAGCATCAGAGGCGAGGGGAATGAGAAGTTCAGTGCGAACAACAGCAGGGGGTGAAAGCGCAGCTGACGAGGTATGCCTAGTGCGACGTCGTGACGTGGAAGGCGAGTCAGGAATTACAATCTCATTGTGTGGATGACGACGACTATGAGAACTTGAGGCCTGATGAGATGATTCTGCCGGTGCTTCTTCATAAACCGAAAGCACAGAATCCAGGTGGAAGCCATGGATTATGTTTTCTAGGTGAGAAACGGCTAAGAGGGACAATAAAGAACCAGCGACAAACTGCTGCTTAGTATTGGCCTTAATAGCTCGCTTGAGCTCACCAAAAATAGTCTTGAACCAGTTATATGGTTCAAGACGGCTTGGCCAACTTAGTGTGGGATTCCACTATCCTGTGAAAGATTTGAGATGTGATGCAGTCTTTTTTGAGGTTGCCAACCATTAGGAAATCATTCAATACTGGGCAGCTGCGTGGATGGAAGGCTCAGTGATGGCTTCTAGAAGGTAGCCATCATTAGTCCAGTGCAGATCGTTGGTGAGGTCCATAAATGGCTTGATGGCTTGTTTGGCATGCTTGTGATTGGGTGAGGCCTGCGTACCAGATGATATTACTAAAGCTGCAAGTGCGGCCTTAGTGACGCGCACCTTGTGTGTGGCTCCCTGGAAAGAGATATAGAATTTGGATTTCTCTTCCTTCCACGAATTGAAGGCAAGAGTGATGAAATCCACATTGATATGACCCGAAAAGGCTCTCTCATGAATACCCATCGCAGTGAGTAGAGGCTCCGCAAGAGTCATCCATTGAGTGACCATGCTTGTGCTAGGAAGAATCATGATGTCCGTTGCAAATGGGACATCACGATGGATAGTATAGCGTGGAGACTGGGAAGTATCGGTAGAAGACATGATGATCAGCAAGGAATTATAACACGTGAAAGTGTATCAAAAGGCAATACAGGAATTTTGGAAGGCTTTGGTCGCAAGGAAAACTCGCAAGAGCTTCGCTAGCACAAGTGAGGAATGAATCGAATTCAGCCAACTTATAGGTGAATTTGGTGGGTCCATTATACTGAATAGTAGTTTGGTTGATCAATTCTGAATAAAAATTTGCAGGCATGTGCAGTACTATAAAAATAGGCTATAAAAATCTCGGCGAAAGTTTCTAGGGATCTGAACCTATCAGGCGAACGTTTTTCAAGGCTGGCGAAGGATGAACCTTCGCCCAGGTACTGTCATAAATGCATTTTTTTCACAATCTGACCTATGGAAAACCTAATTTTGACATTTTAGGATCATCTAGCAGGTCGGCGAAGGTTCATAATGAGGTTATGATGCTCGGCGAAGGTTCCCAAAATGGCATATCACTGAACATTCACCTAACTCAAAAATTGAATTTCTCTTGTCAGGAACCTTCGCCCACCTCAATTTAGATAAATCAAGGGTGGATGTACAGTCTGAGAGCTCAGCGAAGGTTTCTGATATTGTATTGGCCAAACCTGCCCAAAACAATGATTTTCTAAGGCATTTTTCATCAAAAATTCTATGCTTCATTTTTCCTATGCCGATGACTTCCTGACTTTTGCTCATCAGTCTTTTCTTATTTTTTATTTTTTATTATTTTTTTTAACTGTCTTTTTCCAAAAAAAGTCAGCAAATTAAATACTGAAAACAAAAAAATTGAAAAACAAATAAAATTAAATATATTGAGATCAGGCTTGCTGAACTGGCGGAGCAGGCTGCCAAAACTTGCGTAATCGGCTGCCATTTATCGGAGTATCAAATCGTTTTCCATCCAAGTGCTCAAGAATTATTGCTCCATAGTTCAGGATTTCCTTCACTTTATACGGCCCTTCCCCGATAAATTTCAACTTACCCTTGAGCAGCTTGGTTTTGTACATCAATGCAAGATCTCCTGCTTCCAGATCTTTCTTGTGCAATCAACGATCGTGCCATGCCTTGCGGCGGGCTTTCTCTGCTGCTAAGGCATGAACTGACATCAATCGGGTTTCACATAATTTGTGCAACGCTTCATGACAGAGTTGTAAAGACATATCATCATTTAATCGTTCCGTTGCTGCTATGCGTAAAGATGGGATTAAAAACTCAATTGGCATAACATTGACCATAAACCAGTTGAAAAGGTGTTTGATTTGTGCTATTTTTGTAAGCGGTTCTGAATGCCCATAATGCTGCATACAGTTTATGTTCCCAATCAAACCGACTCGCTTCAACTGTCTTTGTCATAATGGTGCAGAGAATCTTATTAGATGATTCAGCTTGGCCATTCTCTTTGGGATAATAGGGAGTACTAAATCAGTGTATAACAAAAAAATCTTCCAGTAAACTCTTTATTGTTTGATTAACAAAGTGTGTATCCCGATCATTGACAATTTCGATCGGACATCCAAATCTGATTGTAATATTTTTCATATAGAAACTTGGCCGTAGATTTCGCATCAGCCACTTTGACAGCTTTGGCTTCAACCCACTTGGTCATATAATCAGTTGCGACGATAATGTATCGGACATGAGATCCTTGCGCAGCAGGATGAATAGGACCAACATAATCCAGTCTCCATTTTTGAAACGGTGCTTGCGATAAAATCGGATGTAAGGGTTCATAATTCTGTCGAGTAGGCCGTTGTGCTCGCTGGTAGACATCACATGTCTAAATAAAATTTTATGTGTCCTTATGAAGCGTAGGCCACCAACATCTAGATTGTAAAAGTTTGCGAACAATAATATTTGTAGAGAAGTGTCCTCCACCCATGCCATCATGTGAAAACATGATTAAATCTGGTACTTCATGTGATAAAACACATCTTCGTAAAATATTATCTAATCCACGGCGATACAATTGCCCTACAATTAACTGATAAGGTTGAGCCTTATGAATCAATTGTCTTTTCTGTACTTTTGTCAAAGAGTCATTCGGTTGTCCTAGCATCAGGTACTCAACAATATCTGCCGCCCACTCAGGTACTACTTCAACATAGAACAACGCAACATCTGGCAGTTCATCATCCACTTCAGTATTAACTGGTGCGGATTCAATTCGCGAAACATGATCGCCTAGATAATGTTGCTTCCCCTTTCTGACCACAATTCGAAAGTCAAATTCAGTCAATAATAATAACCATCTTGCAATACGTCCAGTATTACACGTCTTATTTACCAAGTAAAGTAACGGTTGATGATCCGTATAAAATGCAAAGTGCGTTTCCATGAGGTAGTGACGAAATTTCCGAACAGAAAAAATCAGCTTAGTCTGTACTTTACAAATAGGATTAAGGCACTACGTGCCGTTAGTAGTCGCCATTGGACAGTAATTGGTTCCATTAGAGATTTTGTCCACATGTGATGATATAGGGCTATATTCAACTCTAGACAATGTACTATTCTAGATGATGAATCTAATTAAATCCTCTCAGCAAATAGATGTGAAAATTGTCAACATTTCCTTGTCTAGTTTTAGGCCAAAATTGCTAAAAATGGCACATAGTTTAGGATCTGACTTTTCACACGTGTGAAACAGGTCTAGATATTTTTAGTAAGTGTATTTTTTCAGTATGAAGAAGTGTCAAACTTCAAGACCTTCGAAATGAGTCCATTTTCATGTATTTTGGACATATATGCCAATTTTACCTATATAGGGCATATTTTAGGTAAGGAGGGTCTAGAGAGAGGAGAGAGAGTCATCTCTCTCAGCTATATATAGCAGGTAGGCCGTGGAGAAACAGGTTGGAGCAGATCCATTGTATTCATTTGCTTAATGAGAGATTTTTCTATTGGGTTCTCCTTCCATTGTTGGCATTGTGTAGTGATTGAGTTCAAGCTTTGTGTGTATGATCTTAGGTGCTTTCCAAAAGTGGTAGGCTGATGTATTATGGACTGTATAATGCTATTTTGGGCCGCACTTGATGTTTATGGAAGTTTCCATTTGTGATAAATGCTTTTTGATCAAGTTCTTTGCATTCTAGGTAGCATAGAATGTGTTGCCAATTCCTAGCTTATGTAGTTTGGAGTGCAAGCATTCAAGCCAATGATCTTGGAGTTTAGATCCACTTAGGATCTGTATTTTTCACATGGTATCAGAGCTGGTTGGCTTCTATTTACAGTAAGTATTCCATTTTTGGTGATATTTGGATGTTTGATCAAGTTCTAGCATGATTTTGCATTGCTTTGTTGATCAAATCTTACTAACCTTTGTTTTGTGAGTTGAACTTGTGGATCAAAAGCATATTTCAGGTCTATTGAAGATCAGAGGCTGAAAAGAAACTATTTTGGATCAGATCAGAACACCTAATCATTTGTGATTGTGAGGCTTGTGCATATTCAATACTAACAATGTTCTTTTCAATCCTATTGTTGACAATCTCCATTCTTGGATGAACACTCTCCTTAAGTGGATGAAACTTCTCCTTAAGTGGATGACAAATGCTCTTTTGAGTGAGTTGTAATTCTCCTAAAGGCTGAGCAAAGCTCCCATTTGGATGAAAAATCCCCTTTTTTGGGTGAACATATTGTAAGCTCCATTGTGAAGAGCATATTGTAAAGATTGTCATCAATTTTGGCATAAATTTTGGTGTACTTTGTTGAGCATGTAAGTAACTCTCCTTATGTAATTTGATTGGAGCATTTGCTGGAAGGTGTTAACCATTATGCAAGTGTGTTTTCAGGTTCTTAACAGGTTGAGGAACATTCTCATGTGAAGTGATCTTAGATCTACATCTAAACACCAAGATTTGACAAGATAGTGAAGCTAGTCTTGTGATTCACTAAGTGTGCTCATTCATTCACCTCTAAATCTTGTATTTATCACTTGCTGGAGTTTATAAACTTTTAGAAGTGTGGTTTACATGTGGTTTTACAGGTTGAATCAATATCTTAGTGTGTTGATCATATGTTGATCAAGTTTGTTCATTACTAGGTAATCTTGGCATCCTAGTTTTGGGTATTTTCTAAGAATGCAAGTAACTCTTCATACCATAACTTGATTTGGTCACTTGCTGGAAAGTTTGAGAGCTTAAGCAAGAGTGTGTTCAGGTTGGTTTGATTTTGTAATCCATTCTTAGTGTGTGCAAAGTGTTGCATGTGTTTCAATCTTCCTTTCTATGCTTGGAAACCATCTAGGTTCAAGATAGAAGTGTTTTAGGGTCCTAAATCTTCATAGATCTCTTTATCTATCATTTGTTGAGAGAAAAGTGAGTGCTAAGTGCTTTAGGACAAAACCTAAAAGTTGAAGAAACATTAGAATCATGGCTTCCAATGGTGGGATCATGCTAGAGTCTAGTGAAAGGTTGAGTTCATCAAACTACTCTACTTGGAAAGTGAGGATGGAGTCCTTACTTGAGTTGAATGAACTCATGGACATAGTTGCAGAAATTGAAGAGAGACCTCTCACACTTCAAGAGCAACAAAGGTTTGATAAGAAGGCAAAAAGGGCTCTTCATATCATTAAAATGAATGTTACAAATGAACTTCTCAAGGAAGTTGGAAAGTGTCAAAGTGCAAGTGAGGCATGGAATGCCTTAAAGAAGCTCTTTGAATCAAAGTCCACATCTAGGGTATTGACCCTAAGGAGACAAATATTTTCTAGTAGGCAAAGAGAGGGTGAAAGTGCTCATGCATTTATCTTGAGAGTTAAGTCCCTAAGTGATGATTTAGCATGCATTGATGAGAACATAAAAGATGGTGAAATAGTCCAAGTTATGTTGAATGGTTTGCTAAATGAACATGCTAACCTTGTGCAAAGTTTTGCCATTCAAAGAGTCTTGCCAAGTGTGGTTGACTTGCAAGAAATCTTATTGGCTGAAGAACATAGGTTGCAATCAAAGCTTGATGGTGCATCCTTGCAAGGTGGAGGTGAAGAGGCTTTCTTCACAAAAGGCAAATTCAAGGGCAAAGGTAAAGGCAAAGGGAAATGGTCCAAAGGTGGTAACTTTGATCATGATGATCACTCTTCCTCTTCCTCTTCTACTAAGAACAATAAGTCAAAGTTCAAGTGCTTTTATTGTGGGATAAAAGGACATTTTGCAAATGAATGCCATAAGAAACAAAATGCTAGATCTAGGTTGAGATCTAATGTACTTCTTGGAGATGATAATTGTTGTGCTAACTTGGCAAGCTTTGGTGAATCTATGGTCAATTTTTTGGATCCATTGGATCTTGAAGATGCACTAGTGTTACCTACTAGTCATATGGAGTCATGTGGAGCTAAATTAGCATCATGTTTGTACTCTTCTACTCATGGACTTCCAAGGCTTGTTGGTTCTTCAATGGTGCTAGATGGCAAGTGCAAAAATGGAAAAGGTAAGGAAGGAGCTAACTTCATCAATGGAGTTGATGAAGATTCTTCTTTGGAAGTGATTGTTGCTAATGACTTGTTTGTTCATATGGAAAAAGATGGAGATGCTAAGTGTCATTCTTTGCAAGAAGATGGTTGTTCTTCTAATTCTTTTCATATTGATGTATGTAATCATGTGGGAAAAGATGATGGTGCTTTGAGCATGCTTGAAGGAAATGGTTCTTTTACATCTTTTTGTGATAAAGTCATTTGTGCAACAAGTGGTGTCACATTTCTTCATAAAAAGAGTAGATCAAAGGTTTCTATCATGAGACTTGGTGAGGGAGATCACAAGTCAAAAGGAAGAGAAGTATGTGAAGTGTTCAAAGTAGGATGTACTTTGAATGATGTTTTTATGAACGATAGTGAGGAAGAATCATTATCATATGACTCATTACCTAAATCATTGAGTAGAAGTTCATGTTTGAAAAGAGAGAGTACTTCAATCACTCTTATGTTGAAGGTACTAAGGATTCTTTTCTTGGCTTCTAATATTCAAGAGTCTTCTACTTCTTATGGTGCAACTATCAAGAGGGAGGTTTCTAACTTTTGTGGTGCTAGCATTAAGAGGGAGTCTTGTGAAGGAAAGGGCAATGGAAGAGTGGTTCTTGGGAAGATCCAAAGCATGGATCTAACATCTCTTCATCAACTCAAAGCATTCTATGATTGTGGTGGATTGTTCATTCATGGTCAAGATGGCAAAAGGTTGGTTGAAGAAGACTACATGGAGCAACTCAAGTGGCAACTTCTTCAAGGCAAGGGAGATATCATTGGTGAGCTTATTGAGGTTTGTTATGAACTCAAGAGGGCTGTTTTGATTAGGTTTGATACTCATCTTCACCTACTCTACTTCATGTTAAATGGAAATGTTGGAATCTATCTTTTGGTTTATGATGGTGGCATTGTTTTCACTAACTATAGTGAAGGGTCAAATTTGAGCATTGATGAGATCTTGTGGGATCTTAATCATGTGTTTGAGAGGGAGTATCTTCAGAGTTTCAGATCTGAAGATGTTCACATATGCAAGATCTTTGATGTCTTATTGGAAGATCAAGAGGTTGATCTTGGATTGCTTCATCAACACCAAGAGACAAGTGGCAATTCGAAGCTAGTGAAAAGCATCAAAGAAGAGACAAATGGTCAAGGCATTTTGGATCTGTTTTTACAGGTTCTTGAAGGTTCAAGTAAGGTCTTTGGAGCTGCAAGGAAGTGTCTTCTTACTCTACCTCACTTGCCTAATCTCATGTATGAACATTGTTATGTCAATGTGTTGAAATTGTCAAATTTCAATAAAACTAGTTCCATAGTTTTGCATCCTTTGGATCTTGGAGATGGAATAGTTATCATTGCTGGTTTGTATGATCAAGTACATGAATTCATTCAGATCTTGAAAGGTATTGAAGTGGTCAATATGTTTTCTTTTGAACAAAGTTCAAGATCTAGTATTCTAGTGTTGGCAAATTGGCAACTTGTTGACATTGTAGGATCAAGCGTTGTGTGCAAATCTTGTGGAGGTACTTCAAGTATTTCAAGTTCAGGTTTTGGTCATTCAAATGGAGTAGGGAACACATCTTTTTGGCATTCATTCACTCAAAGGCTTTCATGGATTGAAGATCTACAAAGGCAAGGTGGTGATGGAAGTTCATTCATGGAGATACATGTTGCATTCACTATATGTATAGTGAAATGTGGAGGAGGCATGCAAACACTTGTTGATCACTTTCATTTACAACTTGTTTGCTTCTATTTTACAGAGAAACCAGAGATGGATACATGGAGGAATTCATTAATTGAGATTCTATGTTCTTTTACATGTACCATTTTTATGATTCTATGTAAAATTGATGTAAGAAATAGTGAAGCATCCTATATGGACACTATTATCTATATCAATTATGTTGTGTCCTATTTTGTACATATTAGGATCCTTGAGAAGAGATCTATTCTGATGATGGAGATCATTCTTAAGTTGGAACAAAGTAGTGTTGTAAAACTAGCAAGTTAAGTTGAAGAGGGAGTGTGAAAATTGTCAACATTTCCTTGTCTAGTTTTAGGCCAAAATTGCTAAAAATGGCACATAGTTTAGGATCTGACTTTTCACACGTGTGAAACAGGTCTAGATATTTTTAGTAAGTGTATTTTTTCAGTATGAAGAAGTGTCAAACTTCAAGACCTTCGAAATGAGTCCATTTTCATGTATTTTGGACATATATGCCAATTTTACCTATATAGGGCATATTTTAGGTAAGGAGGGTCTAGAGAGAGGAGAGAGAGTCATCTCTCTCAGCTATATATAGCAGGTAGGCCGTGGAGAAACAGGTTGGAGCAGATCCATTGTATTCATTTGCTTAATGAGAGATTTTTCTATTGGGTTCTCCTTCCATTGTTGGCATTGTGTAGTGATTGAGTTCAAGCTTTGTGTGTATGATCTTAGGTGCTTTCCAAAAGTGGTAGGCTGATGTATTATGGACTGTATAATGCTATTTTGGGCCGCACTTGATATTTATGGAAGTTTCCATTTGTGATAAATGCTTTTTGATCAAGTTCTTTGCATTCTAGGTAGCATAGAATGTGTTGCCAATTCCTAGCTTATGTAGTTTGGAGTGCAAGCATTCAAGCCAATGATCTTGGAGTTTAGATCCACTTAGGATCTGTATTTTTCACAATAGATAAGGTATTTGTATATCTTAAGCCATGCTTTTGCACTTGCAGCAAATGTGAGTAACTCAAATGCCCAATTATGGCATCAAAGACCAGGACACTTATGAATAAATGAAGTATAGGATACAAAGTTTGCCATCTCAAATCTGATCTCCTTGAGCAGTCTGGCATAGTAGTTCACCATTATGGTTTTCGCAGGTAGAGGTGGATTATAACTCTTCACCACGTTGTAAATTCTAAATGTGTACCATTGAATTGTTTCATCAGAAAAGATCTATACTTGAGACAACCGTGCAAGTGGATTCACCATAGCTAGACAATAGAATGTGGTAGAGGCAGCTGAATGTTGGATTGCTTCAATGCTTGTACAATGGTGATGTCCCATTTTTTTTTTTGAAAGTAGAAATGAAAAGGAGTAAATCAAATCAATCACCTAGAAACTAAAAACATTTAAAAAAAAAACAAAAAGAAGTGTTGGAGTGCATTGCTATGGATGGATGCATATAATGATGGATATAAGAACAGAAAGTTGATGCTATGATTCAGGGATGATCACAAAAAATGGATGATGTAGTGATGTGAATGGTAGATTGTTCTTGGTGAAAGATGGGTCAACGAGGGTTCATAAGGAAATTTGCCTCTTTTCTTCACTAGGGCCTAAAAAAGTGGGAGGAGGTCATATACAAAGCACCATAAAAAGCATGTAATCAAGCAACGAGAAGTAGAGAGAGCATGACTTTATGAAGAATACACATGAGATCTCTTTAATAAAATGAAGAGAAGATATTACATCAGTTTAGAATATGTGGGAGCATCCCTACAATTTCCACATGAAGGGGCAACTACATATAGGCTTCCTAGAGTTGAGCTGAGAAACCAAGACTAGCATTGCTAAGTCAGCACATTCACTAGTTCCTCTCACATGGATTGATGACTTAGAGATTTGTGAGATATTTTTTATTACCACAACCAGCAAAGTAGCTTATATATGTGCGGAATGGGCATTTGTGCTTCTTTTTCAACTCATATCATCACACTCTATCAAGATTTACTTGCAATTTTCAACTAGGTTGCTTTGAAATTAAATATATCAGTTTCAAATGAGTTTAAGGGACTCAGAATCCCCAGTTACACCTTGATTTTAGGCCTAGCTTCCCAATTGATGAACTTTGTGGCTTTTGCCCCATTTTACAAGAAGAATAGTTTAGCTATGACTTGCTTTGTAGCATTATTCCCTAACATGTTGCAATTACCATTCAAGATGGAAATTTTGAGAAACCTTAAATCAATAAACTAAATGAGGATTTTGTCCCACTGGATCCAAAAAAAAAAAAGTAGACTAGGTAGGACTTTGAGATGTGTTTAACTATGAGAATAAAAACTATAGAACTTAATGAGGACAAATTCCTCTTTGAAATCTTATAGTCCAAGGAGTGTACAAACCTATCAACTTTCAAATTTGTTTAAAAGAAATACCAACAAGAGAACTAGGAAGGAGTCTAGATATGCAACCTTGTGGAATATAAAAAGAAAGTGAATATTGTAAGCCAAGGTGGGAGAGGATCATATGAAAGGTAGAAAGTTTGTACTTGCTTTAACTAACAATAGATGAGGAGTAGTAGAAAAAATCTTGTAGAATTTCAAGGATAGCTTTTAGATTCTTGGAACTCTTCCTTTTACTCTATTGTCAATAATTTCTTCTAGCTATGAGAAATGGTTCAACACTAATCACTGATAATTTTTCTTAGCATCACTCTCAATAAAACTAAAGTATGAGTAGAGTTTGATGAATCAACAATTGATTTTTCTGTGTTTCTCTTGTGAATGATATATTGTATTTTGTTTTCCAACAGTGGGTGAATCACATGAGAGACATTTGTTTTAGAGTGGGCCATGGTTAAATTCTAGTGAGACTTATCCAAAATCATGTGGCTCAAAATGCACAAAGAACTCTCTAGTAGCTAATCTTTTTCTAAAAGTCAAATTTATTGGATATTTGTGGAGACTTCAATTTAGCATAAAAAAAAATTCAAGAATGGATTGAACTTGTGTTGTTTAGCTTTAAGAAGGGTTGGAAGGCTATCTGTGCAAAATGATATCAAAGATAGTATGGAGGGAGTCATAAGTTGACTTGATGTTTGTTTTTTAATCTTGTGATAACTATTATTAGGAGCTATTGATATCATGCACATATAATACCCATAGGACAAACTTTTTAAAAGTGCCAAATTAATCTTGGAGTTGATATGGTAGACCCAATTGGCTCCATATTAGGTAGACCATTTGTCAAAGGAATGCGATAATGCTTCTTGGTTTCCAAGGGGAGGCTCGAACCTGAGACCAAAGAAACTTTGGATGTCAAGCTAACCAACTAAGACAACCCCGTTGGTTAGGAATGCGATAATGCTTCTTGGTTTCCAATGGAAGGCTCGAACTTGAGACCAAAGAAACTTTGGATGTCAAGCGTTAACCAATTGAGCCAACTCCCTTGGGTGGAATGCGATAATGGAATAGAAAGGTTTTCAAACACTCATAAAACTACTAATCTAAGTTATCAAATAGAGAATGTGTGGGACATTGTTGTGCAAGCTATTACTAGCATACGATATACATAGATTTGTCTCGGTTTTAAATATGTTACAACCAACATCAACTTTTGAAGAACGTTCCTAGTATATCACTTAATGTTCTTGTATTCAAACCCTAGACCTATAGGTGGCATGCAAGGAAGGATCATGTGATTGTTGTAAGATGTGAGCATTATGCTTGGGATATGTGAGCATCATGAGACACTGTGTTGTGTGCATGAGTTGTCCTCCAATAACTGGTGAGTTGCTTAGGACTTCATTTCCTCTTTTTGAGGTTAAGAGTTCGACTCCAAACTATTGCATAAATAAGGACACACAATAGAATAAAAACTATCTATGAGTTGCATTTGGGGGTGGGTTATTTAGAAGTTCCTCATATATTGCCCATTTTTTTAATTTTGGCATATTAATGGCTAGTAGCACATCATGTACAAAGGACATTAATTCGTAAGCTTTAGCACAAATTGGTCCTTCATACATAATGTTAGTTGGTGGCACCTCCCTTGTATTGGGGACGTGTTTCATCAATGTCTCAACCACCTCTTGCATAGTCAAACACTTGCCCCAACCACCTACCATCAATTAAGTAAACACTAATCGTATCAGAAGTCTCCTTGGTCAAGTGTACCACCTCAAGCTTCATCCTCCCCAAGGCGAAACACCATTGGCCCTAAGACTTCTCATTCATATGATGGCTAGTTGACATGAGGTCTTCTACTATGTTCCACAACATAGTGAGGTTTATTTGTTTTGTTGAGTACAAGAACCCTTGGAGGGTACTTGAGAATGCTTCTTGGTTTCCAAGGGGAGGCTCGAACCTGGGACCAAAGAAACTTTGGATGCCAAGCCAACCAACTGAGCCAACCCCGTTGGGTGGTACTTGAGAATGACAAAATTATCACTTGGGAGAATCTCAATTTAGGAAAGTAATGTTTCTTACATACATTTGGAAAAAGACATTTGGAGAGAGAGAGAGAGAGAGAGAGAGAGAGAGAGAGAGAGAGAGAGAGAGAGAGAGAGAGAGAGCAACCATAGAGACATTGCCCTAAGCATCTAAATAATGATGATACATATTACATAATTCCAATTATTCATTTTGTCTTTGTATCTTGCAAGCACCTCCTGAACGGAATTTGCATCTACTAGTTAATCCATAGCGATTCTAAGTGGAATCTTTACCAAAATTTTGAATAAGAAAAAATCAAGAGTTGGATTTACATGAGGGAAGGCATGATGGCCTCAGGCCTTCTGTGCTTCTTGGGCCTTTCCCTCGGGCAAGGGCCCTCCTAGTGTAGAAGGCCCTGAAACCCCCAAAAAACCCTATTGTTATTATAATTAAGAATTGAACAAAGCTTATATGATAGAACCTTGGACACTGTGTAGCAACATATTCATTTGCGGTGGAGGTAGTAGTGCTTGTACTTGGTTTGCCAACCCAAGATAGATTCCTTGTCCATGTTGGGGATACCTAGAACAAAAAGCTATTAAAGATTAAAAAAAAGTCCATCAATAGAGTTGTGCGAGGACATGAGCTGCATCACAAGTATTGGAATTCATGAGAATGGTAAACCCAACTCTAGTGGAGCGAGGGGCCTACCTCAGTCCAACGGTCCTCCGTGTTTGGGAGCCCCTCTGGGAAGGGAGCGCCTTTGGATGAAACGAGGGTTGCATCCATTCTAGATTATAAATTAATCATAGGAGATAATGTTGCGAAATCATGCATTAGATGCAAAGATTGAAAGAAAAAAGCAAAGGAAACCTCCTTTGAGCTGGTAGGGGGACCCTCTATGGACCCTCTATTTGCTTAAATGGGGGTCTTCCCTGTAATTTTTGTCATCATGTGACTACTGGCGACACAAAAACGTAGGGAAGGGAGGGGAATAAAAGCCCAAGCAGATGGTAAGGAATATCGCTGATCTCTAGCCCGTCACCCTTATTTATGAAGAGAGAAGTGTCGAGGAGAAGGGGAAAGCAGAGCAAATCTGAGCAAGCCCTGCAGGGTTTGAAACTTCAAATAGCTTTTCCTCGTCAGCCTGAAATCTGAAAGGCTGATATGCCCGTCAGAATGCAACACCGCCCACAAACTCGAAAGGATGAAGATGCTGATCGAGGGTTCCAAAACAGGAGGAGAGTAGGCCAAGCTAGAGGAGCAGCTAAATAGCACGCTAGTATTGAGCCCGCCACCGTTGGATTCTCTTCCAACGTTCAGATCTTGCCAATTTCTCTACGATCAACCATTGAAAAAAGGCCAATTGGCAAGTTTGCCACGTGTCCATAATCGAAGTGACTGAGCGTCAAACACACCGTGCCATTAAGCCCCATCTCAGAAGACACATAGTTTACTCCCCACCGCTTAATCTGCTGACACGTGGCATACTGTACCACGTGTACTATTATCAAAGGTTGGTATCAGAAACGTGGCAAGATCTGAGCGTTTATGATAGAATCCAACGGTAGAGGGGTTAAGTCATCCCGTGCCATTAAGATACCGGGGGGAGGGGAGCGATGGCGGAAGCATGGCTAGATGATGGCGATGGCGAGGGGTTTTCTTCTCCTTTTGTTGTGAAGAGGCTGCTGCTCTTTTTCTTGCATTACGGTGCGATCCTGATTTTTCGTTCTCGTTTTTTGTTAACAGCTTTGGCATCACCATTGTGTTCGCAGCTAGGAGGGTTAGAAACAACATCTGCCTTCAATTGAATTCAGTACAAGATGGAGGATCTGACAAATGCTTGATCAGTTCTTCTGTTTTTCCTGTTTTGAGTAAGAATTGTTTTATGGGTTTTTGAAGTAGTCCAGGAAGCTCAGTAACAAGATCTTTCTTCAGTGGATCATGGTAGGAGGTAGGAGAATCTGACAAAAGCTAGTCTGTTTTGGGGGTTATTCATGTTGATCATGACGTAGTTGATGAGATTCAAGAGTGGATGAGTCGAGTGTTTTTTGGTGAATTACCTCTTGCTGCTGATAGATGACTGTAGACGTCATGTAGGTGGACGGACTTAGCAGCGGCAAAATTAGTAGATAACGAGTTTGTAACAAGCGAGGATCATTTTTTGAGGTACTTTTCAAGGTTGCAAGGCAGTAAGCTTTGAGATCAAGGAGCTTCATGATAGAGATATCCAAGCTGAGGACAACAGGAATCAAGCAGACGATTGGAATGGTCAGTTCGTCTCGTATCGTTACAGGAGAAGCGTCTAGCTGGCTGCACTATCGAGATATTGATCCTTTTATGTCATCATTCAAAGAAACATGAGCCTAGAGCCAGCGGGATAAGGAACTTCAAGGGAACAACGTTCGCATAAGTCTGTCGTCAATGAATTAAAGCTTGCTGGTCCAAACTTGTTCGTCATCACAGAGAAGGTGAATTGGATGACTCCTTGTCAGGTCAAGTAAGCAGCAGATTTATTCAATAGATTGAGATCCTTTGCCTACTGCGTCCCTCGATTTGGGAATGGAGGAATATATCTTCAGTCAAATGCTCACCACACCTTTGTTTTCTTTGCAGTTGTGCAATTTCAGTCCCGCTATCGCATTGAGTCTTGGCAACAATTCTTTCCCTTAGAATTACTCATTTCATTTTGGATCTTTCTGTTCTCATCTCACTTCCGTATATCTTGTTCGACCAAAGAGGACCACAATCTGTCTCTACAATTAAGTGCAAGCTCTGCACTACAAGGTGTTTCTGCTTTCATGGGGTCGAATTCGTTACAGCTTTCAAACAAAACAAGGAGCAAGGAGGAAGAACCAGAGGTGAAAATGTCTGCTCACATGCACGTGTGCAATATTCATAGTAAATGCAGATTCAATGAAAGTTTGCTTCAACAAAGAAAACAGACATTCATCTTGACTTTTTTTATGCCGTTTAAATGAAGTGTTCTGCTTGGGCACTGTAGATATATTTGTAATTTTTTTGTGATTCGTAGAGCAGCCTTTCACTAATAGTGAACTTTTACAAACTGAGCACATTCCGTAAGTTCATATAGTCCCCGCTTTTGAATTATCTGCTGAGTCTTGGTAATGCCTTAACCTCAGAAGTATTGGGCTTTGGATTGTCAGGCTCCCGTTTGTTTTGGATTCTCATTGTTGACCGTTTTGAGAGAGTTGGAAACAGAACATTAAAGAGGATTTGGTACTTGTCATCATCAGTTGTGCGCTTTGTCGTTCTAGGTTGGTTTGCATCAACCTCAAAAATCAGACAGTAATCAGTGAACGTGATGTGTCAGTCTTAGTCAGAGTTGAAGAACTTGTTTAGATTGTCTCTGCAAGCATGTCCAGGTTTCACTCTTGGAGCAGATTCTGCATAGGACCTCTTAGGTTCCAATAGCATCTCATACAAACTCAAAATTTTAGTGTGATTCTATTTTAGCATGAGACTCGACATGTCACAGAGCTTTTCTAAAAGTTCTTTCTGCACAATAATCACATGCTTCTTGATCCATTTTCGATTTAACCTTTGTCAATCAAATTTCGAACACCGTTCGCTTTTCAAACTTACTGCACAGTTTGAACGGAGGATCTTATTTTGGCTTTTGCAAACATGAATGAGAACTGTTTTTAACTTTCTGTAAATTGTTGAATCTGTAACTTTTCTGTTTATGGGGTAGACTTAATGGACTGAAAAGACCTTGAAATTGTTTTGAAATTGCAGCCTTGTACTTTCATAATTCCACCCCACATAATTGCAGAGGCTATCTCTTCTCTCCGTGGCCTGGATTTAAGATGGTCAAGTCCCATTACCCCCACAGAGATGCGCTATGTGGAGCAGTACGTGAAGGCACGATACCCGGAGTATTTGGGAGGTTCACCTAGATCGGAAGACAATTCTGTGACTGCCAATCTTCCATCCTTAAAAGAAGAGCAAGAGTTTGTTGATGACCCTGGAAGCAGTAAACCTTTGCATTTAGAGGAGGTCAAGAAAAGGGTTAACTTTTCTGGATCAGGGTATCCAAGTAGAGACTTGTCAGGTTGTTTTGGGAATTCTCATTCTGGCTTAAAAAAGATACAGCTTGAGCCATCACGTTTGTTAGACATCTTCTCTAGAAAATCAACAAGTCTAGATAGCTTTATTTCCATTCCCGAAATTCATGCAAGGAACAGGGTCCTCAAGCACTGTGGTGTGAATGAAGAAGATTATTTGGTGGTTTTTACTACAGGCATGAGAGAGGCCATGATGTTGGTCGGTGAAAGCTACCCTTTTTTCCGGTACAATTACTATATGAGTGTTTTGAATGATGACATGGATTTGATTAAAGAGTTTGCTTCGTATAAGGATGCCAAAGTAATCTCTGCTCCTGAAAGTTGGTTGGATCTTCGCATTGCTGGGTCACAATTGAGCCAACACTTCAGAAAGAAGGGCAAGCACAGTCCGAAAGGCTTGTTTGCATATCCGGTAGACATAAGAGGCACTCGTACTTCTTTACACTGGGTATCTGAAGGACAGCGCAATTGCTGGCATGTATTGCTGGATGCCTCAGGCCTTGTTTTGTGCGAAGATCAGCTGAATCTTATTCTTCACAAACCTGACTATGTAATCTGTACCCTTTCAAAAGTGGTGGGCCATCCCACCAGCGTCACGTGTCTCCTTGTACGCAGGAGCTCATTTGAATCTTCACAACTCTGACGTATTGGATTTTAGTCTGAATATCTTATAGGTTAGAAGTAAATGTCTAACAAGGTTCATGACTCATGAGCTTCACATGCATAGTCTTATTGTGATTTTGTCAACTTGCTGCTCAAAGAGGCTTTTTTCCATCAATTTTGGACTCAAATGATGTATAGCCGTTACTTCTGTTTCTGGAAGTGTATGTAATTTTTTATTGAAATCAGCTGGCTATTTTGTGTTTTCGGTATCAATCTGCCTTTCAATAATTTTTATTTAAATTCCTATAGGAAAGCTTGTGAAGCTGGATAGATCCTGCAATGATATGTACTGAGCACTTGCGCCAAATCTACATTGATCTTGCCATTGTTTGGTTTACACTTTGTGTTCCCATGACTTCATAGTCTGGAAGCTCGTGTGAATGGATGAGGCTTCCTAATATTTGACAGCTTATGGTGTGATTGAAAAATGTTCAGCCTCCTATGCTTCAGCCTTTACATAATTTTGTGTGTATGCTTATGTTTAGCAAAGAGAGAGTTTGTACTGTCCTCTCATGCCCAGGGTTTTGGTGACGGAATAACGTTACCTGATCCTTATTGTGGGGAAAGAAACCTCAAATCAAATGGCTTGAAGATGAAAGCAAAGGAGATGATGTCCTTCAGATCATCCTTTCATATGAGATTTGTAAACAAAGGTACTGGCCCAAAGATCTATAATCCCTATTATGCTTAGTATCCATAAAGCTCGGAAAGCTAATTTTGACTTGTTAACAATGGATTTCAGAACAAGGCTCCTATTTGCACCGGTCCTTACAGTAAATTGAACTCAATAAAGTTGAGAACTTTACTTCAGAAAATTTGTTGCAAAGCTTTACCCTTACGTGTACAATCAATCTTTAACGATCAATCTTTTCACAGTAGAGAATTATGGATGCCATGCATGTTAAAGGAGAGATTTTTCAACTGATGGTATGCAGCATAAGCCAACAATGTTTTGTTGTCCTGGGCAGTGAGCCAAATTCAAATTCAAATACCAGTCACAAATAAGACACAAAAGTCAGTGCGTCTCAACTATACTTGATCTGATAATGGTAGCTAGGTCTAAACTGAAGTGTCAATTTTCTAGTTCAATGCTTTCATGAAAACTTGACAGAATCATTAATGAACCAAAATTTTTTGTAATCTTGATAGACCATTGGCAATCTTTGTTTCCTTTCTAGAAGTTGGCCTTTGCTATTCGACCGATATATTGCTCAGCTCTTCTAACAAAAACTCGTCTCCAGGATCTTTTATTTTATAAGCCTGTCACTCCGATAAAAATGTTATCATGTGAGCCTGCCCTGAAATGCCCTTAATTATCAGGCTTTAATAAAATAGAAATCATTGTGAATTTAATCACTTTTTGCTGGTTGATTACTACATTGTTGTTTTTTCACTTTTGATTACTATGTCGTCGTTGAACAAGGCATTAGAGATGTCTGACATAACAACACTTTTTCATAATCGTTATGTATCATTAATTTTTGTTTCTATTCATGAAATATTATCAGCTCTTTGGTTCTTTTCTCCCTCTTGCATAAACTATAAACACCAAGTAGTAATCTCCAAGAATAAAATGTGAGCCAATACATGAAACTAAAGGTCAAAACATCTTAGTCTCTATGTCTGACTGTTTTTGCCAAAGCACCTCCAAAAGCCAACAGAGAGACCAATCAGGTTAGAGTTCATTGACAGCCTTAATCAATGAAGATGGATCATTTACAAATTACAATCAAAGACACAATCATTTACTACAGTAATGACAGCCCAAAAGTGTGCTGTTCATTGACGTGGGGATGATGGAATTAACAGGCATTCTACTTTGATTTTGTGCGAATGGGTACCAAGGCTTACGGAAAAAGGTATGTTTTCATTTGTCTAAGTGACATCAAAGAATCATGTGCTATAGTTTCCTTTGTTCTTTGAGCAGGGCCTTAATAATCCACACAATAGTTTAGTGCAAAGCTAATATTGCAAGGAAAATTTGGACACCATCTTATACAATCCAAGAAATCTGTATTCTACTATGTCCTAAATTCCTAAAAAATCTGAGGCCCATTGTATGGAGTGTCAAGCCCAAGGTGAGGATATAAAATGATGTCATTGCCTAAGGGTGGTTTCAAACTAGTGTCCAAGTCCCTTTGCACATGTCGCCCATTTTTTAAATTTTCGGTTGTGAGTTTATGAGCAATGGACCACCCTGTTTTCAGACTTGGCTAGCAAGGGTTGCAATTTGATTGGCCAGTTGAACCCCTACGATTTGATTGTAAGCTTTGAACTTTATTCCCTCTGATCCAATCCATAACAAAATGGTACTTGGCAACAATTAGTAACCTTAATTTAATCTTTGCCAACACTTCTTATATTCATGAATATCTCACAGCTTAACATCCCCAAAACTCCTCTAGTTCCAGATTATTCAAAATAATCACCTAGAGAGTTCCTCTATTTCAACTAGATAGTTCTACCTTTGCACACATATTGGATTTTGTTTTGTTTTAAATCTATGCAACTGGCTGATTCATTGAAAGTCTTATTCCTATCATTTCTTCTCCCCTTTTTAAAAAAATTCCATAATTTTAATTAAAAAATTCTCAGGAGACAAACGTATAAGATATCAAAGATTTGAAAAAGTCAGTAATGAGTATCCATCAATACTATTACAAACCGGACTTTTTCCTCAAATTCATAGAATATCTTATCCCGAGTGATAGAAACTTACATCTCAATAATCAACTATCAAATAGAGATAAACATTTGGGTTTAGGAAGACCAAATTTCACTTAATCATTTGAAAACATCATTTGATTTTGAGCCATATTCATAAATCGTATATGAAAGTATAATTTTATATAACTTTTCAATCCGTCAGAACCAAGTTCTACATTGGAAGGAATTATATGAATCTCAATCCAATTGTCTCATATTTAAGAAATTTCTATAAAGTAGAGGCTTAATAAAAGAGAGAAATAGATTTCAAGGCTTCCAGATTTTGTAAATAATGAGGTACCACCTTGGGATCTAGATCATATCTCAAAATTTTCCAAAATACCCTAAACAAATAACCGATGGATTTCACTGTTAGTATGGACAATACAATAATCACTAACCATCAGTCTACAAATCATTCTCACACAAAAAATTTCCTTTGGAATCACTGATGTCCAATACCACCAACTTTTCCTCCAAGAATCCTCTGCATCTAAATCTGTTTTGCCCAAAAAGTCAAAAAGACTATTTGGTTATCCTATATCCAACTATAGGATCAGAATAACGATTCACAACCAATTTCAGGAGATACTTCAACTATTGAAATTCCTTATGTTCCTTTAGTGTTACCCAAAGAATACCATTTCACAATGTAACCCAGCAAGGACAAGATTAAATGTATCATCCAAGTACGGATGAAATGTCATTCCATTTTGAGATGGTGAATAAGCACAAGAGAACTCCCTCTTTATACCTTCTTGCTCACAATAGTCATGGAATTTGTTGGAGATATACTCTCCTCCTCCATCACACCTCAAAGCCTTGATCTTGAATGAGAATTGCTTCTCAACATATGCTTTGAATATAAGGAAGTGATCATACACCAAAGATTTAGAAGCAAGAAGATATAGCCATGGAAATCATCAATAAAAGTCACAAAGCAAGTGGCTCCTCCGTTGCTTTGAGATGATGAGAAGTGCACATGCGAGTGTATCAACTCCAAAGGATGAGTGCTTTTGATGGAAGATCTTTCATATGCTTTCTTATGTGATTTTGCAATAGCACAAGCCTCACAAGGCTTGATCTCCTTGGAAAGATTCTTTGGTAAGCCAATACCCTTGGCTTCTTTCACATAGAAAGCATAGATTTGTAGTTGGGATGTCCCAACCTCTTATGCCATAACTCCTCCTTGGAAAGCTTTTTCTCAAAAGCAATATCACGACTCTCTCTTGGATCAAGCTTGTATATGCCTCCAAATCTTGATCCATGTGCAAGGATCTCATCATTTCTCTTGATAATACAAGTATCAATATTGAATTTCACATCAAGGCCTCCATCAATAAGTTGGCCAACACTTATGAGGTTCTTTGTAAGATTAGGCACAAAAAAAACCTTGTTGAGAGAAAGAATTTTAGAAGATGAGGTCTTCAAGGGAATACTCCCTATGCCTTCAATATTGCATTCTTGGTCATTTGTTGTATAGATAGTCTTCTTAGCTCCTCCATGAGGCATAATAGATGTGAAGGACTCCTTGGAGCTACACATATGTGAAGATGCTCCACTATCAATGTACCAAGATCCATCCTTTTTAAAAGGTGTAGATGAAAAACTAGAGACCATAAGAGATCCCTCTCCATCACTTGCAATAGAGTCTTCTTTCTCATTTGAAAGGTTGGCTTGCTTAAATTGATTCTTCTTCTTGAAGCAATTTGTTGCATAGTGCCCCATCTTGCCACAAAAGAAGCATTTGATATTCTTCTTCTTCTTCTTTGAGGTAGAAGCATGAGAGGTGTCATCCTACTCTTCATCTTGGTCTTTGTCCTTGGAGAAGTGTTGGTGTTGCTTTTTGCTCCTCCCTTTGTGCTTGGCAAAAAGAGCCTTGTCATCACCATTATGATTGACTGATAGCTTCTCCATTCTTAATAGCTTGTTCTCATGCCTTGATTCTTCAGCCATTAGCACCCCTATAGTCATGGTATTTCCTATAGGTCATTTGTTAAATCAATTAGTGAGTTGACAACTCAGAACTTATAAGACACTGTAGGATCATATAAAGCTAAATCTTTAATATATTCTAAACAACTAATGGAGCGAGAATTAAGTACTATTATCAAAGATGATGTGGAATAAATATAGAGAGATTGACAAGCAACATTCAAGCATTACAATATTTTAGTAAGAACCTTGATAGGTATTATCATTCAAAATAACAAACTATTGTGTACAATGATCCAAAACATTTGGATGTTGTGCAGATTTCTCATATCAATATAAAAACTAATAAAACAATATTTAGATGCCTAAGGATTGTGTAAACAACTGATATTGAATTTGTTATAGTTTTTACTTGTCAGATTGATCTAATTGCTCAAAATATGAGGACCAAAACAACTTCAACTTCTAACGCACATGTTTTCCAATGCTCTGATTCTACGTATAATTAAAAAGCACCATTATTGGTTTGATGAGTACATAAAGTTCTGATAGTTGAAGTACCAAGTACTTACAATACTTTGTACGAGCAATAGATCATAACTAATCTGAATTTGTAGGGCCCCTTAAGCAGTCGTAAAATTGCAAACAAGCATAAGCCCATAAGTAGTCATAAATGTCTGTAAGCAGGTGTAAAGGCAGAAGATGCACAACAGTAGGAGGATGGAGGATTTGATTCTGCCAGAAACTCTCATGAAGATCTGACACAATTGATGGTACAAGATCAAGGAAGTAGAGATGTCCTTCTATGGTATCTTGATTCTAGTGCTTCTCAACACATGACTCCTAATCGAAGAACTCGCCATTGCAAGAAAGGTTTCAATGTTGTTTTCGTTACAAAGAAAAATAAGAAATGCAAAGTATTATATTATTTTTTGGTATTATCAACCCATGGACTTATAGAGCATCCAACCCGGGTGGGCGAGTCAACAACTCAAGCCAATGTACTATAATGATGAAGTTGGCGATAGTTTAAAACATAAAGTATGCATACCCACTTACAATCTTAAATATTTTTCCAACTAGGTTGAGTGGCAATAAAAATATCCAATAGTAAAGACATTTTGTTTCAAAGCTCATAAAAAATCGATAAATGCAAATAGGCCAATTGCTAGATTTAGCATTTTACCTCTTTGTTTTATGTTTGTAGGTTTCTGAATTATTTAAGCTCCGTAAAAAAATTTTATTTGCTTGCAAATATTTTGTAAGTTTAAATTTATCTATGAAAATCAAACCAAAATTTATCTAGTAAGTTGTAGAGAATCTTAACATTCTATGTATAGGGTTGAGTCTACTAGGTTGCACAATGCAAGTTGCTATTGAAAGTATCCTTCCAAACTAGATTCTAAATGTTAAGAGTAGTAACTAGTAACCTACCTACTACTTAGCAAGTTAGCATTCAACTGTGACTTGGGACTTCTAAGGAGTACTAGTGAAGGGAGAATCATAGACTTACAAGTCATTGCTAAGTTGGTAAGGTAATTAATGCATAAAGCCAAATCCATGGCATTGATTTTGTCTTTTCCTTCAATATTATGATTATAGATAGTTATTTCTTCTTGTTGACTTCATTAATTTAGGCCGGTTTCACATTACAACAACTGGCAAATCCCAAATTTAAAATGGAATCCTTCCATTGGTCCACGGAGAAAAAATGGGTCCCCTCAGTGCTGCATATTGAAGGGCAAAATGCCTGTCCTAGGCCTTTTGCCCTTCAAATGAAGGGCATTTAAATCATGCACCCTTCAAATATCAGACTAAATACATGAGCATTCCTTCAATTTTAACGAAAACCTATTTTTTTAAAGGGTAGAGTTGCCCTTCAATCTGCAGCACTGGGTCCCCTCCTTTCATACTTAGCTTGAGTTGCAACCATGTGGCAAATGAGGTGGCATGAGAAACATGCCAAGTAGTGTATAAGTTAGCCTAATCTTGGTTTGTATGCCAAGATCTGAAGTAGCTTGATTGGTTGAAGAAATTTTGTTAATAAGAGTTAGAAATTATTCACTTCAGAGATTTCCCAGATATGTTATTTACTCATGAGGAATAGAGCTTGTTTGTAGCTGAGTTGCAAGATTCTCAGTGAGTTTATGTGAGTAACATATGCGGATTATGGATATATGCCAGTTTATAGCCTATGTTTATGTATAGGAACATAGTTG
Source organism: Diphasiastrum complanatum (assembly GCA_029204225.1). Lineage (NCBI taxonomy): Eukaryota > Viridiplantae > Streptophyta > Lycopodiopsida > Lycopodiales > Lycopodiaceae > Diphasiastrum > Diphasiastrum complanatum. The sequence goes on from CM055114.1 coordinate 29,641,483, forward strand.
GATATATTACTTATGTACATTGTAATCTTGTGGATTTGATATGTGCTTCCTATGTATTGAGTTTATATCGTATACTTAAACTAGTCAGAGTGCATAGACATATGAACAAGTAATGTGTGGAACAATTACTTGCAGGTTACTGTCTCTTTTTTTCTGTCAAAAGAATAATAAATTGACTTAGTGATGGTGTAGAAGAGGATCCAAATGTGGTGTTATACATTCTGCACCTAGACATTTTAGAGTTCTAAATCATTTACAATTGACTTGAGTAATTGGATTACTCCTGTTTAATAGTTAATTGGTTGAATAAGCAATTAGAAGAGAATTCACCGGGAACTGTTTATTTTTTTATAAGACACATGATTTGTGAGTCATCATGATTCATCTTTGAGAGTTGTGTGCATATAATATAGGAGATTCTTGATATAGAATATTTCTTGAATGAGAAATATATCCGAGGTCATTGACTGAATCCCAATGAGCTCATATTGAATGGTAGAGTCTAACTAATATCAAGAATAGCCACTGAATTCAGAAGAACTTTCTGATGCAAAAATGTGGGTAACATTAATTGCAAATATCAATCAAGCTCTTAAACGAAACGAAACAAAATGAAACGAAGCGAAACTGGACCAACCGAAGCGAAATGAAATGAAACGAAACTTCAACAAGCTCTAATATTGACATTGCTATAGTGAAATCAAATTAATCATGAACAAAAAAAAAATTGGTTGGATTTCAGATATGATTGCTGGTCACTGCCGATTATATCATTCCTACAATCTTCTAGAATGTAGCCAGACACTACCATTTTAGATTAACACAACATTCAACAAAAACTGAACCAGTGTGCAGAATTGATAAATGAGTGAATGAGATACACAAGCGATGGCATACAATTATTCATTCAAGATCAGACTAAAGTAAGAGTGATATGTGTGTAATGTGAAAGATTTCAGATCCTTAAGATCCAATCTACTTGAATGATCTTTGGTTAGAAAGAGAAATACACTACCAATTTCACCAATGTAGAAAAATCAGCATCTACACACAATTTGAGATGCAAACACTAATAGAACTTGATCAAACTTGAATGAAATGATTATGTACTGTTGCTGTCCATACAAATCCAGCAAGCTACTGTATTTCACACGTGTGGATCCAAAAATAGCAAATATAGATCATTCTACACATAGAATTGCAAGCAATCACCAAGATAGTGCACCAATGGATAGCAGAACCCAAGAGAACCATGTATAAGCATGAAATGAGATAGAGAAGAGAGAAGATGACTCTCTCCACGAGTTACATCCTTTTATAGCAGGTCCAAACCCTATTTGGCCACTTGGCTTTCCCACCAAAATGCTAACCCTACCAATTTTGGGTCTAGATTCAATGTACCCAACTTATTCGAATTGAATCTACTCAAACTCGCATTCTATCTTTCCCACACTTTCAAAAAGTGTTTATTCAAATGAATTTTAGACTAATGAACTTTGAAAAGTCAACGTCTAAGTCTAAAACAAGTTTTGGCCTCAATATGCCAAATATGAAAATATTGCAAAATGTGATGAAACTAGTTGAATCTTTCACACTCCCTCTTCAACTAGTTTTAGCATAGACTTTGATAATACTCCAAGTGAAGTCCTATGATTCATGAACAAGTCTTTTCCCAATGCTTTGGTGAAGATATCAGCTACACATTCCCTTGAAGACACATGTTGAAGCTCCACCTCCTTTGCAATGACTCGCTCCCTCACAAAATGATATTGTATCTCAATATGCTTGCTCCTAGCATAGTTTTTGACAATTGAACTTTGATCCATCATAAGAATGATCTTCTTCCTAAGAATAGACCTTCTTTCAATGATCATGTAATGCTCAAAATAGAAACAACCATAATTGATATAGAGAATAGTGTCCACTTGGGATGCTTCACTATTTCTTACATCAATTTTACATGTAAAAATGTGACTAGAACATGAAGAATCAAATAGAATGTAAGTGAGATGATTCCACCATGCTTCCAACTCTGAACTCTCTGGAAAAATACAGCAAACAAACAATAAATGTGAGTGATCAACTTTTGCTTGCATGTCTCCTCCTCCTTTGTCCTTTGTTGCCTTGTATCCACCATGATACTCCATGAATGGGCCTCCATCTTCATCTTGCCACAAGAAACCATCAAACCTTGGAAATCCATGAGTAGGTGAGTACATTAATGATGCAAATCCAGCACCACATGACTCCATAAACCAAGTAGTTTGCACTATTCCATCTTCAAGATCTACTTGACACAAGAAAATGACCATGAATTCACCAAAAATTGACAATCTCCAAGTATTGGCACCAAGTAGCTCAACACTTGAGAACTTAGCCATGGATGAGTGGCATAATGAACCTCCAATAGCTTCATTTCCATCAGCAAAATCAGCCAAGAATGCTAGTACAAATCCAACATCAAAACAATGCTCACCAATGTAGCTAGTTTTAACATATCTTGACAATTTGCACACATCCACATGAAATTGCTCAAACATGAGATAGAAAAAGTAAAGTAAACTTGAACAACACTTCCTTGCTGCTCCTTTGACCTTACTTGAGTCTTCAATATGCTTCAAAAACAGATCCATAACAACTTTTCCAATTACCTCTCCTTTGATGCTCTTGACTAGCTCCAAATTGCCAACTTCCCTTTTGACTAGTTGAAGCGCTTTGAGATCAACCTCTTGATCTTCAACTTGACCATTAAAGTCATTGAACAAACTTTGTTTTCCAGATCCATTACTTGATTTTACAGCAAGATAACATTCATCCACTTGCATAGCTCCATGTACACAAGAAGATCTTCCAAAAGATGTTCTATTCTTCATAAGAGATCGATACTCAAGATCCATTGGTTGGATCCACTCCTCTTCTTTCCTTGCTTGATCTACACTTGTAGGCTCATCCAAAGAGGTTAGGAAAGCAACATAATTTCCAGAAACTACTTGCTTACCCTTTTGATCATATGTGAGCCTTGAAGGTACTTGTCTTTCTCTTGATGTTCTCCTTGGCTTTTGACTTGATGAAGGTCCATCATCACCACCATCCAAAGTAGGATCCTTCTCATCAACATCAAGAATGTTAGATCCATCTACTTTACCATCAATCATGCTTGAAGACACCTTTGTAATGTTACCCTCATCAAAAATGACATCTCTACCAACAATCACTTTGTTAGTAGAAGGAATGTAAACCTTGTAGGCCTTACTCACTTCACTATATCCAACAAAAATACCTCTTCTTGAAGATGGATCCTCCTTGGTCCTATCATCAAGAGTAATGTTGACATAGCATGTGCATCCAAAGGTTCTTAGAAAGTTGACACTCGGCCTCCTCTTGAATAGCATCTCAAAAGGTGTCCTTCCATCCAAAATAGCACTCGGCCACCTAAATTGGCACAACAAAGCTTGATCCCAAAATGGTTTGTCAAGATTAGCACTTAACCTCATAGCTTTAGCACTTTCACATAAAGTTCTATTCTTCCTTTCAGCCACTCCATTTTGTTGTGGGGTGCTTGATGTTGTATACTCCCTCTTGATCCCATGCTCATCACAAAAGGCCTTGAACTTGTTAGATATGTACTCACCACCATTGTCACCTCTCAAGCACTTGATCTTTGTGGAGAATTGGTTCTCCCTTGCATTCTTGAACTTGAAAAAGACATCATACACTTCATTCTTGCTCTTTAGTAGATAGATCCAACAAAATCTACTAAAATCATCAATGAATGTTACATACATCTTAGCTCCACTATTGCTAATTGTAGTAAATCCATGAATATCCGAATGTACAAGTTGAAAAGGCTTTGTAGATCTAGAAATAGATCTAGTATAAGGTAGTCTATGTGACTTAGACAAAGCACAAGACTCACAAACATGCTTGTCATTACTTAAGGAACTTGGAAGACCAATCACAACCTTCTTCCTTGCCATTACCTCCAATGACTTGAAGTTGAGGTGTCCCATCCTTTTGTGCCAAACCTCTTGAATAGAAATTTGCTCCCTTGCAACACATCCAACTTGGTTAGCAATAACACAAGCATCAAGTTTGAACAACTTCCCTTGCCTTTTACCTTTTCCAATCAAGACATCCTTCCTTTTGATCAAACAAACATCTCCATCAAACTCCACCTTGAGGCCCTTACTTAGCATTTGACTCACACTAAGCAAATTCTTGGTAATAGATGGAATAAACAAGACATCCTCCAAATGAACATTCCTATTTGTAGAGAGAGAAATAGGAATTGTGCCAATCCCTTTGATTCACACTCATCATCATTGGCCGTGTAGATCACCCTCTTGTCATCTCCATATGCCAACAAAGAAGTGAAGTACTCTTTGTGAAAGGCCATGTGTGAACTTGCTCCACTATCAATCCACCAAGGATCTAGATCTCCATCATTAGCAAGCATACATGAAGACATCACAAAAGCATCATCATTTGCATCTTGCACATCCAAACCATCCTCATCAAGAGTAAGATTACCTTGCTTGTCTCCTTGATCTCTCTTCTTCTTGTAGCACTCACTTGCAAAGTGTCCTTTGATGCCACAATAGAAGCACTTGAGCTTTGATCTATCCTTCTTTTTGCCACTTGAAGAAGCATCCACTTGATCTTGCCCTTTAGACCACTTGCTTTTGGTTTTGCCCTTGAATTTGCCCTTTGTGAACATAGCATCCTCTTGAAGTGTCGATGTAGATCCACCTCTTGGTTGAAGCCTATATTCCTCATTGATCAAGATCTCTTGAAGATTCATCAAAATTGGCAAAGTCTTTTGAATAGCAATACTTTCAACAATGTTAGCGATCCAACAAGCCATTAAGAATCACTTGAATAAGCTCTCCTTCCTTAATGCTTTCATCTATGCAAGCTAACTCACCATTCAATGCTTTCATTCTCAAAACAAAAGTACTTGGACTTTCTTCATTCTTTTGCAAACAAGAAAAGATTTGCCTTCTTAGAGTCAACACTCTAGAAGTAGACTTGGATTCATAAAGCTTCTTCAATGAATTCCAAGCTTCCAAAGATGATGTGCACTTACCAACTTCCTTGAGAAGTTCATTGGTAACATTCATCTTTATCATGTGTAGAGCCTTCTTGGCCCTCTTGTCATACCTCAATTGATCTTGTTGTGTTGCTGTTCTCTCCTCCAAACCTACAACAATATCCAAAACATCATTCATCTCAAATAGTGACTCCATCCTCACTTTCCATAATGAATAGTTACTTGAGGTAAGTCTATCATTGGCTTCCAACATGACTCCAATTGAGGTTGCCATGTAGCAATGACCTGATCTTCTCTTTCAACCTGTTTCAATGCACAAAGCACTCCTTTGAACAACAACAAATGCTTTCAAAAGAAATCACCAAGATTTGAAACTATCTCACAAATTCTCTTCTAGCACTTATCCAAGCAAATCAACACATAGAATCATGGAATCTTGATCAACCTATGATCTATCCTCAATCTAATGACTTTTGCCACTTCCTAAGATTGAAACACACTCAAATGAAGTCCAGCAACCTCACTTTCTAGAGATCCAATCAAAATTAGGGTTTTGACAAAATCACAAAAAATTGACTATTCCAAATCTACATGCAAATGCTGAAAATTTGATATGCAATCTATAAGCCACCACTTAGGCTGAACCAATGATCCAAAAATCGGTCAAATCCAGCATGTGAACAGAATTGAACAAGTATATTGACCTATTTAGTGTCTTGATCTACAAAAGATCCAATCTACAAAAGCAAAAAATTCAATTTTGGTGTAGAATCCTCTCTAGCATGCTCTAGACTTGATATCTTTACCAAATCATTGATAGATCTGATTTCCTCCTTCATAACCTGAAACACAAGCTCTGATACCATGTGAAAGATTTCAGATCCTTAAGATCCAATCCACTTGAATGATCTTTGGTTAGAAAGAGAAATACACTACCAATTTCACCAATGTAGAAAAATCAGCATCTACACACAATTTGAGATGCAAACACTAATAGAACTTGATCAAACTTGAATGAAATGATTATGTACTGTTGCTGTCCATACAAAACCAGCAAGATACTGTATTTCACACGTGTGGATCCAAAAATAACAAATATAGATCATTCTACACATAGAATTGCAAGCAATCACCAAGATAGTGCACCAATGGATAGTAGAACCCAAGAGAACCATGTATAAGCATGAAATGAGATAGAGAAGAGAGAAGATGACTCTCTCCACGAGTTACATCCTTTTATAGCAGGTCCAAGCCCTCTTTGGCCACTTGGCTTTCCCACCAAAATGCTAACCCTACCAATTTTGGGTCTAGATTCAATGTACCCAACTTATTCAAATTGAATCTACTCAAACTCGCATTCTATCTTTCCCACACTTTCAAAAAGTGTTTATTCAAATGAATTTTAGACTAATGAACTTTGAAAAGTCAACGTCTAAGTCTAAAACAAGTTTTGGCCTCAATATGCCAAATATGGAAATATTGCAAAATGTGATGAAACTAGTTGAATCTTTCACATGTAATAGCTACAATATCATCTATTGATCCTCTTGCTTTTTGTGCATTGTATGACAGACCCACACAACGCATTGGCGTGAGAGAAGCGGTGCTCTTTTACAAGTAATGTCCCGCTTACGAGCGGACTTCTTGAATCTCTGTGGATCCTACTTACAAAACTTGTCCGCTCGCAGGCGGACTTCTATTCTGTATTCTGTGTATATGTATCTCCTACTGTATGTATCTTATACATTTAGAGTAGCACACCAGATTAGATGGACTAAACAATCTATAACTAATCACGGATTATAAGAGAGGTGGGTTAGGCATGTCCTAACACTCTTCCGCTGATGTCATCGTATCAAATCAAGGGTTTTTGTACTTCCTGGTACTTGCATGATCTTCCTGATCTTTTGGAACGTGAAGGTCAAAAAGTGTCGAGAATATTTTTGTGTCGCTTCGAGCCATTTTACTTTCACGTCGTCTGACTTTCTCCTGCTGTATCAGAAAAAATTTTCTTTCGTGAATTTTTTGCATTCATGTCTCGTTGTTAAGTGTTCGTGAACATTTTCGTTTCATGTCTTTTCGTGATGTTCGCGAACATTTTTGCTGTGTGTCTTTTCGTCAGACTGAGGGCTTCTTCAGCTCCCTCTCAAAGCATGGTAGCTTGATGACTCCAAGACTACTCCTCTATTTCTCAAACAGACCTTTGTCTAAGGCCTTTGTGAAAATGTCAACCATCATCTCCTTTGTTCCAATGAAGATAGTCTTCAGCATCTTCTTCTCGATCAAGTCCCTTATCAAGTGATACTTGATTGTGATGTGTTTCATCCTTGAATGAAACACAGGAACCTTTGTCAGATGTATTGCCGATGTATTGTCCATTTGCAAAATCAAAGGATCACTCCTTGTTTCGTCCAATTCGTCAAGGAACTGTTTGAGCCAACTGATTTCATTAGTCATCTTTGCTGCTGCAACGTACTCTGTTTCATAGGATGACTGAGCCACGATGGTCTGCTTCTTGCTGACCTAGAGAATTGTTGCTCCTGACGCGATGGTACATCCTCCTGAGAGACTTTTGTAGTCGTCCTTGAGAGATGCCCAACTAGCATCACTGTAGGTAAGCATATGGAACCCTGCATCACGAGAATAGCACAAACCAAAATCCTTCGTTAATTGGAGGTATTGCAAAATTCGTTTCGCAATCTTTCAATGAGCTGATCTTGGACTTGTACAGAATTGGCTCATCCTGAACACGACATAAGCAATGTTAGGACGTGCGTCATCTGCAAGGTACATCAATGATCCGATCAGCTTCTTGTATGGTGTAAGCTGCATCAACTCTCTTTCTTCTTCAGTCTTCGAACAATCTTCAGTCGTCAGGACTGTTCCTACAAGCATGGGAGTATTTGCTCCCTTGCAACTTAGCATCCCGAAATATTCTAGGAGTTTCTAGGTATATCTAGATTGATGAAGGTACAACTTACCTCCCTCATAGTCCCTGTCAATCTGTAAGCCAAGATAACATCTGACTTCTTCCAGGTGCAATCTCGAAATGTTTTGAGATGTCATACTTCACCTCAGCAATAAGCTCTTCACTTTTGCATAATATCAAAGTGTCATCCATATACACAACTACAATGATGATCTTCCCATCTATTATTCGTACATAAACATTAGAATCAACAACTAGTGGCTTGAATCCTAAAGACTTGAGGGCTTGATCTTTTTTTTTATACCATTGTCGCGCTGACTGCTTCAGACCGCAGATACTCTTATTCATTCTACATGCATAAGTAGGAAGTGAATTCGAAATATAGTCTGGAGGTTAATCCATGTAGACTTCCTCGTCTAGCTTGCCATGCAAGAAGGCTGTCTTCTTGTCCACGATGTGAATTCTGAGATCATAAGCAACTGCATATGCAAACAATAAACGTAGGGATGAATGTTTCACGTCAACATAATCAATACCATATCTCTGAGAAAACATGTTAGGGCCAATTTTGATAGGGGGTTGGTCCAGCCAAAACATCCTAAAAGGGTCAAGGGGCCCCACCTCTAGAGACAGTTCGGCCCTACGTGAGCAATAGAGGATTTGCCACTTCCAACCTTGATGACCTTCTCTATTGCCCCGTGCTCCCCAACCGATGAGGGTTTTCTAGGCTCTCAGAGATGCGGTTGCAAGGAGGGGGTGCTACCAATTTTGGTGCAATGTTTTACTAGCTTTCTAGGGTTACGGTTCCGTAAAACTTCTGATCACTAATTCGCATTAGGATCTTGCTAATGTCTCTTTCCCCATTGAATTCGGCTTACAGTTAGTAAAAATCTTACATGGGCTTGAAACCGATTTATCGCCTATGGTGTGCTTGTGGGGTGCAAGTTATACACATCAATTTGTTTGATAAGCGGTGGTATTTTCGCCAGCCATCGGGTCTAGGTATTTCGCTAGATAGTACCGATGGTAGGTGTGACTAGTGTGACGCTTAACCAAGGCGATGTATTTCAACCGCGGATGGTGGACGGCCCGCTCTGGTGTTTCATAAAGGTCGGGTTCAGTTGATACGTTTCATAATTGACAAAACCTGAAAAACTGTTTCACAACTTGACGATTCTGCATGGTAGTTTAACTAACAAACCTAACTCAGCAAACCGAAAAACACATTCTAAATCTGTACGACTCTTGGCTACAATTTTTGTGCTTTCACTAAACAAGTCGAAGAATAGTAAACAATCATCATCTACTTTCTCACATCGCATTTGTTCATGAAGTGCTAAGCTTCTAAACTAAATTCTAGTTTGTGTTTGTATGCTTCACTACCAAACTGTAACTGATTTGCTTGAACGCAACTACAAAATTCAAGTCTTAACTACTCTATGGAAGATGTCATAACATTGTAAATGAGGGAAATAATGACGGTGTTCAACTTTCAAGGTGATATGCTTACCCTTCCGCAACTCTAACACGCTTGTAAAAATCACATTCAAATCACGAGTGGTTAAAGCTATACCAACACAATTGAGAATAGACGATTTACGAAAAACAATTTCAAAATCGATTGGGACGAATGGAAACGGAAAAACTCAAGTCAAGTAACATCTTACAATAAATCCACAGCTTTTACCATCAATGCAAATAGATATAAAAATCATCTCATACCTCAATGTGCAGTTTAGATAGCCGTTGCATGTGAAACCCTAGTCATGAAACTTGTAGCAAAAATCAGAGCCAGGCATATTGACGTAGTTTTGGATTCCATTTCCTCGTTCATGGCAAGGATCCATTTGTCCCTTTCTAAACATTGAATCGCTTCTTCAAATGTGATCCTTCTGGGACTGCAATGCTCTTGTCTTTATCAACTTTGCTAGATCTGGAACCATTTCGATTTACAAGTACTGTAGCAGTAGGCTGGCTTGCGAATCTTTCTTCGTCTGATTTGTCACTCGAATGAGGTGCGACTCGAACATCTTCATCTGAGTGTTCGTCCTCTGTTCCCTCTGTCACAGTTGCTAGATCATAGTATTGTCTACCAAGGACTTCATAACTGACAGGATCATCATTGGCCATCGTTCTGCTCTCATCAAATTTGACATCTCTAACTGTCTTCACTGTGTTTGTCTCTGGCATATAGACTCTGTAGTACGATGAATGATTGTCATATCCTACAATAAATCCCTGTTTTTTTTTCTCATCAAGCTTCTTTTGAAGCTCATCAGGAGATGCTTGTGTAATGTTTCCAGCCTAAAATCTCCCGTTAATTATGAGCAATTAAGTCTGTCATGATTGAATGGTTGCTATTTCCTTGCATATGTTGTTAGGAATGGAGCACTTAACTCAAGAGAGTATCTGGGGTACTCAAGACTGAGTTAAATTCATTTTTATCTTGATGAGATATCCTAAGAGATTTTGGTAGGATGAATTTTTGTATCTTAGTTTATGAAAAAAGTGTATTTGTACCAAGAAGCATTTATGATAGGTCTACAAGTAATTGTGGATAGTATTGGACTATAATTGTTTGGATCTTTAACTTTTGAACATTGATTTCCAATGTAAGGTGACGTTTCACCCAGAGATTCATGTAAATTAAAGTTACATGATGGTGACGTTACTAGATCTTGCAGTAGCAGATGCATATTATCAGACCAACAAATCAGTGCTAGCAGTTGCTAGTTTTTGGTAAGGGAGAATACTGCTCAACTAAAGGGGAGATATCGTCCTCACAGTCAATCAAAGGGTTTCTTCTAGTAAAGGCGATAGGGATTCACGCATGGACCCAGCCCATGAGCCACAAGTAGAGAATTTCGTTCGTATACCAGGGGGCCATTTCAGCATTGCACTCTACGGAAGAGTCAAAAGATTTTATAGCCAACAGTTCTCATAGTTGTTTTTTAATAACTTGTAGCATTTACCGTCTACAAGTATGGTGTTTGATGCGTTGAACTCTGGCCAAAATTTCCATACCTCCCGCAGGTTTTTCAAACATACTGGCACTCCTAGTTTATCCTTGCTGACATAATTTCCTTGAAGTCTTCATGCCAGACCTCACACTTATTTTGGGCAAAAATGTCTGCAGAAACAAAAGGTAAATATAGGATATTATCAAAAACTACTCTCACGGTTTTGAAAGAGCATATAAACAATACCAAATATTGGTACATAGTACAAAACAAAAGCAATAGGTACCAAACATTAAGAATTGATATCCAAAATAGTTCGAAACAGTTTCAGCTTGGTGTTAAAATAGTACCAAACAGCCTCCAAAATTTAGGCAATTCATAATAACATAGCACAAAATAACTAGTAAAAAGTATCACAAAAGTATTGATAATTTATTTTGCGGGAATTGCTGAATACATTGTTGTTAGTTAATTGAGCTCACATGCTTTAATAATCCTGAGATGACAGCGTAATCACAAGTGTTAATGTGTAAAATGTTGAGCTACCTTTGAAAAATCTTTGTTGCATTTTTTCATGAAAGCAAGTCTGCAGCATTTTCATAACCTTCGAATATCTCATGCTGCTCCATATAATGATTTGCACTCCCACTTCGGTTAGCTTTTTTAAAAAACATCTTAGCCCCGGGCCTCAAAAAACAACAGCAGTGTTTGTGCACTCGGATTATGTTTCATTTGACGCAATTTACAAAAGGGCCATCCGGAAATGTTCGGTAAGTATTTAACAACACCCCGTTTATATCGAGGATGACCAACCTACCAGCCCTAGCTGGAATGTCATCAACGTCGGAGGCCCTGGTCGTCGTTGGATTCTCGTCTGTTATCCACCAAGGGGTGGGTGCTACAAACACATAAGAACAATAAAATGACATCACCATAATGAGATTCACATTGTGCAACAGAAAAAAAAAAAGTCTTGTTTCCCTTTTAATGGTAGCAAATGTCTTCTTAACATATCAGATAGTGGTGACACGGATCATTTGGTGAATTTGGTCACAATTCATAACACAATAGGTAGCATTATTCTACATTCAGTGCAATAGAGTGTGCACATGTTACATCTTGTTTGCACGAGTTTTAATGTTATATGGTCTGGAGCGCTACTTTGGCCCATAACGTCCACTCTCCGGTCCGACGGGCATGCTTTCCCTGAACGACTTTTAGGATTTCTGCTTTGAATGCACGTAATGTTGACCTGTGAACTCGAGGGTGAAGGCCTGTCCTAAGATCTTAAAGGCCAAAAGAGCTAATTGGCTTATCATTCACATGAAGCTAGTCTCAAATCAACTTAATGAAAATCAACTAAGATTTTAAATAAAATCTCGAAAAACATTACATCACATAGATTCATACACATAATAGCAGAAGCACTCAAGATGGGGACCCTCCCCCCCCCCCCCCCCCGAAGGATTCCTTTCTTATCATTATGCAAATCCAATTGGCCAATGCCAATTACATATACAATGGATTCCAATAGGGTCTCAGATGTAGGACATCAACTTAACATAGTCTTAGTTCATATTCAATGATCTTAATTCCATATCTAGCTTAAGAAAAGCATAGAAATCTCTTCATCAGTCTTAATCTTTCCGACATGCAATCATGTTGGATCTTAGATTCTTATCATGCAATCGAAATGGATCTTAGATTCTTGACATGCAATCATAAGGATTCATAGATTCTTGACATGCAACAGTCATGAAGTGACATGCATGGTCATTTGGCAATGCATGGTGTGACATGCAAGTTTCAAATCTGACATGCAAGCTCTAAATCTGACATGCAAGCTCTAGATCTGACATGCATAGACAATAGATCACTGATGCTATGACATGCAAGCTTCAAATCTGACATGCATCTAAATCTGACATGCATAGACAATAGGTCACTGATGCTATGACATGCAAGCTTCAAATCTGACATGCAAGCTCTAAATCTAACATGCAAGCTCTAGATTTGACATGCATAGACAATAGATCACTGATGCTATGACATGCAAGCTTCAAATCTGACATGCAAGCTCTAAGTCTGACATGCATGGACAATAGGCCACTGATGGCATGGTGATTTGGCATATGAAGTGAGAGTGTAGGAGGGCGTCCCATTCTAGATGTCAAATTGCCTAGAATGCATGAAGAAAAGTCGGTGGGAGGTAGGTGGTACAAGGTTCAAACTTGACTTTTAATTACATATAATTTTATATGGTTACAACTTGGGAATTAACCCAAGTGCAATCTTCATAAGGAAGAGCCAAGGTATATGTCCATCTTGTTTTTGCATAATGTCCATGAATTCCTAGGCACTTGTTTTCTAGAGGTTGCCCATCCTCAATCATGGTGGAAAAAGTCACTAGGGTGATCAGACCCTAGGCCTTGTCTAGTTCTTTATAGACTCCACTGAGCCTTCATTGTAGACTTAGTAATAAGCCTTCTTTATAGACTCTATTGAGCCTTTTCTATAGACTTTATCAAAAAGCCATCTTAATACTGTCTTTAAGCTTAGAGAGCTTCTTGTTTCGATTCTTGTTCTTCTGGCACTTTCTCAAGTACCTGCACATACCCTCAAAGAGAGATCAGTCCTTAAGCTTAAAGGGCTCCTTATTCTTGTTCAGATTCTTCAGGTACATTCGTGTGTACCTGCACATCCCTTCAAAGAAGGGTCAGTGTTCATAATACCATAAAACATGGTTCATAGAAAATTCGTAGTTCTACATGTGTCAATGCCTGTTACTCAATTCATTAAAGTAATCAAATTCATACAATATCCTAACTGGAAAATTAATCAATAATAATTCTAAATCATCAAAGTCTATCTGTGCTTTGAAGCTGGAAAGTCTTAATTACTTTGGGGCAATGTGTCCTACAAATTACACGACCCTATTGGACCGTTTCATTAGAGGAGTTCTAAATCCAAAAAAGACCCTTTGTAAAGATTCTTTGAATATTTTTTCTCAATTTTTTCTTACACATGGACCAATCAAAACACTCAAATTTGAAATCTACGTAACATAACTTTTTGGGTCCACATTTTGATTCCACAGTAAAAAATGGCATAACTTTTTAGTAGTAAGTCCGAATTTAGCAGAGTTTGGTGCATTGGAAAGCGCTCAAAAGGGCTTTCCAATGACATGTTAGATGATATACTTTTAAGCTACAACTAAAAAGTTATGGCAAGTCAAAAGTATTAGTGTTATAATATTTTAATAATATAAACTACATCTTGCACGAATTCTTAAAGGGTCTTTTTGGAGCTCAAAACTCTTCTAATGGCAGCCCAATTTTTTTTTTTCTAGGTTTGTTTGGACGTGCATCACCTGCCAGGATTGATGACACTCTAATATGGCTCCATTCGAAAAAACTAGACCCATTTTTAAGAATGCCAAAAAAAGGCCAAATGACTAATCCATGGTTTAGTGCCTCCCAGCACGAAGCATGTTTCGAGGCAAACGGACCCATAATCAAGCTACAACTGGTCTCCGACAAGTTTGTCTTGAGGCCATGAACCTGTGACTACTTTTGTCCAAGATTCTAGCTTCTTTGGCCCATAACGAACCACTCTCTGGTCTGACATAAAACTATAGTGCCTTGTGTTTATCCGAGATAGCATGTAGTCATTGCCATGTGCTATATTTTTTGTAAACCATAGTTAGATTCAAACTCACAAAAGATTTACTCGCGAATGTCAAAACCTGTAAATCCATATGGAAGTCAGTCTACTAGTCTAATCTGTCAGCAACCTAAGATTGAAAAAGAATGTCTAATAATATCGTAACACTATTACTATGCAAAGTTGTAATGAATGCTCCAAATAGATTGAATGATCTAATTCTAAAAATTTTAGCTCTGATACCATGTTGGATATAAAGAAAGAAGGCTGAAACAAACAAAAATTGCATTCAAAAATGCCATTGTCGGGCTCTGCAGAATAATCCTTCTTTATTGCATGACTACACCTATCAAATTTGAACCCTACTATTGTAACAAGATCACGATTGATTCCACTTGATTCTAATTTTGAAATCATCAAAATCTGTGAGATTGATTAAATAAATAAACATAAATAGAGTAGAATATTGATATGCGTAAGTGTTTGATGCTTAGACAAAACTATAACAGAATGAAAAAATAACAGATGATTAGAAAAACATGCATTCATTCTCACATAATATTGAACACAATAAAACCATAGAATTGAATTTAGTAACTAGCATGTACAAATCAGATGAATTACAAGCACAAGCCTATAGCGAATGCAACCGCATACTCGAAACAATTCTGAATATTGATCATTTCTGTTTGAAATTACACTTCCGCTAGTAAGCAATGAAATGCTGCTAAAATCACCCTTGAATCAACTAACTTGATTGATTATATCTTTTTTAACTTGAAAGAATGATCAACTATTTATACTAGTTAGGAATGCCAAATGGCCTTATCCAAATCACAATTTACGACAACAGTTTAGCGAAATCGCAATTGGCACGTAGATTGCAATTGGCATTTAGGGATATTGCGTTGTCACTTATCCAGTTAGATTTCCCGACAGTTACTTGCCAGCAATGGTTAGATGAAGTCGTTAGCTTCAAAACAATTGGTAACATGTTCTGTTAACACTTGACAAATATTTGTCAACCCTTCGATACTCATTGTTGAACCTTGTCATTGTTATTATTAAAATCGTTGTCAACCCATAAGCAATTGTAGGACGTAAGCCCGTGAGCAAATGTAAAACGCTCATAAACACCCATAAAAGGTAGTGAGCTCATAGGCAAACGTAAGAGGCTGTAAGTGATCGTAAACCTGCTTTGTGATTCCGTGTATTTTTGCAGTCTGTGCAAAAAATGCAAATAAATCTGCAACAGGATAAATGAATGGATGTAGATTAAAAATCAGATTAGACTGATAAGGATAATAATCCAACACACTTGAATTGGGAAGCACACCAAATGGATGTTCTTAGTTCGTTTTTGAATGAAGACAATTTTCATGAAGCAATTGGAAGGATACGGTAGACCAATTGAAGAGCATTTAGTATGCAAGCTTCATAAGTCAATCTATGGGCTAAATAAGACCTCATGGGCTTGGTACAAGACGTTTGATGATGCCATAAAGAGAAGAGTTTCGATCTCTCTTTTGCTGATGGAAATGTCTACATTAAGAAGGAAGGTAATAATAATGTAGTCATTGTCTTGTATATAGATGATATACTTCTCTTAGGAAGCTCTATATCAGCTATAGAAAAAATAAAAAAGAAGTTGGTAGCTAAGTTCAAAATGGTAGACCTTGCAAAGATTCATTTATTCTTAGGAATCCAAATCAAAAGACATAGAAATCACAAAATCATTTATCTTAGCCAACAACAATACACTGATTATGTGCTAACAAAATTCAACATGAAGGCACCTATGGAAGTAGGTATTAATTTTTTTGCTGAAAATGAAACGAACTTGAATGACATCCATTAAGTGGAAGTTCCATATAGGTAGTTCATTGGATGCTTAATGTACCTTATGGTTTCCCTAGATCGGATATTTGTTTTTCAACAATTGTCTTAAGTCAACTCAATGATTGTTACATGGCTAAACATTGGATCATGGCCAAATGCATCCTAAGATGCCTCAACGGTACAATGGACTTTGGTATATTGTTTGAAGGGGGAGCAAACTCATCATTGGTAGCTTACATAGATGCAAGTTGGGGAACTAATCATAATTCCAGGTCTACCACAGGTTCAGCATCCCTTATGCAGAGGAGCCCTTAGATGGATGAGTAATAAACATAACACAATAGCTCGTCGATCTTCATTTGAAGTCGCGTATATAGCTCTGTCTACAAAGCTACTAAAATTGTTTGGCTTCACCAATTGCCATAGGATCTTGATTGTGAGCAGCCTACAAGAGTCTGTTGTGACAATCAAAGCAAGCATTTAATTCACGCACAAAGCGGATTTTGATTCACTTTCGTTATGTTAGAGATTTGGTGGAGAACAACATTTTCCTTATATATAATGGGTCTTCAGAGTAGATGATAGCTAATGTTTTGACCAGGGCTTTGACTCAACCAAGTTTTACACAACATAGAGCTGCTTTGGGTGTTCATACATTCACATATCATTCATTATGACAGGCAGCTTGATCAAGCAGCCTGTCATGATGGCCACTTGGGCATCCATGTGGCCAAGCCCATGTGGCCTCACCTACTATAACAAACAACATATTAGAAGATAGCAAAGTAACAGATTTATAGGAAATTAGTAGGCAAGTTAGGTTTAGCTGATTTGTAGGAAGTTAAGTAATTTATTAAGTTTAGCAAGCTCCCTGTCCATCAAGTATTGTACATATATTTCTGAGAAGTGAATGCTAAATAGATGAAGTTTTAACCAGTCTTACATAGTGTGTTCTGTCGCTGTTCTTGTGTGCACTTCCTTTCTTTTCCCTGTTTCTATGACATAATATACATGCCTCTTCAATCTGATCTAAGCAAAGTAATGCACATCCCACGATCTGTAACAAAGACAAGCATTAATCAGGAAATAAATAGTCTTCAGAACTGATCACATCCACTAATTAACGTAGGTAAAATTGTTAAAGAGACTATCACCTAAGTGTTGTCATGTTGCAGGAGACTATTCAATATTGGCGTGAACCCGACAGACATAGAATGGAGTGTTTTCAGGCAACCTCAGACAAATGTTAAAGACTATAGAGGCTGCTACTTCTGACGGAGGAGCAAAGGTCGCAAGGACAGTAATGAGAAATACAGCCCAACAAAGCAAGATGTTCAAAGTACAGATGCGTAGAACAGTCAGATAAGAACTCATTCAGATCCTCGGCAAACTAAACGAGGACCTGAGCATCTTACTTGACCTTTGTCAGGAAAAAGTTCAATACTCGAGAGGAATGCGTCAAGGGCACCAGCACGCAGGTGGTCAACTGGATTACTGTGAGAAAGTATTTCCAATCACTTTAAAAATCGCATGCGCCACCGAAAACACAACCTTAATACAGCTATTTTCAAGTCTGGAAGCAGACCAACTTTCAAACTTCAAAGTTAGAAGAAAACAGTTTTCAAATATATATGTCAGAGCATAATCTATTTATATAAAGCTGAAATTTAAGCTATTGTAAAACTCTAGAACTCCAAGAGAAGATTTGATGAAAAGACACGTCACGAACTATGCGTCAGTAGACAATAGAAAATAAGAATGTTGTCCTCACCTGTTAAGCAATTTCGATGTGTGTAATTGTTTTCACATGACGAACCAAATGAGGCAGAGCTCCATTCGAAAATACAATATCACAGGTTGAATACAGAGTTTCACATGAATATGTAATTGCTCTAACCGCTAGTAGCGTTACAAAGTGGTGGGGTTGGTTGGATGAGCAATCCAACAAAGAAGGAAAACGATAAACCACGTCCGAGGAAATTTGTTGCACATATTCTGATTTTGATTCCACAGATCGTGAAAGTCGTTTACAGATTGTAAAGATAGTTTTGATAGCCAGTTTATCCTACACTATCATAATTTGCTTCAAGCGATCGTTTTGATGGTCGTTCGAATAAGACCTTGCAAAGAGTTTTTCTGATATTGCTCCCTTCTCTACACAAAACCTCATTTTTGCATTTAGATGGTTAGCAGTAGAGCATATGGTATCATCAGAAGCAGCTCCGATAGAATTCGGTGCAACCGGAGTCTCGGATAGGCTGCGGAAAGAAGGCCGCTTAGACTGAGGAAATAGAGCTCGTTTTGTTTTTTTGGCCCTGGGCTTATTGTTTTCATGTTTGCTTTTAACCTTTTCTTTTTCTTCTTTTTTAATATTTTTTATATATTTTGAGGGGCCTTACGATTATTGGGACGTAGACATGTATTAGTGTTCTTAGTTTTTAAAAACATTGTATTTTGAGGTTTTTTAAGCCTTCACGCTGTCGCAAATGTGTTCCAAAAGTATTCTAAGTAAAAACAAGCTGCTCTCCTCGGGTAGAGAGAGAAAAAACCATCATGAGCTCTCGGGTAGAGAGAGAAAGCTAGAAATTCAATGACACTCAAAATCCACTCAATCTCAAAATCAATTTGATCCAAATGAGGAGTACAATGATATTAGTAGATTCATGAGCTACCACTATGCTTAACTATGATTGGATCACACTTTGCCACCTCTTAATCCTACTGGACCATTGATCCATGCACCTCTAAATTCTATTGGACTGTATTCAAGCACACCTCAAATTCCTATTGGACCACACATGGTTCCACCTCTAAATCCTATTGGACCTCTTAAACTTCATCAAACAAAAGCATTACACTTGTCTACACTCTAATTGGCACGAGTTTGGCTCTATTTTGGCTCAATATTGGCATTACAAGTGGAAATGGATAATTTGCCATCTATGCCGAATTTGACCCTATCAACATCCTACACCTAAATGCTTGACTATGAAATTCTATGAGTCCCCTATATCAAACATTTTGATTTACTTTACAATTCTCCACACGTGGGAACATCCTCCACACATGTGAGATTCACTCACAAACTTCTATCATAGAAAATACCAAGCTAGATTTTTGCCAATTTCTCACACTCCTCAAAAAATAGCTTGGAAATGTACTAGATCACTTGAGAAGTTTGTAAATCTTTTTGAGTGGATCCTTTGGTATGCATAAGAAGTGAAGATCAGCCAAGGGATCCATCATAGCAGCACCCTCACCATATCCATGATAAGATCTCTTTGGTAGAGATCTCTTGCCAATGCCTTTGAAGAGTGCTCCACCAATATGCCACTATGATCATGGGCTTCCTCCATGCTTGATGATGATCTTTTCTTTGAAAGTTCCACTTGCATGATGGATGCACCATAAATAGAGAAATCTGAGGCTTCCAAGCCTCATAAGGATCATGGAGATCAAGATCATAAGATGTGAAACAATGATGATTATCAAGATTATGCTTTCTAGCTTGACTAGTCCACATACAATGAACTATATCCATGATGGATCTAATCTTGATATCAAAGACTATCTTGATCTTTTTTAGGCTAGTTACTCTCTCAAGGATGTAAGTGTCCACTTTGGATGCTTCACTTAATCTCAAGAGGAGTTTACAATTTGCCTCAAAACATGTGAAAACATGATTTTCAAAAAAGTGAGTACCAAGCTCAATCTTTTTCTTACTAGAACCAAGAGCATACTTTTGACAATACAATATCTTGCTTTCAAATAGTATTGGAAACACATCTAAGTCAATAATGACAAGAAACATGTCCATACCATAAGCATCATACAAAACTAGTATAGCTTTTCTTGAACTTTGAGATCCAAAAAATTCAATGAAGCAAGATAGCATTTCAAGCAAAGGAAGAGAAGCATATATGAATGTGTTGTAGTAGATACAACATGAAAGATGCCCCTCTTTGCCATGTAAGGTGAGCCATAAAGACTCGGCCATGCATCTTGAAGATCTTCTTGAAATCATATGAAGAAGAAACTCCTCCTCACACATTGGCCCCATCATAACTTGAATACCTTCAAAAAAGATGACTTGTGATGCTTCTTGAGAAGCCTTGATCTCGGCCACATACAAGATTGAATCTTCATGCAACATGACATCTCTATTCACGATCACATTTGAAATAGAGAGTGTAAAGACACTAAAGGCCTCCTTGATGGATGAGTATCCAATCATGATCCATGAGCTTGGATCATCCTTCCTTCTTGTTTCCAAGGGAATATGTGCAAAGCAAGCACTACCAAGTTCACTAAGGTGATCAACCTTAGGCTTCATCTTGAATAAAACTTCATATGGTGCTATTCCTTCAAGAGCTCCAATACTCCTCAAAGCTTTGATTTTCAATGAGAATTTCTTCTCAACATATGCTTTGAATAATAAGGAATAATTATACACCATAATACTTGAAGAGAGAAGATATGTGCATCTTGTGTAATCCTCCTCCTTTGAAATATTGGAAATATAAGAAACATCAAGAGAGTTTGCACTCTCACTTGGATCCAATTTGTAGATGCCTTCAAATCTTGATCCATATGCAAGGATCTCACCATCCTTCTTAATCACACAATTGTCAATATTGAAACTGACATCAAAGCCACTATCAAGAAGTTGGCCAACACTTAAGATGTTCTTTGTAAGCTTTGGGACAAAAAGAACATTGTTGAGAAAGAGATCTTTAGAAGATGCAAGCTTCAAGGGAATAATCCCTACTCCTTCAATATTGCACTCATGCTTACTTGCAAGGTATATGGTCTTCTTGACTCCATCATAAGGCATAATAGATGAAAAAAAGTGCTTGGAGCCACACATATGTGAAGATGCTCCACTATCAATATACCATGAGTCATCCTTGTTGAAGGTGGAAGAGGAGAAGCTTGATGCCATAAGAGAGCCTTCTCCATCACTTGCAATATAGCCTTCTTTCTCATGGATGATGTTGGATTGATTGAGTTGATTCTTCTTCTTGAAGCAATTGGTGGCATAATGGCCTTTCTTGCCACAATAAAAGCACTTGATCATCTTCTTCTTGAGATTTGAATTAGAAGCATGAGAGGTATCCTCCTCCTCTCCATCTTGGTCTGTAGCTTTGTCATTAGAGAAGTGATGGTGTTGCTTCTTACTCCTCTCTTTGTGCTTGGCAAATAGAACTTTGCCATCATCATGATTGAGTGATAGCTTGTCCATCCTCAAGAGTTTGTACTCTTGTCTTGATTCTTCAGAAATAAGCACACTTTGAAGGGCCTCCAAACTTGGTAGCTCCTCCTTAATAGCATAGGATTGGACAAGGTTGTCCTATTCATCTCTCAAGCCATTGAGAATGACTTGGACTAGCTCACTTTGATTGATTGAGTCACCAATACATGCAAGCTCCCTATGAATATCCTTGACTCTCAAAACATAATTAGATGCACTCTCATCACTCTTTTGACTACTTTGGAATATTTGATTTCTAAGAGTGAGGAGCCTAGAGGTGTTCTTAGCCTCATAGATGGACTTGAGACAATCCCAAGCTTCCTTGGATGTAGAACAATCACCAATCTCCCTCAATATCTCATTAGAGACATTCATCTTAATGTAGTGGAGAGCCATCCTAGCTCTCTTCTTGTATTTTTGTACTTCTTGAAGGACTTGAGGCTCCTCCTCAATCCCAAGTACAATGTCCATCACATCTTGGAGTATCAAGATGGACTCCATCCTCAACTTCCATATTGAATAATTGGAAGTAGACAATCTCTCACTTGGTTGCAACAAGTATGAACTCATTGAAGTCATGTAAAGTGGAGATAAATAAAAGTGATGAACAAAAAATGTTGCTTCTCTCTCACTATAGGATCCAATAATGGTGTGCTACCATCTCCTATGCAAGATCTTGCAACAAACTGTGAGATGATTCTCACTAGCTATCTCAATCTCTCCAAAACTAGATCTACTTCACATCAAATGATGGAGTATGGGCAAAGTTAGGATCTAACACTCTTAGCACGTGTGAAATACACTAAGAAACCAAATTTGACTCAAATACAATGATATTGCATGAAACAAAATGGCTAAGATCTCAAAACAGTGCCTAGATCACATATAGATGAGATTGGTAAGCATTCAACTGTGATTTTGGATCAAACAAGCAATCTCTTGACCAAACCAAATGTGTACACCCAGGTCTAGGTGCCCTACCTAACCCTCTTCAAAATCTTATAACTTTTGATTGGCTCAACCAAATGGAATGAAACTGATTGCATCAGAAACTAGACAAAAATAGCTTCAAAACAAGCTATCTAGCAAGATTTTTGGATCGAACATGAAAGAGAACTCCAAAACTGAAATTGGATTTCCTCACACATGTCTGAGCACCTGATTCCGTACAGTACCAGGTCAGACCCAATCAATGTCCTTTTGATCTCTTTTGATCCAAAATTGAACAAGATAGCTAGGAAAATGGGCCTTGACAATTTCTAGCCCAAGATTGATGAAATTTTTTTCACTTAGATGGATCAAAATGCATGGTAACCTTAGGTAGGCTCTGATACCATGTTGAATTTCACACGTGTGCACTGTCCACTACATGTACTTGTGATCTCCTAAGGTGTGTAGATGCACCAAGATCAAGACTAGATTGAGATTCAAGATCTATCTTTGAATCTATGGCAAAAACACACTACTACATGCATTCATTCACTTCCAACTCGCACTCACACGTGTGGGAAGTGTTTCAAAAGTATTCTAAGTAAAAAGAAGCTGTTCTCCTCGGGTAGAGAGAGAAAAACCATCATGAGCTCTCGAGTAGAGAGAGAAAACTAGAAATTCAATGACACTCAAAATCCACTCAATCTCAAAATCAATTAGATCCAAAATGAGGAGTACAATGATACTAATAGATTCATGAGCTACCACTATGCTTAACTATGATTGGATCACACTTTGCCACCTCTTAATCCTATTGGACCATTGATCCATGCACCTCTAAATTCTATTGGACTATATTCAAGCACACCTCAAATTCCTATTGGACCACACATGGTTCCACCTCTAAATCCTATTGGACCTCTTAAACTTCATCAAACAAAAGCATTACACTTGTCTACACTCTAATTGGCACGAGTTTGGCTCTATTTTGGCTCAATATTGGCATTACAAGTGGAAATGGATAATTTGCCATCTATGCCGAATTTGACCCTATCAACATCCTACACCTAAATGCTTGACTATGAAATTCTATGAGTCCCCTATATCAAACATTTTGATTTACTTTACAATTCTCCACACGTGGGAACATCCTCCACACATGTGAGTTTCACTTACAAACTTCTATCATAAAAAATACCAAGCTAGATTTTTGCCAATTTCTCACACTGTGCACTCTCCTCACTTCTCTTCATGCTTTGCAAAATTTGATTTCTAAGCATGAGTACTCTTGAAGTGTTACTAGATTCATAGATTGATTTTAAAGACTCCCAAGCCTCTTTAGCACTAGTACATGCTGATACTTCTCTCAACAAATCATTGCTCACATTCATCTTCACACAATGAAGTGCAAGCCTAGATCTCTTCTTGTATCTAGCTAACTCCTGTGCACCTAGAGGTTCATCTTCATCTTCAATCAAGAACTCATGAAGGTCTTGGAGTACCAAGAGTGACTCCATCCTAACCTTCCAAATAGCATAATTTGTAGAAATCAATCTCTCACTAGCTTCTAGAAGGTATGCTCCAGCAGATCCCATCTTACTAGTGACTTCTACAAACAAGAAATAGATTTGATTGACTTGAAACTCACAAAGGTCTCACACTTGCAGTGTTTCACTCAAATTTGATTTCTAATCCAACAAATGGACTTATAATCACAGTTCTATCACTCCCTCACAAAGCTGGAATGAAGATAAGATGAAGTGAAAACTACTTTCAAACAAATCTTGCCAAGAAATGGATTTGATTGTCTCTAGAAACTCACTAAGGTCTCTCTCTTGTAGTTTTTCACTCAAATGTGATCGTGAATAGAGATGTCATGTTGCATGAAGATTCAATCTTGTATGTGGCCGAGATCAAGGCTTCTCAAGAAGCATCACAAGTCATCTTTTTTGAAGGTATTCAAGTTATGATGGGGCCAATGTGTGAGGAGGAGTTTCTTCTTCATATGATTTCAAGAAGATCTTCAAGATGCATGGCCGAGTCTTTATGGATCACCTTACATGGCAAAGAGGGGCATCTTTCATGTTGTATCTACTACAACACATTCATATATGCTTCTCTTCCTTTGCTTGAAATGCTATCTTGCTTCATTGAATTTTTTGGATCTCAAAGTTCAAGAAAAGCTATACTAGTTTTGTATGATGCTTATGGTATGGACATGTTTCTTGTCATTATTGACTTAGATGTGTTTCCAATACTATTTGAAAGCAAGATATTGTATTGTCAAAAGTATGCTCTTGGTTCTAGTAAGAAAAAGATTGAGCTTGGTACTCACTTTTTTGAAAATCATGTTTTCACATGTTTTGAGGCAAATTGTAAACTCCTCTTGAGATTAAGTGAAGCATCCAAAGTGGACACTTACATCCTTGAGAGAGTAACTAGCCTAAAAAAGATCAAGATAGTCTTTGATATCAAGATTAGATCCATCATGGATATAGTTCATTGTATGTGGACTAGTCAAGCTAGAAAGCATAATCTTGATAATCATCATTGTTTCACATCTTATGATCTTGATCTCCATGATCCTTATGAGGCTTGGAAGCCTCAGATTTCTCTATTTATGGTGCATCCATCATGCAAGTGGAACTTTCAAAGAAAAGATCATCATCAAGCATGGAGGAAGCCCATGATCATAGTGGCATATTGGTGGAGCACTCTTCAAAGGCATTGGCAAGAGATCTCTACCAAAGAGATCTTATCATGGATATGGTGAGGGTGCTGCTATGATGGATCCCTTGGCTGATCTTCACTTCTTATGCATACCAAAGGATCCACTCAAAAAGATTTACAAACTTCTCAAGTGATCTAGTACCTTTCCAAGCTATTTTTTGAGGAGGAGTGTGAGAAATTGGCAAAAATCTAGCTTGGTATTTTTTATGATAGAAGTTTGTAAGTGAATCTCACATGTGTGGAGGATGTTCCCACGTGTGGAGAATTGTAAAGTAAATCAAAATGTTTGATATAGGGGACTCATAGAATTTCATAGTCAAGCATTTAGGTGTAGGATGTTGATAGGGTCAAATTTGGCATAGATGGCAAATTATCCATTTCCACTTGTAATGCCAATATTGAGCCAAAATAGAGCCAAACTTGTGCCAATCAGAGTGTAGACAAGTGTCATGATTTTTTTTGATGAAGCTTAAGAGGTCCAATAGGATTTAGAGGTGGAACCTTGTGAGGTTCAATAGAAAATTGAGGTGTGCTTGAATATAGTCCAATAGAATTTAGAGGTGCATGGATCAATGGTCCAATAGGATTAAGAGGTGGCAAAGTGTGATCCAATCATAGTTAAGCATAGTGGTAGCTCATGAATCTATTAGTATCATTGTACTCCTCCTTTTGGATCTAATTGATTTTGAGATTGAGTGGATTTTGAGTGTCATTGAATTTCTAGCTTCCTCTCTCTACCCGAGAGCTCATGATGGTTTTTCTCTCTCTACCCGAGGAGAGCAGCTTGTTTTTACTTAGAATACTTTTGGAACACTTCCCACACGTGTGAGTGAGAGTTGGAAGTGATTGAATGCATGTAGTAGTGTGTTTTTGCCATAGAATCAAAGATAGATCTTGAATCTCAATCTAGTCTTGATCTTGGTGCATCTACACACCTTAGGAGATCACAAGTACATGTAGTGGACAATCCACACGTGTGAAATTCAACACACAGGATTATGTACTCAGAATCAAGTCTCTAAATAGGGAGTTGGCTTCCATTGGAGAGAAGATTCATGATGAAGAGCTTGTACAAATTGTCCTTAATGGTCTAGGAGATAACTTTGCAAATTTGGTCCAAAGTTTTGCCATCCAAGACACTTTGCCAACTATAGAAAAACTTCACAGTGTATTAGTGGCTGAAGAGTGTAGGATGCTCCATGCAAAATCTAGGATGAGTTCCTTGTCTTTGCAGGATGGTGATGAGAAAGCCAATTTCTCATTCAAGGGCAAAAAGAAGACCAATGGAAAGAAGAAGCATCCAAAGGAGGCCAATGAAGAGGATGATGCATCAAGCTCAAAGGACAAGTCAAAGCAAAAATGCTTCTTTTGTGGAAAGAAGGGGCATTATGCATTTGAATGCTACAAGAGGCTAAGAGCACAAGTGGAGGAGGACAAACAAGGAAACCTTGCAAAGGAGGAGGAGGAGGATGAAGTAGATGTATTCTTGATGGCATCTACATCCTCACCAACAAGCAATAGCAATTCAAGAGACAATTGGTGGATCGATAGTGGGGCTAGCTCCCACATGTCTTGTGAAAAGGACTTTTTCTCAACCTTACACTCTTTCAATGCTGCTAAAAAGTTTGTCTTTACTGCAACTGATGAAGAGTGTAGGATAGATGGTGTTGGCACCATCTCTTTGTGTCTAGAATCCTCAAAATTCATGGATCTAGAAAATGTCCTTTATGTATCATCAATCACCAAGAATATGCTTAGTGTTGGTCTACTCTTAGAAAGTGGTTTGGATGTCCACTTTAAGCATGGTGTTTGCTTCATCTTGAAGAATGATGTTTGCATTGCAAAGGGATTTAAACATGGAAGATTGTTTAAGTTGGAAGCTAGTGTTGCTTTTGAAAGAATGAGCTTGGCAAAGGAGGAGATCACTCAAGAGGAGATCTTGGCAAAGTGTGATCTTGCTTGCATTGAGGAGGAGCATCAAAAGGAGGAAGATCTTGAGGATCAGCCTCAAAGCATGAGAGTTCCAAGGGAGTCCTCAATGACAATGTCCGAGTCATCAAATTGCATGCAAATTGTCCATTCAAGTGTGCATCTTGCAAGGGTGGTGAGCATTGGAGAGTCTACTATCTTTGAATACTTTTTGGAAAGTATTAGTAGACATGAGGTGACTTGTTTCTTACCTTTAAGATTCATGGTGTTTATTACTTTGTATGACAAGACAATGAAATGGGATGCTTTGAAATCTACATTTGTTGTTGATAAAGCAATTTCATTGGATAACTATTTTTGTAGTAGTTTGAATAGAGTCATAAAAGATGAAACATCATTTGCTTTGGAAATCTTTGTGTCCACATGCTTTGTGCATGATCATTCCAATGTAAGGACCAAAGATTATCCTATTTCAATGATAGGAATAATGGTAGTGTTTTGCTCTTCAAGTAGAGATTGTAGAATCTACTTGTTTTCCACCAAAGAATTTGTCAATGGTGGCAATGTGATCTTTCAAGAGTGGAAGATTTGTAAACTTGAAGAAGAACCTTTGGATCACCACCTTATTCAATTCATTGATGTTTTGGAATCAAGTCAAGTGGAGGATCAAGCTCAAGACCCGAGGACTCCAAGAAGAATCTTGAGTATCAAGATGGAGCCATCAAGGCTCAATCATATGGATCAAGCAAGGCAAGTTGTCTTTGGAAACACTATGTATGCACTTAATAGTTTAATTGATGTATCTTCAAGTGCACAAAATTCCTTGGAATCCATGGCTTGGCATGATGTATAGTTTCTGAAGTGTTCTACATGTATATAGACACATTTGTGGAACATCTTGTAAGGGATCCTTTAAGAGGTGGTGAAAGATCCTTCATGGACATTATTCTCTATTGGAGTCTCAAAAGTTCCTTGTTTGTAGCTGGATTTTTTAGACAATTCTAAAAGCTTTATTTCATCTATCAAGAGAGTTGTAAATAGATCAAGCTAAATTTGAGGAGGAGTGTGGAGAATTGCCAAAAATTGGCAAATCTAGCTTGATCAAAAACCATGTAGAATAGTGTAAATTGTGTACACAAGTGGGTCCCACACATGTGAGGCCATGATGCCACATGGGAAACCCATCCTAATGTAGGTTAGGTCAAGTCAAGCGAGTTGGTCATGTCTATTTGGTGGTCATCCCTACTTTATAGGACCTACACCTAAGTTTAAGGTGAAAATTTGACCAACTAGCTACCTACCAAGCATAACTCTAGGAAATAGACTAGGGTTTCATTTTAGGTCAAGGAGAGTGAGTTAACTTCCTTATTACATGCTGGAAATCCACCTAAATTCAAGAAGGAAGTCGAATTTGCTATGTATTCTCTCTCTCCATAGTGAGAAGATAGAAAATTTTTGGAGCTCATTGGCGATCTCAAGCTAGTTCACTATGTACATTGAGTTTTTGTGATCCAAATGAAACCAAATAAATTTCTACTTGTTTCTCAGGTTGAAGGCCGTACTACAGCCTGTATTACACACGTGTGGGCTCGGATTTCAATGTTTATCAATGCTTTTGATTGTTAATGCTTGTTGTTTGTCAAATTGCCAATCTAGATCAACTTTTTTGTGTCTAGTTTTTTGATAGATTGTTAAGCAAGCATCCAATCACTCTTGTGGATCTTTTGTAGATCCATTTATGGTCCTAAAGTACATTACTTTCACAATCAGAGCTTCCAGAAATCTGTAGTAGGGCGCACTTCCACAAGAAAAAATCATGCAAAAACATGCAAACACCCAACTTAGCCCAAAATTGATGCTATCAACAGTCTTAAAAATCCAATTAGACTTCCATGAAGTATTCATACTGATCCTAAGATGTAGTATAGATTGAGAACGAAGATTTCTTGATTTGTAGAAGTCAAAATAGCTTCAAACTTGATGGAGATGGTGCATAAGCCACCGACCATCAATTCACAGGTCTGATAGCTTGCTAGGAAGGTAAAAAGGAGTGCTAATCATACTGTAATTAATTCCATAATGATCTCCTTATGGATTTGGAGAAATGCATCCCCCAAAAATCACCAAAAATGGTCATTTTTTGAACTCTTTTGACTTCCTACAAGTTCAATTGCTGGAATTCTTGGTTCTAACTTCAGGGAAAGCTTCAAAAGACTTTGGTTCACCTCTTTACAAGCTCTACATTGTGTTTTACAGCCACCTACTATCCAACTTTATGAAAAAAACAAGCAAAAATGATGATTTTTGGGTATTTTCCGGTTTTTTCATCACCATAAAGTGGAAATTCATGACATACAACTCTTTCTCTAACACATGCAAACCAATTTACAGAATTACAACGATCTAATTGATCTGATCTTGCTGGATTTTGGTTCTTACTATCTATTTTGTGCCAAAAAGCATGAAAAACCAAGCAATTTTGACCAAAACATAGCCTAGAATCATAAATCATTGGAGAGAACCGGCATGCATCATTAATTTCATCAGTAATGAACCCTAAAATGAAAGTACACTTGCTGGAAAATTCAGATTTACCAAAGATTTGATCTACACAAGAAAAAGCTCCAAAAAGGCACAAATTGGCCTTCAAGTACAATTCTCCATAAAACCACAAAGAATCCCAAGAGTAATGGATCTTAGCAACATGCAAATTAAAATTGGGATAGTACACCCACTTGCACCCTTGCCATCCACCTTGGAAGAGAATTACCATGGATCCAATCCAAAATTTCGACAAAAGGTAGCCCTTCTCCATGTTCTCCAATCTTCGTAAGCCTTGCTCTGATACCTCTATAAGGGAAGCTCCCTAAGATCCTGCTTACAAGATAACACACAATGGAAAACACACTATGGAGCAACCACCCAACCAAGTAGAAGCAACCAATCAACTCTAGAAACTTCACCCCCAAGCCAAGAAACAATTGGCATGAATGTAGAGTGAAACCCTGGCAATGAATCAATGATCACAATGAGGAGTAGGGCGAGTTTGGCCTCAATATATAGAGCCAAAAGCAACCTGAGCAAAAGCCATGCATAGCCCTAAGTTTCCTATACATAGATCCACCTAGAATAGAGTCCTATGCATGGACCAACTATTCATAGAATTGCTATTGATAACTCTACACATGCATACACTATCTCATACCTTGTCTAAACTCCATTTAGTGTGTTTTGGGCCTCACAAGAATATTAGTTACTTTCGGGTCACATCCAGTATGATGTGGCATAGCTAACAACTTGATTTACTGGAGTACCATGTATCCAAGACTAGGAGTATACTGAATCCTACTTACTGGTCATGGACATAACACAAACAATAGTTTACATAAAGATAAAATAGAAAGGGCTAACAACTCACCTTGGAAATATCAACATCCTCCTGAAGATTGTACCACTGGAAAAATAACTTTGCATTTGTATAGAGTACACCACACATAGCTAAATGAGTCATTTTGCTAGGGTGTCTGCAATACATTTGATTGATTAATAATGGGATGAAGGTACTCATGCTTAACAATGATGATAAACAAAAATACACCAAAAATATTCAATGATTACCTCAATGCTCACAATTTCATATTTTCCTGCCGTGGGATTCTCTACTGGAAAAATATTTACATATATGTGGCAACAGCGAGTCAATATCCTTATGTGTGTTGCTGTCAGAATTCATCTTTACACAAAAAAGATTTACGATATTATTATCTGTGATTTTTACAAAAATTACAATTAAGTTCCAGTGATCACTACAAAAAATCATGAAGAATGTCATTAGATAAACGATACAATAATTACAAGTAAAGAAGTAGACAAGTAATGAATTTGACAAGTAAAGAGATAGACATACTCGGTATAATATGACATCAACAAAAACTTCACAGTAGGTGAGCAAGCACCAAGGATACAGTGCGACAAAGTGTCATCGTTGTCCTTGACGCCTTGCAGGAAAAAATTGCTGAGAAATGGCACTTCTTTCATGGAATCCCTTGCTATATCATATTTTAGTAAGGGGAGACCAGCCTTAATCATTGGATCGCTAATAAAGGCCCTTCTATCCTTCATCTGCAAGCAATCTGGAATTCTTAAACTAAGAGTAAAACCACTCTCTTTTATTTGGAAGAGGATTGGCATGCTGGTACTATCTATCGCATCTGAAATATTTTTCTCAAACTTTATATAATCATCAGAATCTAAATATGATATAGATTTGACATTAACGGGAGGAGGCAGGAGAGTATCTACAATGGAGGGAATGTCCAAATTTTTTGTGGCTGAATCAAACATAGTATCAAGAGCTACAATATTTACAATTCGATCATCTCCAGATGTGAAAGCTTGGAGGGTCATACGTCGAACCTTTTTGGGAGCCTGGGAAGAGGATGGCTTGCGAGGCCTCTTGGTGGGTAGGTTGGTCCTATCAAGGAGTTTGTCTCGGGGAGCATCGAGTTCACCTTTGTGAAGTCTACAAAATCTCTCCCTCATTCTATATAGGATTTGAAAATCTTTGAGCATTATGGTCACTCGCTTGGCATGGATGGAAAGCAATAAAGAATCCTAAAAAAAGAGAGCCAAATAGTCCTCCGTAGGCTCCTACAAACACTGCAATGCTCCAGGTGTGAACCTGACAACACTCTGTAGATTATCTTGGGTAATTAGATGGACAGTCCTGTAGAAGGGCGATCTGGGTATCAAGAGCAAGGTGAATCTCTGATATTTCTTAATCTCAGAGAGCCATCTACTCCTGTTATGCCTGGTCTACCGTGGAGGATTAACAATAGGGGTACTAGTGGATACAGCCCCAGGAGAGAAGAAATTCCTCTAGTTCTGTTTGACCCTAGACATGAGGGCAGTCTATGATGTATCGCTCTTATGCGAGTGTAGAAAACAAAAACAAGGAGACAGAAAGCTAACCGCACACAGAAGCGATATGTACGATGGTAATTTCGCTCTTGTGCATACACAGAAGGAGACAGAGATAATGGAGGAGAGAGCGCACGCAAAGAAGCGATATGGCACAAAAAACCGAAGAAAACAAGTGAATGGCCTCCGAGCTCGCAAACATGTGTAAATGATTTTTTTCACGTGTGTAGTGGCACATGTGTGATCACACGTGCCGTTTGCACGTTGTCTAAAAAGTAACGAATCAGCCATCGACACATGTCACAATACATCCAATCAGAATGCGACACATGGCTTGACACATGTGGTATATTTCTTCGAATCATCTTACGACACGTGTCGAATATGCAATGAATCAGAATGTGACACATGCCTCTTGTACGGATTCACATGTGTAGAATATTTGTATCTAATCATCCTATGACACATGTCAAGCGACAACGAATCAAAATGTGACACATGCATCTTGTACGACTGCGCACCTTCATCTTCGGTTACTCCTCTCTTGCACAAATCCGATACTATTCAATGGCTTCCTCCTCTGATCCTAGTCGTGAGCATTTGTTGTCTAGTTTTCTATCTGAGTTCGGTATAACTAGGCGCATAGAATACTTCAAGTCCCTCTTTCGACCTTTTCTATATGTGTTCAGTATGGCACAACAGAGTCCTGATGTTTTATATGACCAGTATATCAGATTCAGGGATATAGTCCGTATCCCTCCAATCTCTATGTCTAATTTGTCATTTATGCATTTCACTGATTTTGTACATATTTTTTCTCATTATAAGCTGCGGCTAGACAGGATGTACACTAAACTTTTTGATCAATTTAAGAATTCCAGTGAATGTAATGTTTGTAATTAAAAATGTCGTTTTCTAGAGTATCAGACCGGATATGTGTTTTTCCTTTTGGTACAAATCCCAATAGAGTCAGATACTTTAATTCCTGAAACAGAGATCCCTTTATCCTCCACTACTGAACATTCCATAAAGGATATCAGTCATTTCTTGATTGATACTCCTGATAAAGAGACTGAATATTTGAATGTAGATACTGATATGTTGAGGGATGCTTTCATTGGCTCTAATGCCAATACTGAGGAAGATATTGCTAGAGTACATTCTAAATGCTTTTTTGATTTGCCAAAATTCTATATAAATGAAGATGTCTATATTACAATGGTAGATTTATGTGTTTTTTTTTTTATTATCATGAGGATGAGGTGCTTTGTTTATTGTCAAGCACCATTACCTGAGTTCTCTGACATTGTTAATTTTGAAACCGATCGTGAGGAGAGAATTCTAACTGGTGAGGAATGTTTGTCCTAGGCTATGGCAAACGTTAGTGCTCATGGACGAAGTTTGCCTTCTGATGAAGAATTTATTACATTCCAAGCCCAGTTGGGATTCCCTCGTTCATCAAAAATTTGTTGATGACTCTTCTTCAATTGGTGGTCACAATATAGATCATTTCGATCTAGCTGCAATAGATGATAATGAATGCGTAAGCTTAAAAGTTTTACTGTACATTTGTTTATCTAATGTATGTGTTTTGCTGAATTCAATTTGTGCTAAAAACTCCAATTTTGTAATTGCGGAATACACTTTTTATCGATGACTTTGCTACTCATCGAGGGGGCTTCAGACAACATTCATCATCTTTCCACAAGGATAGTGGCCTCGGCCACTACTTGAGGCACTTTCAAAATAATGAAATTTGCATTGTCATTCCAAATTCAGTCCAGTTGGAGAGACAATAATAATGGCTGTGAAAGCCTTATCTTATTATTTAGGTGGACATAGATTTGCGAGAGCAAATAAAATATTTTTGTGAAGAGATCTTATGTTTTAAACATATTAGGATTTGTAGATGGGAATATACCATTAAGAAGTTCTCATTATTCATTGTATGCAACATATATTATGCAAGTAGAGAATTACTGCATGATAGCACAACGATTGGACAAGAGGATGAATCAGATACCTCTGATTTGTATATATTGAAAATTGTGAATACAATTTACAATTGTAACAACTTTGTATCTCTAAATTTTTAGCTTTTATGTTGCTCAATAAATTTGTAAGCTTTTCTGAATTTGTCGTAATTTGAAGATTTTGTGATCTGTCGAATTTGAACTCTATGGTAGAACCACTGAAATAATTGACAAATGTAGTTTCATTTTTCATTGGTTCCTCCATGCTGTGTATTTCGATGAAATGCTGCCCGTGCTTGCCAATGTGACTTCTCCATCTCTTGTGATGACCAGACGCTTAGGCTTCCATATGTGTTTGCAAAAAATGTTGTATGATCTCTGATTATGTGTTGCACATGTCAAAATCGTTATGTCAGTCTTATGCTTGGATCAAAATATATAATTTAATTGATAGCTGCTCTTAGCATGCATACTAACCATGTAATGAGTGATGTGATCTTATCCCCATGCTTTTGATACTGCATCAACAAAATTGACACAAGTCTTTTTTAAAGCTCTCTTATCAGTATCAGAAAATCTATCTTTTCTTAATATCTTAATCATATTGTCAAGCTTTCTCCATACATCAACTTTCAATCATCTTGATTTGCCGATCACTCCTAAGTCTTCAATGGCAGCAACAATTTCTTTCTAGACTGAGTGTTGAATTTTACCAGTGTGGTTTGATAGGAATCGTCGTGCTTTTGCTCCTCCGATGCTTGGCTTAGTTGGCATATTTCCTAACTTTCCTGAAAGCTTTTCATCTTTTTGTATTTTGGCATGTCCCTTATGCAGTCCTGCTTTTGATAAAACATCTTCTAACTGACAAATAGCTTCCTTCGCAACTGATGCTGGCTTACTATTCCATGCAAAAACTATATGAAGTTAAATGAGCTTTTCTATTATCCTAACTTCTGCATGAAGAGTGCATGCACATTTTTCAAGGGAATAGGCAATACTGGCTTCCAGTTTAGATTTGCATTTTCTCTAGTAATTCTTGTACTTCTAGTTATATCTTTTGCCATTTTTATGCAATATAAACAACAATGTTTAGATGTAGCACCGTGAGAGACATTATACATGCATTTCAGTGTTTTTAAATCACCTGCTAAGTGCCATTCAACTTGGAAGTCTCCAACTTCTGAAACTCTGAGAAATCCTCCTTCCATATGGTCCTTGATAATCTGAGGGTAAGATGTCCAAGAGAATATCCATGGTAATATATCATGATCCTCCTTTAGTACCTGTCCAATGCATAAAACCAATCTAGTTAAATATGAATTATGGACCAAGGTATGGAATTAAACTTAGTTAATAAAGAAAATAATTACATGAAAAGCTGCCAGCCACCATATATCATTTTCGGATTGGACACCTTGGTCCACTGTTGTGATAGTGCACCATTCATGAGAGTTATACTAACTCTTTCCATCTTTTGCCTTTTCACAATCTTTGACTCATCTAACTTAAGTACTACGATTATTTTACCATTCACCTTTTCTAAGGTTATATCATAAAATGTGACCATGTATGTTAACAAGTGATTTAGATCAACAAAGAAGTTGTTTGATGAATTATATGACATGGATCTTCCATTAGTTTCATACACTTCCTCTATATGAATTGGGGTACCAATGATTTTATGCATACTTAAGTTCAATGTATTCCTCTCTGTCTTCAAGTGAAATGACCTAGGGATAGGGACTTTTCTGATTCGAACTTGCTTAAAGGCATCCCTAATAAGTTGAAATATTGTTGAATATGCTTCTCTGCTAATACCAGCAAAATCATAGGCACCCTGAACTATAGTTTTATCTAAATTTTTTTGAATGTCTAACATCAAAGACTCTACAATTTTGGACTTTACATTGGAACTCCTATTGTTCATCATGATACACTCAGTGGATTTTCCTATCAATATTGAGCCCAACGACATTCCAATTGATGCATTATCCTTTATATTCTGATGAGATACTAATGCAGATTTACAAAAAAAACTAGATAGGTAGGAGAACAACATAGTAGCAGAAATAAAACCATACGTCACTAATCAAGTTACAAAAAAATCAGAGTATGCTTACTTGAATGCTCGAATTATTCTATTTTGATAACCTCCTTTTGAAAGGGTCTGAATATCCTTGCGACTTTCTCGCTTTCGCTTCTTAGTCCTAGCCTCCTTCTTCTTAGCCTCTTCCACATTCTTCAGTAATTGCCAGTTTTTCATACGAATAGATTGTAAGATTGCTTGCATTCGATCTAGTTCTGATTTGATATCGAACACTATCTTTTGTAATGAATCATTATTCTTCTATAATGATTCATTATTTCTTTAAAGTTGTTCATTTTTCACTAAAGTCTTTTGGACATGACAATCTCTTTTTTGATAAAAAGAGGATATGCGTATCAACTCACATTCGAAAAAGTGAATTTTTTTCATTGAAAACTGATTTCCATTTTTGGTACTTAATTATTTAGATTAAAATATAATTTTTATTTATCTGTAACTATTTCAATAGAATAGATTGAAATATAGAAAACCGAGCACCAAAATTTAACTAACCATGTACTAGTTTATCATATATACTATTTCGTAAAAAAAAATTAAACGTTTAGTTATATAGATTATATCTTTTCTTATTTACAATTATAGTATGTCACTAGGTTCAAATATAAAAAACTAAGATAGAAATGAGTAAACTATGTACATTTGTTAGATTTTCCACCAACATACGTATGCAATATTGTATGCATGAGGATTTTCCACCCCTTCCAAAAAAAAATGTATAATATTACATGTTTTTAATTCCAAACATACAAATTTATAAGCCAAAAAAAAACCCAATCATCATATCGAAACGAATTTAAACATACAAAATTATATAATGAAATATAAACAAATAATGTATGCTACAAATAATTTCAAGTTCCAAAATCATGGTAGTATTTCGTAAGTAATTAGTTTGTAATTTCTGAAATTCAGTTTTCAAAACACGTAAATAATTTATGAATTACAAAGACGAAGATAAAACTTAAGATAATCAAACAAAACAAGAATTTTTTTATTTTTATGTACATATAAAACGTCTATTTAATTACTATGGTATTGAAACAACAAAGTCACACATTTAAACAAACTACATATTACTTTTATATTAACAACTAATTATTGTATGTATTATTACATGTACAAAAGATTTTGTTCTTATATACAAAACTCATTTTTTTGTTTGGTACCTGATTATTTAGATTGAAATATATTTGTTGTCTATCTATCACCAAATCAAAAAAAAAAAGATTCACATATACAAAACCATGGAACAAACTATGAAAAACCATGTATTGTCTTGTCAAGTATGTTCTTCTATACATTCCTTGTAAATTGTACCAATATACATACGTAATATTATATGCATGAAGGTCTTCCACCTTATACAAAATTTGGTTTTTTTATTATTATATAAAAACTACGTTCGTCGTTCATGAACATACATACATCTATGAAAATATTTTCAATTTTAGACATAAATCTGTAACACAATATTGAATAGTCACATAACAAACAAAGCAAAATTGAATAAAATCCTATACTTAACTGTGTAATAATATTTATGAACAAATTAGTTGTATTGATACGAGCAGCATAAATTAATTCGTTGCATAGAAGGATCTATGATTACATGCCGACATTGCGTCGTAACACAATTCACTAGCCAACATACGAAATGTTACAAATGCAAAAAGTTTTCAACTCATACAAAAATGCTCATGGTTAATAAACTACTAACAATTACATATATTTGTGCATGTATGAGGAGGTATGATTGTACATGAACTTAATAACACGACACGGAAACACCAGTCGAAGGAAAACTATTAAACATGACAGGTAGCATTTCTTAATCAATTACAAAGACCAAGACAAAATTTAAAATAATCAAGCGGAACATCAAATAGAAAAAATACTTATTATTAACTAATCTAAATTGTTCCATTTCTATGTACACATAAAATGTCTATTTGATTACTATAATATTGAGACAACAAAGTTACACATTTAAACAAACCATATATTATTAATTTTACATCGGTAACTAACTATTGCACGTAGTAGTACATGTTCAAAAGATCTTGGGCCTTTATACAAAATTTCATTTTCTTGTCTGGTACAAGAGAAAAAAAATTGAAATATAATTGTTTTCTATCTATCATAAAAAAAAAAAGATTCAAATATACAAAACCATGGAACAAAATATGAATGACCATCATGTACTGCTTTATCAAGTAAGTTTTTCTGCACATTTCTTGTAAATTACGTACTTTTGTTGGATTTTCCACCAACATACATACATAATATTATATGCATAAGGCTTTTTCACCTCATACAAAAGATTTGTTTTTCTATTATTAATTGAAATCTACGTACGTCGTTTATGAACATGCATACATTACGAAAATATTTTTGATTCTAGACATGAATTCATAATATGATATTCGATAGTTACATAACAAATAAAACAAAACTGAACAAAATCTTATACTCAATTGAGTAATAATAATTATGAACATCAGTTGTATTGATACAAGTAATGTACACATTAATTCATTGCATATGAATACCCATGACTATAATAAATCTTGATAATTTTTACAGAAAAACATTTAAACTTATCATATTACTAACATTTGTAAATCTTCAATATTCGAAAGATACATTCTTGTAATGGAATCCGTAACTCGTTCAGTAACACAATAAATGGACAAAATTGAAATTACATATTATCTATCGATCACCAGATCGAAAAAATAGATTTACATATACAAAACCATGGAACAAAATATGAATAACCATGTACTGTCTGGTCAAGTATGTTCTTTTATACATTCCCTGTGAATTACGTACTTCTGTTGGATTTTCCACCAACATACATACGTAATATTATATGCATATAGGTCTTCCACCTTATACAAAAATTGATTTTTCTACCACTATCTAAAAACTACGTACGTTGTTCATGAACATGCATACATCAATGAAAATATTTTTGCTCCTAGACATAAATCTGTAACACGATATTAAATAGTCACATAACAAACAAAGCAAAATTGAATAAAATCCTATACTTAACTACGTAATAATATTTATGAACAAATCAGTTGTATTGATACGAGTAGTCGTTTAACACAATTCACTAACTAATATACAAAATGTTACAAATGCAAAAAGTTTTCCACTCATACAAAAATTTCTATGTATACATAATACATACATAATATTATATGCATAAGCGTTTTTCACCTCATACAAAAGATTTGTTCTTCTATTATTGATTAAATCTACGTACGTCGTTTATGAACATGCATACATTTACAAACATATTTTTGATTCTAGACATGAATCCATAACATGATATTCGATAGTTATATAACAAATAAAACAAAACTGAACAAAATCTTATACTCAATTGGGTAATAATATTTATGAACAAATCAGTTGTATTGATACAAGTAATGTACATTTATTCATTGCATATAAATATCCATGACTACAATAAATTTTTATAATTTTTACAGAAATGCATTTAAACTTACTATATTACTAATATTTGTAAATCTTCAATATCCAGCAAGATACATTCTCTTAATGAAATCTGTAACTCATTCGTTAACACGGTAAGTGACCAAAATTGCAATTACATATATTGAACTTTTTAAATCATATCGGTTAACATAGCACATGAACAAAGACGAGATATTTAAAACGGTGACAGTCATAAATATTAAAATTAATAACTATTCACGAATTTCTATTTATAGTCGATAATAAGTTATCAAGTACTTTTTTACTTCCTTGGTATTATACTAAATTCACAAATTTAAATACATGAATCTATCTATCAAAATGTAAATATTATTACATAAAGATATCTATAAAACTCCAAAAAATAACATAAAGTGTAAAATGATTTGTTCGTAAAGTTCAACCAACAACCACAAACATACCTTATAGAAGCATACGTACAATCAACAAGTCTAGAAGTAATCAGCTACAAGCTGCAAAATCCATCATTTGAAATAAAAAATATATTGATAAAACTCTCTCTCTCTCTCTCTGAGATATATATATATATATATATATATATATATATATATATATATATATATATATAGTTGTGAGTGGCCAATGTTGATGGGCAATGGCGGCCGATCTAGCGACGGCCGATGATTTGGAAGATGGTTGAATGAGAGAAAATGTTGGATCGCCTTCTTCTAGTTGTAAGTGCCCGTAGTTGACACGATAATTTAGAAGATGATTGAAAAAAAATTAGTGTCAATTTTTTTCCGAAAGACTCGAAACTTTTCGAGTCTCGAGAAATCTCAAATTTTTTTCGAAGAAAATTTATGTCTACCAGTTTCAAACTTTTTTCGAAGGACTCAAATTTTTCGAGACTCGAATTTTTTTCGACAAACTCGAAAAATCTGAGACTCGAAAACTCGAATTTTTTTTTGAAAGACTCAAAAAATTCGAATCTGAAATTTTTTCAAAAAAAATCGAGTCTCGAATTGAAGTCCTTCAGAAAAAATTTGAGTCTCGAAAACTCAAGTCCTCCGGTCGGGACTCGAATTTTTTGAGTCCTTCGTAAAAAATTCGAGTCTCTAATTTTTCGAGACTCGAATTTTTGAGTCCTTCGGAGAAAAATTTGAGTACACCTATAGCCCACAAATCGATTTGCACCAAAACAAATGAAGCTATCACTCTCTTTGAGCTCACCCACACAAGATTAGATCAAAATCAACAAATTGACAATGATTTTCGATTGTTTAGTGGATCATTACATTTCTCTTTTATACTAGGCTCTGATACCATGTGAATTTTATGATTTTAGGATAGTGATTGATTGTACTAATCAATCTACAAGAGTTATTGATTGTCAAATTAAAGGATTCATCAAGTTCTATTGATTAGATCTTGATCTAGATGCAAATCTCTAACTATTTAGCAAGATCAATAGGTGTAATACCAAAAAACTAACAAGGGCGGCCTCACATGTGTGAAAAACAGTCACTGTACGGACTATAACCAGAGAGCAAAGTACTAAACTCATATGATAGCTTACAAGCATAAAATCACAAAATAAATGTAAAGATCTCAAGCAAATTGCTAGAATGGAAATTTCTCATTAACTTCTCATTACATTTGGTGATACTTTATAGAGCAAGTATATGAACGACCTGTAAACTGGTCTACTCTTTTTTTTTTCTTGTCTCATATACACATGTAGGTTCATCAAAAGAGGTTAGGAAAGCAGAGTTGTTCCACCAACAACTTGCTTACCTTTCTCATCATAAGTGAGCCTTGAAGGTGTTTGCCTTTGCCTTGATGTCCTCCTTGGCTTTTGACTTGATGAAGGCCCTTCATCAACATAATCCAAAGTACCATCATCCACGTCATCAGCAATGTCCATCAAATCATTCATCTCAATCAGTAGATTCAACATTGTGAAGAATTGCCAAAAATTGGCAAATCTAGCTTGATCAAAAACCATGTAGAATAGTTTAAATTGTGTACACAAGTGGGTCCCACACATGTGAGGCCATGATGCCACATGGGAAACCCATCCTAATGTAGGTTAGTTCAAGTCAAGAGAATTGGTCATGTCTATTTGGTGGTCATCCCTACTTTATAGGACCTACACCTAAGTTTAAGGTGAAAATTTGACCAACTAGCTACCTACCAAGCATAACTCTAGGAAATAGACTAGGGTTTCATTTTAGGTCAAGGAGAGTGAGTTAAATTCTTTATTACATGCTGGAAATCCACCTAACTTCAAGAAGGAAGTCGAATTTGCTATGTATTCCCTCTCTCCATAGTGAGAAGATAGAAAATTTTTGGAGCTCATTGGCAATCTCAAGCTAGTTCACTATGTACATTGAGTTTTTGTGATCCAAATGAAACCAAATCAATTTGTACTTGTTTCTCAGGTTGAAGGCCATACTACAGCCTGTAGTACACACGTGTGGTCTCGGATTTTGATGTTTATCAATGCTTTTGATTGTTAATGCTTGTTGTTTGTCAAATTGCCAATCTAGATCAACTTTTTTGTGTCTAGTTTTTTGATAGATTGTTAAGCAAGCATCCAATCACTCTTGTGGATATTTTGTATATCCATTTATGGTCCTAAAGTACAGTACTTTCACATGGTATCAGATCCAAGTACAAGAGCATAAGCCATTGATCTAATGCAAATCCATTTTTAGCAAGTTTTGGTGCTAAAAACTAGTATTGAGAGGGCAAGCTAGAATCTTGATTTTGGTGAGGATATTTGATCCCAAACTTGGTAGGGGTCCAAATCTGTACTGTCCACATGTGTGGGCACCTCTGAACCTGCATTTAATGCATGGTATTCATTTGATCCAAAAAAAATTCAATTTGTGAGCTATTGGTGTAATTTTTGGTGGAGATCCTAGGATAATCTACCAAGATCATTTGCCATTGATTAGATTTGAATTTGTTTCATGGAATCTAATTAATCTAGGCTGAGTTCAAGTCCTATTAAGGTTAAAAACAGGTCTTGAAAGTACACCAAGAAGGAAGAAAGAGATTAAGTCATTTTTTTGTCCAAAAATAGCCAAAATTGGCAAGATTTGATTGTAAGTAGATTTCACATCATCTTATCTTCATTCCAACTTTGTGAGGGAGTGCTAGAACTGAGATTATAAGTCCATTTGTTGGATTAGAAATCTAATTTGAGTGAAAAACTACAAGAGAGAGACCTTAGTGAGTTTCTAGAGACAATCAAATCCATTTCTTGGCAAGATTTGTTTGAAAGTAGTTTTCACTTCATCTTATCTTCATTCCAGCTTTGTGAGGGAGTGATAGAACTGTGATTATAAGTCCATTTGTTGGATTAGAAATCAAATTTGAGTGAAACACTGCAAGTGTGAGACCTTTGTGAGTTTCAAGTCAATCAAATCTATTTCTTGTTTGTAGAAGTCACTAGTAAGATGGGATCTGCTGGAGCATACCTTCTAGAAGCTAGTGAGAGGTTGAATTCTACAATTTATGCTATTTGGAAGGTTAGAATGGAGTCACTATTGGTGCTCCAAGACTTTATGAGTTCTTGATTGAAGATGAAGATGAACCTCTAGGTGCACAGGAGTTAGCTAGATACAAGAAGAGATCTAGGCTTGCACTTCATTGTGTGAAGATGAATGTGAGCAATGATCTGTTGAGAGAAGTATCAGCTTGTACTAATGCTAAAGAGGCTTGGGAGTCTTTAAAATAAATCTATGAGTCTAGCAACACTTCTAGAGTTCTTATGCTTAGAAATCAAATTTTGCAAAGCATGAGGAGAAGTGAGGAGAGTGCACAGGATTATGTACTCATAATCAAGTCTCTAAATAGGGAGTTGGCTTCCATTGGAGAGAAGATTCATGATGAAGAGCTTGTACAAATTGTCCTTAATGGTCTAGGAGATGACTTTGCAAATTTGGTCCAAAGTTTTGCCATCCAAGACACTTTGCCAACTATAGAAAAACTTCACAGTGTATTAGTGGCTGAAGAGTGTAGGATGCTCCATGCAAAATATAGGATGAGTTCATTGTCATTGCAGGATGGTGATGAGAAAGCCAATTTTTCATTCAAGGGCAATAAGAAGACCAATGGAAAGAAGAAGCATCCAAAGGAGGCCAAAGAAGAGGATGATGCATCAAGCTCAAAGGAAAAGTCAAAGAAAAAATGCTTCTTTTGTGGAAAGAAGGGGCATTATGCATCTGAATGCTACAAGAGGCTAAGAGCACAAGTGGAGGAGGACAAACAAGGAAACCTTGCAAAGGAGGAGGAGGAGGATGAAGTAGATGTATTCTTGATGGCATCTACATCCTCACCAACAAGCAATAGCAATTCAAGAGACAATTGGTGGATCGACAGTGGGGCTAGCTGCCACATGTCTTGTGA
Source organism: Diphasiastrum complanatum (assembly GCA_029204225.1). Taxonomy (NCBI): domain Eukaryota; kingdom Viridiplantae; phylum Streptophyta; class Lycopodiopsida; order Lycopodiales; family Lycopodiaceae; genus Diphasiastrum; species Diphasiastrum complanatum. The sequence continues at coordinate 29,685,651 of CM055114.1, forward strand.
AAAGGACTTTTTCTCAACCTTACACTCATTCAATGATGCTAAAAAGTTTGTCTTTACTGCAAATGATGAAGAGTGTAGGATAGATGGTGTTGGCACCATATCTTTGTGTCTAGAATCCTGAAAATGCATGGATCTAGAAAATGTCCTTTATGTACCATCAATCACCAAGAATATGCTTAGTGTTGGTCTACTCTTAGAAAGTGGTTTGGATGTCCACTTTAAGCATGGTGTTTGCTTTATCTTGAAGAATGATGTTTGCATTGCAAAAGGATTTAAACATGGAAGATTGTTTAAGTTGGAAGCTAGTGTTGCTTTTGAAAGAATGAGCTTGGCAAAGGAGGAGATCACTGAAGAGGAGATCTTGGCAAAGTGTGATTTTGCTTGCATTGAGGAGGAGCATCAAAAGGAGGAAGATCTTGAGGATCAGCCTCAAAGCATGAGAGTTCCAAGGGAGTCCTCAATGACAATGGCCGAGTCATCAAATTGCATGCAAATTGTCCATTCAAGTGTGCATCTTGCAAGGGTGGTGAGCATTGGAGAGTCTACTATCTTTGAATACTTTTTGGAAAGTAGTAGTAGACATGAGGTGACTTGTTTCTTATCTTTAAGATCCATGGTGTTTATTACTTTGTACAACAAGACAATGAAATGGGATGCTTTGAAATATACATTTGTTGTTGATAAAGCAATTTCATTGGATAACTATTTTTGTAATAGTTTGAATAGAGTCATAAAAGATGAAACATCATTTGCTTTGGAAATCTTTGTGTAAGGACCAAAGATTATCCTATTTCAATGATAGGAATAATGGTAGTGTTTTGCTCTTCAAGTAGAGATTGTAGAATCTACTTGTTTTTAGCCAAAGAATTTGTCAATGGTGGAAATGTGATCTTTCAAGAGTGGAAGATTTGTAAACTTGAAGAAGCACTTTTGGATCAACACCTTATTCAATTCATTGATGGTTTGGAGTCAAGTCAAGTGGAGGAGCAAGTCAAGACCCGAGGACTCCAAGAAGAATCTTGAGTATCAAGATGGCGCCATCAAGGCTCAATCATATGGATCAAGCAAGGCAAGTTGTCTTTGGCAACATTATTTATGCTCTTAATATTTTAATTGATGTATCTTCAAGTGCACAAAATGCCTTGGAATCCATGGCTTGGCATGATGTTTAGTTTTGAAGTGTGCTACATGTATATAGACACATTTATGGAACATCTTGTAAGGGATCCTCTAAGAGGTGGTGAAAGATCCTTCATGGACATCATTCTCTATTGGAGTCTCAAAAGTTCCTTCTTTGTAGCTGGATTTTTTAGACACTTCTAAAAGCTTTCGTTGATCTATCAAGAGAGTTGTAAATAGATCAAGCTAAATTTGAGGAGGAGTGTGAAGAATTGCCAAAAATTGGCAAATCTAGCTTGATCAAAAACCATGTAGAATAGTGTAAATTGTGTACACAAGTGGGTCCCACACATGTGAGGCCATGATGCCACATGGGAAACCCATCCTAATGTAGGTTAGGTCAAGTCAAGAGAGTTGGTCATGTCTATTTGGTGGTCATCCCTACTTTATAGGACCTACACCTAAGTTTAAGGTGAAAATTTGACCAACTAGCTACCTACCAAGCATAACTCTAGGAAATAGACTAGGGTTTCATTTTAGGTCAAGGAGAGTGAGTTAACTTCCTTATTACATGCTGGAAATCCACCTAACTTCAAGAAGGAAGTCGAATTTGCTATGTATTCCCTCTCTCCATAGTGAGAAGATAGAAAAGTTTTGGAGCTCATTGGCAATCTCAAGCTAGTTCACTATGTACATTGAGTTTTTGTGATCCGCTGAAACCAAATCAATTTGTACTTGTTTCTCAGGTTGAAGGCCGTACTAAAGCCTGTAGTACACACGTGTGGGCTCGGATTTTGATGTTTATCAATGCTTTTGATTGTTAATGCTTGTTGTTTGTCAAATTGCCAATCTAGATCAACTTTTTTGTATCTAGTTTTTTGATAGATTGTTAAGCAAGCATCCAGTCACTCTTGTGGATCTTTTGTAGATCCATTTATGGTCCTAAAGTACAGTACTTTCACAAACATAATGACGTTTTTTATGGGTGGACTGATATGGTTCAAACATTGAAGTAGTGGTAGAGGATCCCTTGTCATGAATCTGTGCGGGTTTGAGTTTTTCAAATGAGTGGAGGGTAATAGAACTGTCTCGATTTCCAAAGGTGACTCGGCCTTTGCTCCAGTCATGAATGACTCTTGCATTGGTGAGCCATGGGAGACCAAGTAGTAACTCATAGGAATAGGCATTGCTAAGAATATTGAGTACAACGTGGTCTACAGAAAACTTTAGGCCTCCTAGTTTGATCAGCACTTGTGGAAGGAACCCGGTAGGTTGGACCACACTTTGATCAGCCATCTTAAGCTGACAAGTGGGTTTGGTGAGTTTGTCTCTCAGATTCCATTCTGACATGAGGGATCTGGAAATGATGTTGATGCCGAAACCACCATTTAGATTAGCTAGGACTTCACGAGATTGGCGATGGGTAGCTGAAATCTTGATATTGCCCTATTCACTGAGTGGATTTGTGAGGTGTAATGGCATTTCGGGCAACTCATCAAGGGTGGTGGTGTCAGTGGATTGGATTTGTTGTTTCCACTTTTCCACATGTTTTCAGAGAACATCGAAAGGGAGAGTCACATTATCTTATAATAAATCCTCCCAAACTTCAGCACCTTCAAGAGTTTTGTTGTCAAAAGGCTTATGAGGTACTTTATGGGAGGTGGAAGGGTGTTGGTCTACATTGTGAATTTGCTATCAATACTGATGATGCAGTCGAATTTCTTCAGATGGGTCAAGATAGACAATAGGTGTCAAGTCTTCACTTGGAGGGACATTATGCTACTAGGTTTTGCTGGGTGCAATTGTAGGGGTTTGGCTTTGGGTTTATGCATAAGTCAAGACCATGTTGGATGAGTTTCAATTGGCAATCTTTCTACTTACATGGAACATACAAGAGCAGCCGATTTAGATCGGGAAGGACATCCTTCACATGATTTCAATGCCGCAATTTTCACAAGATGGTGGAAAGCAAAGTTTATCTGGGCAGCAAATACTAGGATGTTAACTTGCACGTATAAAATATCCAGTGTTGGCAAACACAACTTGGTTAGAATCATAAGGTTGGGCATTAGGGTCAATCGCTTGAGCATTAGGAACAGATATATGTATAATACACAACTATCTCAGTGATGTATCGTGATTGACTAGTGTCTTCCACATAATAAGTTGCTGAATCGATGGTATTGAGATCAAGATAGTGGATAGCTTGTTGTGGAGCGGGTTTCAGATTTTGTAGGGGACAAGAAGGATAGAAAGTCAACAAGTGTCTTTGCAACTTTTGTTGGAGAAGGTGTGGTTTCTTGGCTATCAAAGAAGCAAGAAACAATATCTCTTTCATCAACCGAGGCCGAGTACAAGGCTCTAACAACCACAACCAAGGAAGTACTATGGATCAAGAGGTTGCTTGAGGAGCTCAAAGTGATCAGATCAGGTGTCATTCCACTCATCTAACAATGACAACATCTCAGCCCAACACCTAGCATCCAATCCAATCTACCATGCAAGGAGCAAACACATAGAGATTGCTCACCACTTTGTAAGAGAAAAGGTCCAAGCTAAGGAGGTCTCATTGGAGCATGTTTCAAGTTAAGAATGCATAGCTGATATATTGACAAAGCCTCTTCAAAAGAATGCTTTTTTGAAGCTTAGATCAGACCTTGGCTTAATTAGTAAAGCTATGTTATCGTCTAGCTAGATTGTGAGGAGGAGTATTGAAATTTCAAAATTCTAGCTTGACCAATTTTGGTCACATGCATTGTAATTGGTAAGATGGCCATGTAAATAGATGCCACACGTGCCAAATCACATAGGATGCTTTCCAATACGTTCATTCCTCATATTACATTGTGCTAGCATCTTTGAAATGAGGCAAAATTGTGCTTGGATAGGCTAGAGAAATTCTAGGATCTAAAAATAGTATGTTTACATTGTTTTTGGATCTTGAGATCTTGACCCCAAGTTAGGGTGGATCCAATGACCTATTAGGTTATATATTAGGGTTAGGGTATGAAAAGTTTAGAGGTGCCCTAATATGCTCAGATCCGAGCTTGAAATTTATAAATACATGATGGGATCTCCATCAAATCATCAAGAAAAATCGAGTTTCTCCACTTCTATCATCATTGTCTTTTGGTGGCGAGTTCTAGCTATTGGATGTGAGTGTTCTTATGCATTAATTGCTTGGTTTGGAAGGTACTAAACCTGTTTACAAGTCTGAGAAGCTTGTAGAATTTAAGTTTTTTTAGAGAGAAGCTAGGTGTGTATAAGATAAACTAGGGATTAAGGAAGAGTGTTAAAGTGGTAAGTCATAATTTATCTTATAGCCAATACATAATTGTGCTAGTTAGAAATTATTTAAAGTGTCACATAAGGTCACAATACTTTTTAGATCTTGAGAAAATTATCTTGTAATGTGGGCCTCCACACTATGTAGTGTAAACATCTTGGATATAGTTAACTTGTATGTACTTATATATTTTGTTTAATTCTAGCATTCTTTCCTTCTAGTTCTTTGAAAAGCTTTGAGCTATTGTTTTTACATGAACTATGGTGGAATGCATTTTATGATTGCTAGGATGGTTGATATGCTTTGAGATAGATCTTTTGCATTTATTGATGATCTAAATGAAACATAAAATGAATTGTCATTGTTTTAATGTATTTACTAAAATAATTGCAACTATTGTATTTCATTAAGCTCAACAACAAATTGTACTTCTATATACAAGATAAATAGGCATGCATAATCAATACAAACTTTTTCGCCCTTCAAATTTCAGCATAACATACATTTCAGGGCCAATTGTTCAGATATACAAAATTACAAAGGTTCTCTTCCACCTATTAAATAAAAATTATTATAACCACATTTTGCAACATTTTAACAATAGTCTAGAATAAAGAAATGTCTATACCTTCACTTAATGACATAGCCATTTGCAACAATTGATTACAAGGTATGTTTTTGTCACTAAAGACGTATAATGACACTATATTTTTGCAACCCAAGAGTTTTTGTGCTAGTTATGATAATACAAAGAATTGCATTTGAGACAAAAATAGTGACATTCACAATCTATTTAGCAATAAAAATGTTTCGGATAAGTGGCACTATAATCATCAATAATGTCTACTTTTGGTTGGCAAATTGACCATTGCAAAACAACACTCGTAATGTTGTATGTGCATGCAACACTAGTGCCAAAAGTTTAGGATGCATATTTACTTAAATCTATCATGTAAAAAATGCTAGAGATATATTTTTTAATTGTTTTGATGAGTTTTGCATCATTCTCAATAATCACAAGACCATCAACATAAAACACAAGGTAGAATCATTAGGAGAATAATAGAATTGGAATTCAAATATGTGCATACCATACTCTTGAAATAAGGTATTCACTAAAATGACTAGACCATGCATGTGGTGCTTGTTTTAAGCCATATCTGAGTAGTTTTCACATTTTTTATACATTGTCCTCCCATCCTTGCACCACAAAGCCACTTGGTTATTGAAATTTTCTCTATGAAAAGTACAGTACTAAGGACCATAAATGGATCTTTGAATGATCCACAAGGTGATTGTATGCTTGTTAAACAATCTATCAGAAACTAGTCATTAGAAAACAAGATCTAGTTTAGCAGCTTGATAGGAAACAAGTAGAGACAATCAAAGCATTGATCAAGTAGTCTAATCCAACTCCACACGTGTGGAAATAAGGCTGTAGTACGGCCTGTAGACAGTGTTTACAAAGTGCCAAAGCTGGGTTTCATTGGAAAAATAGAGTAATCACCATACAATGAGAGGAAACTCGAGTTTCTCCTTGAGGCTCCAAAAAGTTTCTATCTTCTCACTATGGAGAATGGAAATACATAGTAAAACACACTTCCTTTGCAAAGTTAGGTGAAAATCCAGCATGTAATAAGGAAGTAGACTCCACTTTCTTGCCCTAATGTGAAAACCCTAGCCTAGATCCAAGAGTCATGCTTGGTAGGTGCATGGTAGGTACAAATCTCATCATAAATCATGGTCTAGATCCTACAAAGTAGGAATCACTACCAAATAGACACAACCACTCCTCTTGACTCGTGGTAACCTACTTTAGGTGTGTATGTACAAGTGGCACTTTGGCCATTCAAGTAACCAACAAACAATATTGACAAAATGTACAATATTCTACATGGCTAGATTTGCCAATGTAGGCAATTTTTCACACTCCTCCTCAAATCTAGCCTTGGAGATCACAATGCTTTTATCAATAACTCCAATTGAAGATCTAAGCTTGACAAATGAATCTTTAGGTAAAGGTTTAGTAAACAAATCAGCCAAGCAACTTGATGATGGCACATGTTGGAGCTTGATCTCTTTAGCTTGCACTTTTTCCCTCACGAAATGATGAGCAATTTCGATGTGTTTGCTCCTTACATGGAATGTAGGATTAGTTGCAAGTGATTGGGCTGATTGGTTGTCACAATAGATGATAGGGATCTCCTCCTCCATGACATGAAGCTCCACCAATAGCCTTTTGAGCCACAAGACCTCCTTGCATGTTGATGTCAAGGCCTTGTATTCGGATTCTGTGGAAGATAGGGAGATGGTATCTTGCTTTTTGGAAAGCCATGATACTACTCCATCACATAGAAAGGTGGCAAAGGCACTTGTTGATCTTCTATCCACTTTGTCACCTGCAAAATCTGAGTCACTATATGCTCTTAAGCCAAGATTAGTTCCTCTATACAAAATACCAAAATTCTTAGTGAATGAAATGTATCTAAGAACTCTTTTGGCCATCTTCCAATGTGAAACTAGAGGACTTTGCATGAATTGGCTTAACTTTCCAACACTATAACTAAGATCAGGTCTAGTTATAGTTAAATAGATCAAGGAGCCAATAAGCCTTCTATATAATGTGATGTCCTCAAAGGATGCTTCATCACAACCAATAGATGCTTTTACATGTTGCTCCATTGGTGTCTCAATGCCTTTACAATTCTTCATTCCAAATCTATCTAGGATGGATGTAGCATATTTAGATTGACAAATGAAGCTAAAATCACATCCTCTAATAACCTCTATTCCAAGAATGAAGTTCAATAGGCCGAGATCTACCATCTTAAACTCTTTTTCTAAAGCAATTTTTACATCTCTAATTCCATCTAGATCATTACCACTCAAGATAATGTCATCTACATACAAAACAAGAATAATGATCATGCCATCATGAAAACTTATATACAATGATGGATCATAGGCACTCATTACAAAATTGATGGAAATGAGAAAAGAGTTTAGCCTAGAGTACCATGTTCTAGGTGCTTGCTTGAGCCCATAAAGGCTCTTCTTCAAAAAACACACCTTTCCTTCATGCTTTGCCTTGATGAAGCCCTCGGGTTGCCTCATGTAGATCTCTTCCTCCAAATAACCGTTGAGGAATGCATTTGTGAAGTCAAGTTGGAATAGCTCCCAATTGAAGGTTGTAGCAAGACTAATGATCAACCTGATAGTAACAAGCTTAGCCATAGGAGCAAAAGTCTCATCATAGTCAATGCCTTTGGTTTGTAAAAAACCTTTGGCAACAAGCCTAGATTTATGCTTGCTTATTGATCCATCTTGATTATACTTCAATCTAAACATCCACTTGCAATCAAGAGGTTTCTTCCCTTGAGGAAGATCCACAAGATCCCAAGTATGATTCTCAATAAGAGCATCATACTCTACTTGCATAGCATCCATCCAACTTTTAGACTTACAAGCATCTTCATAGCATGTTGGCTCATCTAACATTGAAGTAAGAAAGGTGTAAGATGTGAAAGATGATGAGCCTTTTCTTTGATCACCTTGACCATCATAGGTGAGCCTCAATGGCTCGGATGTTGCCCTTGTAGATCCTCTTGGAGTTCTTGGAGTTCTTGGAGTTCTTGCATCTTGAGGTGGATCCTCAAGTTCTTCTTCACTTGGAAGCTCCTCCTCCATCCTAGTATGATCCTTGGCATCAAGATGATTAGTAGCATTATCATCCAAATCACAAGCATGTCCTTCATCAAAAATAACATCCCTACTCACTATCACCTTGCTAGTGATGGGATTGAAGACTCTATAACCTTTGCTATTCTCACCATATCCCACAAAGATGCCTTTGATGGATGTTGCATCATCCTTCCTTCTCTTATCCAAGGATTGGTGTACATAGCAAGTGGATCCAAAAACTTTGAGATCTTTGAGATTGGGCTTCTCTCCAAATAGGGCTTCAAATGGTGTGATTCCTCCAATGGCTTGGTTTGGCAATCTATTGCAAAATAGTTAGCACAAGTTATTGCTTCACCCCAAAATGGTTTGGATAGAGAAGCATCTAGCCTTAAGGCCTTAGCACACTCACAAAGAGATCTATTTCTTCTCTCACTCACTCCATTTTGTTGAGGGGTGTATGGACATGACAACTCCCTCTTTATGCCATTAGAAATACAAAAGTCAATCAACTTATTGGAGACATATTCACCTCCATTATCACTCCTTAGTACCTTAATCTTGGTACTAAGTTGATTTTCTACCAAAGTCTTGAACTTTACAAAAGAATCAAACACCATTGATTTGCTAGACAAGAGGTACATCCAACAAAATCTAGAATAGTCATCAATGAAGATTACATAGTACTTGGCACCACCATTAGACTCTTGGCACCACCATTAGACTCATGTGAAAAACTATGAACATCCGAATGGATGAGTTCAAGAGGAGAGTTTGATCTTGATGTAGATCTTGAGAAGGGTAGCTTGTGAGCCTTTGAGAGGCTGCATGCTTCACATCTCTTCCCACACTTTGACAAATGCTTGGGGAGTCCAACTGCAAGCTCCTTTGTAGCCATAGATTCCATGGCTTTGTAGTTGGGGTGGCCCAACCTTTAATGCCACAGTTCCACCTTTGATAGCTCCACCTTTGCTAAGTTAACACTCTCCACTGCAATATTAGCATCAAGCTTAAATAATCTACCTTGCTTAAAGCCTTTGGCTATACATTCATCATTTCTAAGGATGGAACAAACTCCATGCTTAAATTGTACATCTAGGCCATTATCCATTAATTGGCCAACACTAAGCAAATTCTTGGTTAACTTAGGAACATAAAGAACATTATCTAGATTCATCCTATTGGATGATCCCACATACAAGGGAATTGTTCCTATTCCACTTATCTTACATTCTTGACTACTTGCAGTATAGATTGATCTATTTAAGTCATTGTAAGAAAGTAAGGTGGAGAATATGTCCTTTTGATATGTCATGTGGGAACTTGCCCCACTATCAATCCACCAAGAATCATTGGTGTTGCTCTTAGATGATGGTGGTTTGTTGGAAACCATCAAGGATGACTCTTCATCCTCCTCTTCCTCCTGATATGCAATGTTGCTTTGTTTGCTCTCTTGTGCCTTCTTCTTCTTGAGACATTCTGATGCAAAATGTCCTTTCTTTCCACAGAAAAAACATTTGTACTTGGACTTGTCTTTGATCTTGCCCTTTGAGCTTGAAGCCTCATCCTCCTCCTTGGTCTCCTTGAAGTGCTTCTTCTTGCCATTGGTCTTCTTCTTGCTTTTGAATGAGAAATTAGCTTTCTCATCACCATCCTGCAGAGAAATAGCATTCATTCTTGCATTGGTATGCAACATCCTACACTCTTCAGCTACTAATACACTGTGTAGCTTTTCTATAGTAGGCAAAGTGTCTTGGATTGCAAAGCTTTGGACCAAATTTGTAAAGCCACTCCCTAGACCATTTAGGACAATCTGAACAAGCTCACTATCTTGAATCTTCTCTCCACTGGAAGCTAACTCCCTATTAAGAGACTTGATTCTTAGCACATAATCTTGTGCATTCTCATCACTCCTCTTCATGCTTTGTAGAATCTGATTCCTAAGCATGAGAACCCTCGAAGTGTTACTAGACTCATAGATAGATTTTAAAGATTCCCAAGCCTCTTTAGCACTCTTACATGATGATACTTCCCTTAAAAGATCATTGCTTACATTCATCTTAATACAGTGAAGTGCAAGCCTAGACCTCTTCTTGTATCTCACTAATTCCTGTGCACCTAGAGGTTCATCTTCATCATCTATTAGAAACTCATAAAGATACTGGAGAACCATTAGTGACTCCATCCTCACTTTCCAAATAGCATAATTGGTAGAATTTAACCTCTCACTAGCTTCTAGAAGGTAGGCTCCCACTGATCCCATCTTACTAGCAAGATTCTACACACAAGATATAGATTTGTTTGGACCTGAAACTCACAAAGGTTTCTAAATTGCAGTGTTTCACTCAAATGTTGACTTCTAATCCAACAGATGGATTTGTAATCACAGTTCTATCACTCCCTCACAAGCTGGAATGAAGATAAGATGAGATGAAAACTACACTCAAGCAAATCTTGCCAATCTTGGCTATTCTTGGACAAAAACTAACTCTATCTCTCTCATTCACTTTGATGTACTTTCAAGACCTGGTTTCCACTTTAAGAAGGTCTGAAATCAGCCTAGATTAATTAGTTTTCATGAAACAAACTCAAAACTAATCAATGGCAAGTGATCTTGATAGCTTATCCTAGGATTTGCACCAAAAATTACATCAAACTGACACCATATGAATTTTCTATGATCCAATGAATATGGGTTATTAAATGCTGGTTCAGAGATGCCCACACGTGTGAACAGTACGGATTTTGATCCTGAAAAAGTTTGGGATCAAATCCCCTCACCAAAACCTGGATACCAGCTCGCCCTTCCAATACTAGCTTTTTGCACCAAAACCTGCTAAAACTGGATTAGATTCAAACACAGATCAATGGCCTTGTACTTGGCTCTGATACCATGTGAAAAGTACAGTACTAAGGACCATAAATGGATCTTTGAATGATCAACAAGCTGATTGTATGCTTGTTAAACAATCTATCAGAAACTAGTCATTAGAAAACAAGATCTAGTTTAGCAGCTTGATAGGAAACAAGTAGAGACAATCAAAGCATTGATCAAGTAGTCTAATCCAACTCCACACGTGTGGAAATAAGGCTGTAGTACGGCCTGTAGACAGTGTTTACAAAGTGCCAAAGCTGGGTTTCATTGGAAAAATAGAGTAATCACCATACAATGAGAGGAAACTCGAGTTTCTCCTTGAGGCTCCAAAAAGTTTCTATCTTCTCACTATGGAGAATGGAAATACATAGTAAAACACACTTCCTTTGCAAAGTTAGGTGAAAATCCAGCATGTAATAAGGAAGTAGACTCCACTTTCTTGCCCTAATGTGAAAACCCTAGCCTAGATCCAAGAGTCATGCTTGGTAGGTGCATGGTAGGTACAAATCTCATCATAAATCATGGTCTAGATCCTACAAAGTAGGAATCACTACCAAATAGACACAACCACTCCTCTTGACTCGTGGTAACCTACTTTAGGTGTGTATGTACAAGTGGCACTTTGGCCATTCAAGTAACCAACAAACAATATTGACAAAATGTACAATATTCTACATGGCTAGATTTGCCAATGTAGGCAATTTTTCACATTCTCTCTAATTTTTCATTGAAAATGTTAATCTCATGTCCATTTATTATAAGCTCCATCTAAACAACATTGCCAATGAAATGATCATTCACAAGGCAATCCACTTAGTTACAGGAGCAAAAGTTCTTTAATGGCCAGATTTCTATCTCTGATGGAAGTCAATAAGTAATGTGGATTTGTTGTAAATAGTTAGTTTGTAGAAATACTAGTAAATTGTTTGCAAATAGGTAATCTTTAGAGATACATGTAGATTTTGACAAGGCCAAAAAAATTAATTTTTCTTTCTCAAGTAGCAAATGGCTATAGAAATACACATATGGTTCAATAGGGTAAAAATTAGGCTTTTAAAAGACACATAAGTTTCAACGAGTCACATTCTAAATAGCATAAGTTTGCAAAAAGACACATAAATTTCAACGAGTCACATTTGTTTCTAGAATCTCTTTTGATGAGCTATCAATGTAATGATATTGAGCGCTAGTATTAGTCCTTTCATAAGGTGATCTACCACTTGAACTTTTTACTTAATCATAGCCAAAAGTAAGTTTAGCATCAAGTCCTGGCTATGGAAAAAAGCAATTTCAGCTTAGCTATTATAGGCTAGGCTTTCAAATTCATAAGAAAATAAAGGATTACGTTTTGAATTTGGAATTTGACCATTCATTCAGTCTCACTAAAAGATTTTTAAGATATAGTCTAAATGCACGTTCTTGTAGAATAAAAAGCAAACATATATCAACCCACCTTATGGCTAGCAAGTTAAAAAAGCTCCCTCGGGGCATTGGGGACATTCAACTATGATAAATGTTGATTTTTATAGGCTTGTAGCTACTCCGATTTTTATAATCATGATACAAATGTTATGGACACTTTGTAAATTGCTCCATTTTCTAAGAATACTGATATTTTTACTTTCCTATTGCATGAATGTGACCTAATGCATTCCACGAAAACTTGTAGCTTGTAAGTGAGATCTTTAGAATATCATTTCCTTTATACATATTTTGATAAAGACAAACTTGTGTATTTACACACACACACACACACACACACACACACACACACACACACGAGACCAAATCAGTGGAAATTGGTGATCCTCTCTCCAGCTTTTAGAGTAGGGATAAGCAAGATTTATTATAGTGACTAGAGAAGACATCATTGTTTGTAGACAGTCATCATTTGAGTGAGCTTCATGCTTCCAAAGACTTTTTTTTTTTTTTTATCATAATGGTGGCTTGTTTTTATTAGTTATTGCTAATGTGAGGTTTTTCATTATAATATTAACCATATTGGGTTCAAAACTTATTTTTCTTCATGTGGTGTCCATATGTGATTTATTTGAATATTCTATTTGATTATGACATTGATCAAATCCAAAAACTTTATCACTTTTATGATCAAACAAAGCTTTTAAGGTGCTATCAAAGCTTAAAGCCCTATCATGCTCAAAACTTTTGGCAAAAGTATCAATAGTGATCATTTTTAAATATTGTGTTCATGACATTATATATATTTTGTAAAGTGAATATGCCTTCTACAATAAGCAACTTTGTTTTCAGACATGTAGCATTAACTTTTATTGTTAATAATATTAATATGAATACTCTTTCCCAATTTTCTTGAAATTGCATTATGGCCAACACTAAAATATCCAAAAACAAACCAAAAGATGGATATTGTGATTAAATTGACTGAAACTCATTTAGTAAGTGATGGCTTATATGTTTTTATTGAAGTACACGCTACAAATCACTACCTCATCTATTTATATAAGTGCTTTGAAGATGTATATAAAGCTGTTGAAAATAATTAATGTCCCAGTGAGCAAGAACAAGTATGCTCCATTTGAATATATATGTAATGGCTATGGAAACGTGTCTTGTCTTATGTGTTCTTTACATATAGATAGTCTACTTCTACATTCATGTGTGGCCTTAGAAAAAAAAGTGGATGGGTTTTGTTTCTTCATTAACTCATTTGGATGTGATATGAAATTTGTCAAACTATCAATAGTAGAGTGTTATGCTAGTTTATTCAGATACAATATGTTTTTTAATGATGTAGTTGCATTTATAGGTGCAAAGGCTAATGGTTGTAGCCAAAATCCTTTTTTTTTTCTCCCATTCATACAAGTGAAATAAAACTTTAGACCTAAAAGTGAGGAACTATCAATCTCCATTCCACATCCATGAAAAAACTCACTTTATACACTTGATTTACTAGAGGATACAAATAGGATTTTATTATACATGACCATTACACACTTATATTATAGGTTTATATACACTCAACTAATTTAGTAGAGAATACAAATAGGTTCTGCTTATACATGATCAATACACAATTAAATTATAGGTTTATGTACACTCAACATAAAGCAAGACTCAAGGTAAGCTAAATAAAATATAACAATATGTTTGGCATGATTTATAATGGGTAGAATAGTGAATGTAGGTTGTGTGACAATGTGATATTGGCTAACAAATTCCGTAAAATTGAAGATTACGGAATAAAAATTCCATAATGACATTTTGTGACTGAAGTTGGGTGCCTTGCATGCCAGCTGGACATTGGTTTAGTGACCATTGGAATCGAACAATATTTTGATTTTTCGATTTTGGTTTCCTTTTGTATTAATAGTATTTTCTCATATTTTTTTGAATTACGTAAGCTGGACCAAAAATTGAGTTTTTCGAAAAATCAAAATTTCAGTTATTTTTTTTGTTATCTATGGAATGATTTTAAATTAGTGAATTGATTATATTGAGTTTTTAGTCAAATTTAGTCACAGTGGTTTCACTAAGGCTAAATTATTTTCTGATAATAGATAATTTAAAATTGACATAAGAAACCGCAATGAATTTGCCGACAATTTTTACAGTATGTTATTATAACTTTTGGAGTAGGGTACTCCCAGATTGACAGTTAAAATTAAATTTTATTTCTATTTTGTTGAATGTCATATCTGGTTAAAATTTGAAATCGGTTACTTGTCTGATATATTTCTAATCAGTACTGATCGTTAGAAATGGGTCAAGTGAACGTTTGTGCAAGATACTCATCAAAATTGAATTTAAAATCATCAAGAATGAAATGGCCAAATGGAATGAGTGGTATCCGAGCAGTATAATCTTGTTTTGATGCAGTTTAAGAGCTTTTGAAATCCTATTGGTAGGATTTCCATTTATGTAATTTCATATTCTGACATTTTGATAGTTTTTGTTAATATTGACAAAGTAATGCCAAACTAGTCAATAAAAAGAAAAAACAATCCAATTTTATTAAAAAAAATGTAATTGATAGAAAGTGATCAAAAGTAAAAAAATTAATTTCATTTTCAGTTAAATGCTATGGTGAATTATATGCAAAAGATCAGACTAGTACTATTTTTTATACTGGTAGATGATTTTTGTATATCAGTGATTCAATCCAAGTACAAGATATAAGTGAAATTGTTTTAGACTTTTTCCTACAAGTAATTCACTTTTTACATTTACTAATGTCCTTATATCTTTGGTGTACCTTAGTTGAAACAGATTTTCGGGAGACGGAAAATTCTAGGGAGAGGGGGGGGGGAGAAGAGTGGACATCAGACGTAGTAAGTGTGATCGGGAAATGTATTTCGTAGTTAGGATTTTGGTCATCCCTAAAAAAAATTGCTTAATACCAGATATTAATTTCTTGGATTGAATTCATTTACTTGAATTCATGACCATTGAGCTATTCGTAGTTTTGGGTGTCAATTGTGATGTTAGAAGTGAAATCTGATACATGGATTGCATTGGATCTGTTAATTGACATAAGCTTGTCCCTAGAGTTAATGCTCTTGGATCCATGGGGATTAGAAGCTTATTCACAAGACCAGGTATGGATTTGTGGTTGTTAGAAATCAATGATAAACTTCATTGTTACATTTCTTAGTTACTATTCACGATGTACTTTATTACTGATAGCTATTACCAACTGTAACTAGTCGTAGGCTAGTCTAGTAGTCTACTTCTAGGTTTTCTCTCTCTATCAAGGTTCATGATTGATTTGTATGTTTTACATTCAGTATGATTTTAGTGTAATAGAGTGATAGTGAGCGTTCTTCTTCTGTCTCCTTACTTGGTGAATGCTTTATGTCGCATATCTGATTGCTTGACATGGTATCAGAGCTACGATAGTCTTGCATGCCTGATTAGTGGATACAGCTTGTCACAGGCTCCGGAATGAATTGAGAAAGTCCTTCATAGGAGTCAAAGCTTGGAGAGACAAAAACGGCTGGAAGAAATACTTTTTGATGTATTTTGCAAGTTTGGGAGCTCGTAATTATTAGTGGAGAACGAAGACATAGTCCCGGAGGCATCGGAAAGGCCAGGGCAGCATCAGACTAACTGAAAATCTGTTGAGTGAGAAAAGTTTTACAATATTTTTTTTAGTCTTTGTGAAAAGTGCCATTTGTCAGAGAGTTGTGCCAAGAAATATCTCACTGTTGTTTGGAGTACTATAAATCACACTAGACAATGTCTAGTACTACCATTCAGAGTTTTGAGGGTTCATACTTTTCACAATACTGATCTTTATTTGTTTGAACGATCCCTCTCTTAGAAATATTTGCAAAGAAGAGGCGGCGTAGCCACCGTGCCGAAGTGGAGAATCTAGGATATTTCCTTTGGAAGTTCTTATATTCTCTCTATTTTTCATATCTATACCAATATCGGATCCAAGCGCGATAGCTGAAGAGAAATCCGAGTAGTCGTACATCCACGCTTCAGTCCGATATCACATGTCCAATATCGGATCCACGCGTGCAAGTTAAAGAGATTCTTGAGTAGTCATACATCCACGTTCCATTTCGATATCAGGTGTAAGTTGTGAAGGATTTCAGATCATTAAAGATCCAATCCATGTCCCAAATCTTTGGTTACAATAAGGAGCAAACCAACAATCCTACCAATGTAGAAAAATCAGCATCTACATACAAATGAGATGCAAACTCTAAGAGATATTGATCAAACATGAACCAAAACATAAAATATGTTTGTTGTCTGTACAATTACAGTACCCTACTCTATTTCACACGTGTTGAACCAAAAATAGCAATAAATGATCATTCTACACATAGAATTGCAAGATAACACCAAGATAGTGCACCAATGAGTAGTAGAACCCAAAGAAAACCATGTATAATGATGAAATGAGAGAGATAAGAGAGAAGATGTGTCTCTCCATGAGTTACATCCTTTTATAGAGTTTCCAAACCCTATTTGGCCACTTGGCTTTCCCTCCAAAATGTAAACCCTACTATTTTTGGGTCTAGATTCAATGTACCCAAAGTTCAAATTTGAATCTCTCTCAAACTTGACTACCAACTTTCCCACACTTTTCAAAAGTGTTTATTGAATGTATTTTAAACTAATATAACTTCAAAAAGTTTATCTCTAAGTCTAAAATGAGTTTTGGCCTCTTATTGACAATTTACCAAAATGTGACTAAACTAGACTAAACTAGTTGAAATCTCTCACACTCCCTCTTCAACTAGTTTTGGCATAGTTTTTACAATAGAACTTTGATCCAACTTTAGAATGATCTCCATACTAAGTATAGATCTTCTTTCTAAGGTTCTAAAGTATCTTTCATAATTGATATAGAGAATAGTGTCCGAATTGGATGCTTCACTGTTTCTTACATCAATTTTACACATCAAGATATAACTAGAACATGAAGAACCAAATAGAATGTGAATGAAATGATTCTTCCATGTTTCAAACTTTGAACTCTCTGGAAAATTACAGCAACCAAACAATAAATGTGAGTGATGACCATTTACTTGCTTGTCTCCTCCAACTTTGTCCTTTCTTGATATGTCTCCACCATAAAACTCCATGAATGAGCCTTCATCTCCATCTTGCCACAAGAAACCATCAAACCTTGGAAATCCATGAGTAGGTGAGTACATACATGATGCAAATCTAGCACCACATGACTCCATAAACCAAGTAGTTTGCACTAGTCCATCTTCAAGATCTACTTGACACAAGAAAATGACCATGAATTCACCAAAAATTGACAATCTCCAAGTATTGGCACCAAGTAGCTCAACACTTGAGAAATTAGCCATGAATGAGTGACATAATAAACCTCCAATAACTTCATTTCCATCAGCAAAACTATCCAAGAATGCTAGTACAACTCCAACAATAAGATATTGCAAGACAATGTAGCTAGTTTGTCCATATCTTGACAATTTGCACACATCCACATGAAATAGCTCAAACATGAGATAGAACAAGTAAAGTAAACTTGAACAACACTTCCTTGCTACTCCTTTGACCTTACTTGAGTCTTCAATAAGCTGCAAAAACAGATCCATAACGTCTTTGCCAAATAACCTTCCTTTGATGCTCTTGACTAGCTCCAAATTGCCACCTTTCCTTTTGTGTCGTTGAAGCCCTTTGAGACCAACCTCTTGACCATCAAAGTCATTGAACAAACTTTGTTTTCCAGATCCATTACTTGCTTTTCTATTATGAAAACCATGAGAACCAATATCCACTTGCATAGCATCATGTACACAAGAAAATTCTCCAAAACATGTGAGTAAAGCAAAATGAGTCGCTTCCACTTGCTTACCTTTCTTTTGATAATCAAAGGTATCAAAGATATGAATATCTTCAGACTTGAACCTCTGAAAATACTCCCTCTCAAACATATGATCTATATCCAACAAGAACTCATCAATGCTTGATCTCGAATTTCCACAAAGGTTAGTGAAAACAATGTCACCAATGTCACCATCATAAATCAAAAGATAGATTCCAAACTTTCCATCCAACATGAAGTAGAGTAGGTGAAGATGAGTATAAAACCTAGTAAATCCAGCACTCTTGAGTCCATAACAAACCTCAATAAGCTCACCAATGAGATATCCCTTGCCTTGAAAAAATTGCCTCTCGATTTGCTCCATGTAGTCTTCTCCAACCAACCTTTTGCCATCTCGATCATGAGTGATCAATTCACAATCATAGAATCCTTTGAAGAGATGTGAGATCCATGCCTTGGATCTTCCCAAGAACCAATCTTTCATTGCTCTTTCCTTCATAAGACTCCCTCTTAATGATTGCATCATAAGAAGTAGAAACCTCAAAGACATTAGAAGCCATGAAAAAAATGATTAGTACCTTCAACATAAGGATGATTGAAGTACTCTCTTTTTTCAAACAAGAACTTCTACTCAATTTTTTAGGTAATGACTCACATGATAATGATTCCTCCTCACTATCATTCACAATGACATCATTCAAAGTACATCCTACTTTGAACTCTTCACATACTTCTCTTCTTCTTGACTTGTGACTATCTCCCTCACCAAGTCTCTTGATAGAACCATTTGATCTACTCTCTTTATGAAGACATGTGACTCCACTTGCTGGAAAAATGACTTTCTTGGAATCATAACAAAAGAATGTAGAAGAACCACCTCCTTCATGCACGCACCTAGCAACATCTTTTGACATATGATCAAAGAAATCATTAACAACAATTCTTTCGAAGGAAGAACCTTCACCTCCATTGATGAAGTTAGCTCTTTCCTTACCTTTTGCATGCTTGCACTTGCCATGAAGAACCTTTGAAACACCATCATTATCCTCAAGACTAGCCAAGTTAGCACAAAGATGAACATCTCCAAGAAGCATATTAGATCTTGACCTAGATATAGCATAAGGAAGCTTGTTAGACTTTGCATAAGATCCACCAATCTTATTGATGCTAAAAGGTAACTTTGGAAAGTTGAGACCAATCTCCTTTTCCATTCCATACTTTTTGTTAGCCATAACAAAAGCATCAAGCTTGAAAAGTCTACCTTGTCTATTGCCCCTAGCAACCAAGATTTCTTCCTTTGTAATGAAACAAGCATCACCACCAAACTTTACCATGTATCCTTTCTCTATCATTTGACCAGCACTTATCAAATTCTTTGAAAGTGAAGGAATGTAAAGAGCACCATCAAGTCTTGCTTTCCTATTAGTAGAGAGACAAATAGGAATTGAACCAATACTTTCAATCACACACTCACCACCATTGGCCATGTGAATTGCTTTCTTGGCTCCATCATAAGTGACCAAAGAAGTAAAGAACTCCTTGTGACTAGTCATGTGTGAGCTAGCTCCACTATCAATCCACCATGAATCTTTGTCACCTTCACTTGATATTGGACTTGATGAACACATCAAAAGAGAATCACCACCACCTAGACCCTCATCATTAGTAGTAAAGTTGATTTGCTTGTTACCTTCATCTCTTTGCTTCTTCAAACATTCATTTGCAAAATGCCCTTTGATTCCACAATAAAAGCATTTAAACTTAGACTTATCTTTCTTTTTTCCAAGAGAAGAAGTCTCACCTTGATCTTGCCCTTTAGACCACTTGCCTTTGTCTTTGCCCTTGAACTTGCCTTTGATGGACATAGCATCCTCTTCATAATGAGATGTCGATGTAGATCCACCTCCTCTTGATTTAAGCCTATAATCCTCATTCACGAAGATCTCTTGCAAATCCACAATACTTGGAAAAGTCTTTTGAATAGCAAAACTTTGAACAAGATTAGCATGATCATCCAACAAGCCATTAAGTATAACTTGAACAAGTTCTACCTCCTTAATGTTTTCATCAATACATGCTAACTCATCATTGAATGCTTTAACCCTCAAAACAAAAGCATGAGTACTCTCTTCCTTCTTTTGCAAACTTTGAAAGATTTGCCTCCTAAGAGTAAGCACTCTTGATGTAGACTTGGATTCATAAAGCTTCTTCAAAGCTTCCCAAGCCTCCAAAGATGATGTGCACTTACCAACTTCCTTGAGAAGTTCATTGGTAACATTCATCTTGATCATGTGTAGAGCTTTCTTTGCTCTCTTGTCATATCTCACTTGATCTTGTTGAGTTGCTGGTCTCTCCTACAAACCTACAACAACCTCCATCAACTCATTCATCTCCAATAAGGACTCCATCCTCACCTTCCAAGTAGAATAGTTGATTGAGGTAAGCCTATCATTGCTCTCCAACATAAAGCCTCCACTTGTAGCCATGTTGAAGTGACCTGATCTTCTCTTTCAACCTGTTCCAATGCACAAAGCACTCTCTTGAATGTCAACAAACGAACTCAAGAAGAAATCACAAAGATATGGAACCTCTCAAATCTCTTCTAGCACTTCTAACTAGAAAATCAACACATAGAATAGTGAAATCTTGATCAACCTATGATCTATCCTCAATCTAATGATTCTTGCCACTTCCTAAGATTGAAACACACTCAAATAAAGTTCAGTAACCTCACAAACTAGATATCCAATTAAAATTAGGGTTTTGACAAAATCACAAAAAATTGAATATCTCAAATTCTACATGCAATTTCTAGAAACTTGGTATATCTTCTTGTAGACTCTAATGAGACCTTCCTAATGCACCAAAAATCATCTAATTCCAGTACACCAAGTGTGAAATTGGAATTGATCAAGTATCTAACCCTATATTGAGTTTTGACCTACAAAAAATCAATTCTACGCATGCAAAAATGCTGATTTTTGAGTAGAGATCAATCTAGCATGCTCTAGCATTGGTAACTCCTCCAAATCCTTTCTAAATATGGCTGATCCTTTCATAACCTGAAACACAAGAGCTCTGATACCATGTGAAAGATTTCAGATCATTCAAGATGCAATCCATGTCCCAAATTTTTGGTTACAATAAGGAACAAACCAACAATCCTACCAATGTAGAAAAATCAGCATCTACATACAAAATGAGATGCAAACTCTAAGAGATATTGATCAAACATGAACCAAAACATAAAATATGTTTGCTTTCTGTACAATTACAGTACCCTACTGTATTTCACACGTGTGTAACCGAAAATAGCAATAAATGATCATTCTACACATAGAATTGCAAGATAACACCAAGATAGTGCACCAATGAGTAGTAGAACCCAAAGAGAACCATGTATAATGATGAAATGAGAGAGAGATAAGAGAGAAGATGTGTCTCTCCACGAGTTACATCCTTTTATAGAGTTTCCAAACCCTATTTGGCCACTTGGCTTTCCCTCCAAAATGTAAACCCTACTATTTTTGGGTCTAGATTCAATGTACCCAAAGTTCAAATTTGAATCTCTCTCAAACTCGACTACCAACTTTCCCACACTTTCCAAAAGTGTTTATTGAATGTATTTTAAACTAATATAACTTCAAAAAGTTTATCTCTAAGTCTAAAATGAGTTTTGGCCTCTTATTGGCAATTTACCAAAATGTGACTAAACTAGACTAAACTAGTTGAAATCTCTCACATAAGTGGGAGCTCATGGTACTGATCATCCCTATGATCCCACATGTGTGAAGGTGCTTTGTCAGATGATGATTCATCATGCAAAACTGACACTTGGACAAAACCTTCTCTTTTGAGCACTTTTGGTCGATTTTCCTTCTATATGGAGATCTACTTGGAAATCTTCTAGAAGTCAAAATTCATAGATTGATGCCATGTGTCATATGTCTAGAAAAAAACTAGTTTTTGGCCTTTTTAGCCACTAGAACTTGAATTAAATCATATGTACAACCTATATGATTATGGTACATGACAAGTACACTATTTTAACACGTGGGAACAGGCTCCACACATGTGTAATCATCCTATATACATGATTTTTGGCCTCTACCAAGCTTATTTTTGCATTTTTCACACTATTGTCTTGGTATTGAGGTTTGGCAAAAGGAAGACATTGTTATTCTTACGCAAAGCAAGTATGCAAGGGATCTATTGTATAAGTTCAATATGCAAGATTGCAAGTCACTAAGCACTCCAATGGAGGCCAATACCAAAATTTTTGCATTTGATGAAGCCGAGAAAGTTGATGCATACTTATATAGGCAGTTAGTGGGCAGTTTAATCTATTTGACACACACACGTCCTTATATTGCTTATGTTGTAGGTGTGGTAAGTCAATTTATGCAATAACCTAGTCAGACTCATTGGAAATCTGCTAAATGTATTTTGAGCTATGTTTGAGACACGTTATATTTTGGCTTGAAGGATGATTAGTCTGAAGCCCTAATGTTGGTAGGTCATACAGATGCTGATTGGGCAGAAAATATTGATGATAGATGATCTACCAGCGGTCATACATTTAGCTATGGTACAACTACTATTCTTGGGACAACAAGAAGCTACAGTAGCCTTATCGTCGACAGAGGCTAAGTATCGTGCACTTAGCAATGCTACACAAGAGGTAATATGGCTGCAAAGACTACTTACTGATTTGGATCAATCACATGTGGATGCTACAACTATATATTGCGACAACAAAAGTTGTATTCATCTTGCCAAAGACCCAATTCTACATGCTCGAACAAAACACATCAAGATACATCATCACTTTGTTTGAGAGAAAATAATTGATGGCACCATTGATCTAGTTTTTTGTAATTCTGAAGATCAAGTGGCTGATATTTTTACTGTCTTTAGGTAAATGTAATTTTGAGAACCTTCGTAGTCTCTTAGGAATAGAAAAATGTAATTTCAT
Source organism: Diphasiastrum complanatum (assembly GCA_029204225.1). Lineage (NCBI taxonomy): Eukaryota > Viridiplantae > Streptophyta > Lycopodiopsida > Lycopodiales > Lycopodiaceae > Diphasiastrum > Diphasiastrum complanatum. Next base: position 29,708,881 of record CM055114.1, read on the forward strand.
CATTGAGGAAGAGTGTTAGAAATCAATGATAAACTTCATTGTTACATTTCTTAGTTACTATTCACGATGTACTTTATTACTGACAGCTATTACCAACTGTAACTAGCTGTAGGCTAGTCTAGTAGTCTACTTCTAGGTTTTCTCTCTCTATCAAGGTTCAGGGTTTATTTGTACATTTTACATTCAGTATGATTTTAGTGTAATAGAATGACAGTGAGTGTTCTTCTTTTGCCTCCTTACTTGGTGAATGCTTTATGTTGCATATATGATTGCTTGACAATGGTATCCATGTGATAGACATGCCAGTCATCTAAATAAATGAATTCTCCAATTTTTGAGAACAAGAGAGAATATCCTATATGGACTATAGGACAACTAGATGATTAGTGGATCTCTAGAATATCAGATAATGTGGTTAAGTATTTTCTGGAAGGAAGAGCTGGTGGTATGGAACATCGAAAATTTTGGAAAGGAAATTTTAAGATTGTAAAGATCTGATCATGAATGGAGTATTTCAGTACCTAGGCATGATGTAGCAAAAAAAAAAAAAAACCACTGATAATTTGTGGGGTATTTTAGAAAATTTTGTGGTTTAATCTATATCCCAACGTGGTATTTCTCTATTTTCAAAATCAGAGGCCCTCAAATCTATTTCTCGCTTTCTTAATCAATCCTTTACTTATTAGTAATGTCTCGAATATAAGACATCAGACTGGTTTATTTGATTCCTTCCAACATGAAGTTATTCTTCTAAAAGACTATTATGTCATATAAATCACTACTTGTGTGAATAGGCTTGGAATTCAGATATATTCTAAGGTCAAATTGTTTCAACTTCTTAAACCTAGAATATCTCTATTGCATAAATGGATTTTAGTGGAATGATAGATGCTATCACTCAAATTGAAATATTTGAAAGAAAAGTCCTGTTTGAAATTGAGTGGATCCTTTTGTAGCTTATTACTGATTTTTCATGGATTTGGGTATTTGCATATGTCATCTGTGAAAGTTTTCAGATCCTAAAGATCCAATCAACTTGAAAGATCTTTGGTTAGAAAGAGAAATACACAACCAATCTCACCAATGTAGAAAAAATCAGCATCTACACACAAAATGAGATGCAAACACTAATAGATCTTGATCAAACTTGAATGAAATGATAAAGTACTATTGTTGTCCGTACAAAACTAGCAAGCTGATGTATTTCACACATGTGGATATGAAAATAGCAATTATAGATCATTCTACACATAAAATTGCATGCAATCACAAGTATAGTGCACCAATGGATAGTAGAACCCAAGAGAACCATGTATAAGCATGAAATGAGATAGACAAGAGAGAAGATCACTCTCTCCATGAGTTACATCCTTTTATAACAGGTCCAGACCCTATTTGGTCTTCAAAATGCTAACCCTACTATTTTTGGGTGTGGATTCAAAGTACCCAACATTCAAATTTGAATCTACTCAAACTCGCCTTCTAACTTTCCCACACTTTCAAAAAGTGTTCAATCAAATGACATGTAGACTAATGGACTTTGAAAAGTCAATCTCTAAGTCTAAAAACAAAGTTGGCCTCAATATGCCAAATATGGAAATATAGCGAATATGATGAAACTAGTTGAATCTTTCACACTCCCTCTTCGACCAGTCTTAGCATAGACTTTGATAACGCTCAAAGTGATGTCCTATGCATCATGAACAAGTCCTTTTCAATGCTTTGATGAAGATATCAGTTGCCAACCTTTGGACTGATTGATTTTCACAAAAGATGATTGGGCTCTCTAAAAAATCCGACAAGTGAAGATCCTTGATCATCCTCTTGATCCATACCATCTCTTTTGTGCAATGTGTAAGAGCTTTGTACTCGGCCTCACTAGATGACAATGAGATAGTGGCTTGTTTCTTCGACATCCATGATATAGCTCCATCACCTATGATAATACAATGAGCACTAATGGATTTCCTATCCATTACATCTCCAGCATAGTCCAAATCTGAAAACCCAAAAAGATAGATGATGATCCCTCATACAATATGTCAAAATCTTGAGTTCCAATGATGTACCTCAAAATTCGCATTCCTAGTTTTCAATGCTCCTCACTAGGATCTTGCATGAATTGACTCAATCTCCCAACACAATAGCTTAGATCTGGTCTAGTAATGGTTAGATAGATGAGTGAACCAACTAGTTTCCTATAGAGAGTAATGTCCTCGAAGGATCTTTGTTAGCCGATATTTTCACACGGAAAATCGGGCTAATATTTAAGTTTAAGCTCGCAATAACTGAAAAATCGGCATGTCAAACCCGGTTATTAGAGAAAAATTGGCACAAATTTGCCTTAGAACTAGGTCCCAGCCCGCCTCTGAAGTGGCTAGACACAGTTTAGAAGTAAGAAATTGACTTTTCAAAAAACTATCAAAAATAAGTTGTGGTCAACTTTTGTAAAACAAAGCCAAGAGTGTCGGTCCACCTAGAACTGGGTCCCAACCCGCACTAAATGAGGCTAGAGAAAAGTTTGCGGCCTTAGAAATGGCCTGTGATAAAGCTTTACGGCTTTTTGGCCAGTTGTAAAAATAGCCGACATAGCCGTGCTAAAATCCTAGCATGTACAGAGTTGGTTTTACTAATATATGGTGGCCTAGTGCATTTTCATGGAAACCGTGTTGTCGTGGGAGCCCTAGTCATGAATGCCAAAAAAGTCAACTTCAATCAAAGAACCATCAAAGAAAAATATTTATCAGACAAAAACCAAACTATGAATTATGGGCAATACTGAAAACTTGCAGAAACCCTAATGGGTAAAATTGGGCAAACTACGAGGAACAAGCAAAATATGCAAATCAGTCAGTAATCCCAAGAAACCAAATGGCAAGGGCCGGTGGGCCGTACCTGCTACAAAGAAAAGAAAATATCAAATGAAGGGCTAAAAGAAACAAAGGACCAAGGACCAAGGAAATGGAGGGCACCTTAGGTGGAGTAGGGGCTGACAAAAGTCCTCACCCACCATTTGGATAATAAATGTAAACAAAACTTTAGGACCTAGAGGGCCTAAAAGATATTTTCTCTAGCTTTTGACTAAGAGGGCATAGCTAGGTTTGGAAGGGGGCCTTAAATGGCACCAACCCCTACACCCTCAAGGAGACCACTTGATGTACTTGCCAATGGGTGTTGGACAAATGGCAAAGAGGGCCTGAAGGGCATGGGAATTGACAAGGCCTCATTTTGAAGGGGGACCCTTGAGAATTGCTATAAAAGGAGACCACTCTTTGTGTTAAGAATATAGTGAGCTTGTTGTTTAGTTTCATTTTGTGTCTAAATGTTGCTCAATGCTAGTGCCTTGTAATTAGTTGCTTGATGTTAGTAGCTCCATAGTTAGAAATGAGTGATGTTTGTTTCTTGGGGATTGTTTGTTGGATGAGTGCTAGTTGAAGGGTGATGTCTAATGTTAGTGTGATGATGAGGATTTGATCCAAAGTTTGTATGAGATTGCAATGGTTTGATTGAATGCGTTGAGTATTTGGTTGAGGGTGTGAGTGATGAGTGTGGCTTGATTTTTGTGAGAGTGTTTTAGAATGTGTGAGGATGATACTATTTAGATTGATGTGGTTTGTCTTTCCTTTGTCATTAGGGTTTCATTATGGCTTGCTCAAACGAGCTTGTAGTAGATGACTTGTTTTGTGCGGAGTAATGGATTGTTAGTAAGCAATGCTTGATATGCAAGGGCGAAAGAGGTTGCTTGTGTGATTTCACTTGTGGGATGTTGGGAGGCTAATGATTGCTTGTACCATCACACATGCTCATTTTTGTTGATTGATTGGTTGCTGATTTTTTAGCCATTACATCTTTTTGGCCTGTTTTTTTTTACAGACTTTCGGTTTAGTTTTCTCTCAACTGAACCGTTAGCTTGTCAATCGCACCGTTCATACTCTAGAAAATTTGATTTTCTTCATTTTTTCTTTTTACCCCAACTCAATCCGACAAGGAAAAGTGGGAAAAATTGCATCAACGTTCCTGGCTCTGATTTTATGCTACAAAGGTTGATGTCATAAAGAGCAATGGGCCTCAAGTGGAGGCATTCATGACTAGAGTATCCACACATAACGGCTACCTAATGGTATTTTGAGGTATGATTCGACTTTCATTGCTATTTGTGGATTTGTTGTAAAATTCTACTTTACTAAATTTCTCGTTTATATTCATCTCAATTTTATGAAGGGTTTTTGCTCTTACCTTCAAGCGAACGGTGGTAGGGCTTGGCTAGTTAAATCATTTATGGTAGTGAACCATTTTGTACGACCTCAAGTAGGGAGATGGTTTTAAATTATAGCAACAGTATGATAAAATGCAGTTCGTATGCCTTGTTTAGAGAACAAATTACTTCCCGCTACTTTTTTGACCTACTAATCACTAGCCAAATCCAAGAGAAGTCTTGAAGCCAAGCACCTTACTAGAATTAACTTGAAGTTATTATTGAACTGTATTCTTTCTATAAACAAGTAAGAAAACGTTTTTATACATACACTTTATACTTCGCTAGGATGGAACTGAACAACAATAAAATGTCAAGTTTGGAAGCGTTTTCCATTTTTGTCATTTATGAAGAGTGTCAACTGGATCGCAATAGCACAAGCTTCACAAGGTTGAAGCTCCCTTGAAATAGACTTTGGCAATCCAATAGATTTTTCATCTTTGACCATGAGATGGCCTTAAAATTGGTGTGTCCCAATCTCTTGTGCCATAAATCTTCTTGAGAAATCTTGGTCTTGTAGGCAATATCACAAATGTTAGCACTCTCACTAGAATCTAGTTTGTACAATCTCCCAGATCTAGATCCTCTAGCTGTCACCTCATCCTCTATCTTGATTACACACGTGTCAACATCAAATTTGACATCTATACCATTGTCAAAAATTGACCAACACTAATGAGATTTTTGTTAGCTTGGGTACGTAAAGAACATTATTTAGACACTTGATGATGCGACACTCAATGGAATACATCATATTCGACAGAAGAGACATGTTAGGATCTTCGTCTGATCCTGGTGAACCTACTGTAGCTAATTAATTGAGTAGCTCTTTGAATTCTCTCAGATGGTCAGTGACTGAGGTTCCTTCACTCATCTTGAGCAACATGAACTTCTTTCTTAGAAAGAGACGAGTTGACACATCTGTTGTTTCATATAGACCAGAACGAATGTTCCAAGCTTCTTTGGAGCTAGAAAAATTTGCTATATGAGCTATTTCTGAACCTTTAAGATTCAGAGTTACAATGGCAAGAGCTTTGCCATCCTTAGTTTCCGAGGTGGTCAACATGTCTAGTTCAGTCGGCTTGGCTATTGAACCATTGACATATCCCCAGAGTTCTTTTTCAGTGATAATCATTTTCATTTTGAATTTCCACATGTGGAAGTCATCTTGGGTTTGTATTACTTTGATACCAGCTGGTTGGGTTTCTTTGTATGGATGCAAAATGATTAGAGAGAACTGAACATGCAAATTATAACAGAATCTTTACCAAACTATAGATTCAAGCTATAAATTAAATCGACAGGAGGAATATTTTGTAGGTGTCGAAGACAACCATGAAGGGAGCAAAACAGTTAGGCATCTAAGACAACCATGCTTCCTTCGAGATTAGATATTCCGAGTGAGTCGTGGAGCAAGTATCAGTGTGTTAGAGAGAAATTATTAGAAAGCATTCACAATGGAACACACATAACAAAATAAAAAATCTGAATTAAGCTATAATAAATACAACGATCAGATCCGGATCCTGTGCCCGAGAATGGTTCACAGTAATAGCGCACAATGTGCTGTGATCTTACTACGGTAGTTATGGATTGAATACTATATCTACTTCTTGAATTACTATCACTCTCTCTAAAATCTTCGATTCTCTGGAATCAGATAATTCTGATGCAATGGAGTTCACGAAGGAAGTCTAAATCACGTTTCCACTAAAAGAGATTACATTCATTCATCATCACTAGTCAGTGTGTTGCCATTATGTATGTATACATGCGATAGTTATAACAATTGTGGAGGCAACGATCATGAAGTAGTGTAGTTACTGCAAATTACTGAAATGAACTATGATGTGGTCTATGTCGGATAGGACAGAGGAAGAGCTCCATTGTGAATGGTAACAGTCGACAATCATCAAAGACATCTAGCAAGTCGAGTCGACTGGCTCGCCCTTGAGAAGATGGCGATGTCGATGGAGTTTGATGTCAGGTCGAGTCGGTGAAGTAAATCTTGCTTCTGCTTCAAGTCGATGTATTGCTCAAACTATTCGACTTGTGCGAGTAAGATTGCATGTCTTTGTAGAGAGAGAATATTTACATGGTATAATGATGCTCAAAAATTGAATTCATGTGAGTCGGAGTGAAGATTAACTCCAACAGCCCCTAGGTTGTGGCATGTTCTCATTCATTTTTGCAGGTTGATGTTATTTGTAGAAAATAGCTCAAAAATGAAGGTGTTTGTCTATGGTGGATTTTCGAGATTTTGTTTAGATTGTGACAAAATGGGTTTTTCATGGAATTAAATTCCAATATGAGCCTCTTAGAGCTATTTTTATTTTTTATTTTTTTATGGTCATCACATGTATTTAACTTTTCCTAACACAAGTAGCTAAATATAGATGAAAATCAAGAGACAAATCAAATATTTGGTAATAAACTATCATTTGCTCATCTTAACTCCCACAATGTTTGCATAGAATTTGCTTCACTATCAATGGTAAGAATATTCCTCATGCAATTGTCTTCTACCAACTAATAGCATCCCAACACACAAATCATGCACTAGTCATTATCAATGGTAAGAATATTCCATTCACTAGTCATTATAACTAGGTTTTGAAAAACAACATACAATGTAATAGAGAGTCAATCACTCTGAATCAAGCTTTCACTATCCTAGTGCATTTATCTTTGAAAAGATTGATTTCATTCCAAAATTGATAAAAATTTAATTATATTTCAATTGAAAAAAAAAAAATTGTGTTAAGCAAAAAATATCATTCAAATATTGAATCCACTTGAGAATATTCACTTCAAGTAAAATGAAGCACTTAGATGGTTATTACTATCATGTCATTTAGAAATAATCTTGTATTGGTTGTTCACTTATCCATGTTCACACTCCATGCCATTGTGCTTCTCATAACTATACATGTTTTTTTGAATCTCACCATCCATAGGATTGCTCTAATACCACTAAGAGCTCCCTAAAACTACTCATGGACAACTTGATATGGCAACTCTAGTAAAAACACTATTGGATTGGACACACAACACAATCCTCCCATTCATAGAGTAAATTCATACTTGGCTTTGTGCAAAGAGAAACTATATTGACATTCAATCATTCTATTGAGCAATAGCCATGGAGTCTCAAATCACCATAACCCATTTATAACTTAAAGAGATGTCTCATCCTAGTACTAGATCAGTTATGAGTATTAGATCAATTATAATGTCCATGCATTTATTATTTATTGATAGTCAACTCTAACTATAGCCATAGTCCCCCCTAAAATTAGTTTCTACCTCTAGACATAGTTAACTATGTGCCATTATAGTATAGCTCAAGGTAATTATACTTACCTAATTATATTTAGACCTTCCTACACCTAAGATTAATGCCTAACTTCAGTCAACTAGGAATATAACACAACATATCCTCTCTAGAAGGGAGGTTGAGAGTATGAGGAATTGAAGTCTTTTAAACTAGTGGAGTCAAATCTATTCCATTTGAGATTAACATAGTTGTAAGTTGTAGTCCATATACATGCAAAACCATGTTTGTAATTTTAATATTGTAAGTTGTCAATATTCTAGAGAAGAAGGGTCAACTTGGATGAGGTTTTGTTTTTTTAAGAAGATTTTAAACTTTAGCAGGTGACGCATGCACAAGGAAGTAAGGGGTGGCATGGAGGGAGGGTAATTAGGATATCATGAGTTGGCAAGGGTCATGAAGCACTGTTTATGGTCAATGATGGAAATTTTGGGCTTGGGTGTGCAAAGGGTCTCAAAATATAAGAGCGCTTTTCACTGTTGATATAAAGTTGTTGAGCAATCCATAGGCTTTTGCAATAGACTCGACAAATGACATATCTTATAACATATTACTTGAATAGATTCTTGTGTATGAAGGGGCGTTTAAATAAATTGTGTGTGCATTCCTTTCAAAGATAACAAGGCAATCAATGTAGGTTTATATTTTATTTTTAGGAAAACCCCCAGAAAGAACTAGCTAAACGGTGCATGGAATTAGTACTATTTTATGATCTCTTCTCTTTATGTCCCACTACAAATTTAAAAACAAGAGAGTTTTTGTTTTATCTAAATTGGAGAATGCCTAAATTGCCTTTTCTAGTTGAGGATGAGTAAATTTTGGTGCAATAACTAAGATTCTAGGACCACTCAAAGTATTCTTCTTGCACACTAAGTCTTGGCTAGTAATCTCATTGCAAAATCTATGATGGATCATAATAACATTTTAACATTTTGAGATCTAGGTGCTAGACCCAGTTAACAATGTGAGACTAGTTGCAGATCTTCTATCTAGGATTAAACTCTTCATTAGTAACTTTTGTATAAAAACTTGTCCAAAATTTGTATCTCCTACCTAACAAGTTCAAGGAGGCAAGTAAAATTGAAGGATGAAGATCCTGTTATTTTTATGTGTCAAGCAAGATGGGAAAGCCAGAGAGGCAATAGAACATGCCTACAATGTAGTTATCACAATAGTATCATGTAGATATCTAGTTAGGAGGTCTTAAATAGAGCCCATGCTTCAAAGGGCCTCGCTTCAAATTTTGGTGTACACATCTTATAATGATTTAAAATAAGGAATGTTGTTAAGAGCATTTTCAACTTTGGTGCATCTTGTGAATAATCTGAGTAGAAATTCCATTTTAAGAATGCTAATTAACACGAGTTGTAGTTAGAAATTTTTTCAATTTTAACATGACAATCATAGTGATAATTCCCAAGTGCATACTCTACACCATAGAAATTTTAAACCTACATAAAAGTTTTTAGTCAACTTCTATTTTTGGTCAAGCATAAGATTGGTAGGAAAGAATAGAATTAAAAAATGTCTAAGGCATTTTGTTGTATAGATTTTTTCTGAACATGATGTACCCTAGTTATAATACCTCATATCGATATACCCATGCTTTTGAGATGTTGAAGGACAAGTTATGCTTCTGATTTTTAGCTTAAAATCATCTAAATTGTGGAATATCCTACAAAATAAATGGACTTTCAAATTTTGACTAATCGATTGTAGGACATAATATCTTCATTTTTTAAAACTAGAATTTTGAGTGGTATGTTGCGCATTGCTACAATGACCAAGAATCATCCAACTTTGCTACAACTCTAGTGCTAAACTTTTGCTAAATTTTGAAAGTTGCATATTATGTATGTGTAAAAAGATTATTACTAATCTAAACTAAGCAAGAACAGGAAATGGGATTGAAACTAATCCTACTAAAATGAACAAAATCAACTACAAATCCTACAAAGTGCTTATTACAAATATCACTCAACATTTGTAACAAGAACTCCTCAGGGAGTCAAGCACCAAGTAGCATCATATCAGAATAGTTACGATCTACCACAAAGCCCTACACATCTACCTGATTCTAATCACAAAATCAAACTTGAAGAGCAAGAATCAACAACAATCACATTCATACATCAGTACCCAAACTTAATGCATAAAAATGGAGCATAGATGGAAATGCAAATAGAGGGATATTCGAATATCAATTCAGTAGCATTTCATTACATTATCACATGCTTTAGATTTTTTTTATAATATTGCAATTTTCAAAATATACATACATTTACAAATTGGACAAGTCCATAGGACCTTCCCAAAAGGGCATTAACATTCTCAATCTTTGAGATATTTAACAAGTTTTCTTAGAATTTTTTACACATTTTTCACCAAAGAGCTTACTAACAAGCATTCATTTAAATTTGCTTGATTACTTTTGAATCAATTCATAGAATATCAAGCCACAATTGACCAATTGACCTACACATGCAAATGCATTAAAAAGAAATCTTGCCAATTTAAAGTTCTCTTTTTCCCTCTTGTATGTCCTCGTTTGTATGGAGTGATAATTTTGACCTTGTGAAAAGAAAAGGTCTTCACCGCCATATGACTTTTTAGACAAAATAAATTACATTTGAGTTTTGAGTCTCAAAACATCAAATTAAAGACCAAAGTAGTGATTAAAAAACATGCACCTAGAAAGTGTGCCTAATCATAAGCTTTTACACCTATACATATCCCTTTTGACAACCCTAGTGCTATAAAGTTTTGCCTCAATGACTCACCACCTAATCATGGATCTCACTTGATGACCCCCAACCAAGAAGCACGCCTCAAGACTAATTAGTTGTTCCATACCAATAGTGCGCGCTCAAGACTATTTAGTTGTACCAATAATGTGCAAAGGAATGTGAGAGTTTCTAGCCTATATATACATATCGAAGAGACATTCCCAAGAACCATCAGTCATATCAAATGACGCTTAATCCAAGAAACATTCCAATCCACAAAACATAACTACCCACAAAAAGAGCTATTACACTACTCCATGTTTGCATGGAATCCCCATATTCATCTTATCTCCTTGATGACACTTTGGCTTGTTGAAAAATTACCTTACAATTTAGGATTGCATTTTAGTGACCTACAATGATCAATGCATTAAGAACCCCAATCCCTAACAAAAACTACAATTTCCATATTCATCTTATCTCCCTTGTGATACTTTGGCTTGTTGAATTGACAAATTACCTTACAATTTTACACTAATTTATAGGATTGCATTTCTTTTAGTGACCAACAATGATCAATGCAATAAGGACCCCAATCCCTTATAGCATGAGAGGACTACAAAATTGTTGTTTTGTTTTGACTTACCAACCAAACATATGGTGACATGGGACTTTTTTAAGCTAGTTTGTTCTCATGGATACAACGATAGCTTAAAAAAACTTACGTCTAGAGATAATATTCACATGGTTAGAGTGCCACTATGTTGAATAGATAGTGAGTATAACTTTTTCGAGGAATATGCTATGATAATCCATAGGTAAAATCACATCACATACTCAAATGAATACAATCCACGCCTTGTAATGCTTAGAGCTAATTGTAATGCTTAGAAGTAAGAGGTTTGATACGCGAAGCAAGTAAGACCAGAAGTCTTCTCCATAATGGATGGCTTGTTTACTATATATTGAAGTTGGAGGTATAACGCAAGCTCACTTTTGGATCCAATTAAAAACCCAGAGAACTATGGTGTTCTTAAAGATTTGCCAAAATGTTGCCATTCGTACTCATGCTGTAAATAAATATCTGTAAATATATATAGCCAATGAATCCAACGACAATACGTGTCTTTCTAGTATTCAAATGAACATTCTTCTCATGCCCAAGATCAAAATCGACATGAGTAGCAGTATGGATTAGGTAATGCTAGCCTGAGGCACAGCATTGATCTGATAATCAGACTGTGTATTTTCTAGTACACTGATTCGTGTAGTATGTAGAGTATATTTCCGAAACAAACAATGCAGATTGTAATGCTTCTTCTAGAATGATTGAACATTAACTTTTTCACCTGGATCGGCTATCATTGTTCCACCTGCATAATGCTATCCGACTCAAAAGTAGCAATGCAGTTCAGGAAAATTGAGAAAGAAGTAGAACCAACTGTATGCAACCAAGGTAGGTCCCTTCTATCTCTGAGATGGACTTTTCTGACTAATTGTCACTGGTAATACCTGAAGGCAAAACAACAAAATGCAACATCCGAGAAGTCAGCTAGCTTAGTGATAGATATGAAATAGTAACAATCAGGTAAATTGTTTCAAGTTATAACAGCTCTCAATATCAAAGCAATAGCTTTGTAAATGTTTCCGCCATATAGTAAATATGTTATGGTACTGTCGAAAACGAGACTGCAAGGTGAAGAAAGGGTGTTACTTTTGATAAAGATCTAGCTGGTAAGAATTTTCTTCAAGTAAAGATTGATTGTTCGGTATCAGGTTCTTATAGTCCATCACTGATCAGAAGTGCTTTACAAATTATCTCAAGGCTCATGTGCATCTCTGAGAAAAATACTAGACAGCAGGTGAAGCATACCAAATCCTCGAGGCGCTGTGCATCGAAAGCATTCCTTTCGACTCGCAAAGTTGTGCTCGTTGCATTCCGATCTGATGTCATGCCAAGGAATCGAAGGGTTAGCGATATAGCAGTTATCATGTAGGTCTCCAGATTAACGAACACGGAACAACTACGTTTCCAGAGTACCGATGGTTAAAGAAGTATCCTTGTCCGTCTAGGCAAGCAGGATTTCAGGTATTCTGCCTATTACAGCTTGTTGCTAGCAATGCTGATTTTATTCTAGATGTCAATGATGATTCTGAATGGCGAAGATAATGTCACTCAATTGTGCTGTTTGTGACATCATAAAACAGGAGTTTGGTTTAAGCATCCCATGAACTACGCAATTACTGTAAGCGGCAATTAAGCTTTTTAGTGAAGTGTTCAGATATAGTAGATTCAGGAGATGAAGCTAGATTAAGGACTAATTATAGGTTGTGTTCCTGCACTGCGAACACGGCTGCTCCACATGGAATCTGTTCAATTCTTTACAAACACTTACAATCACAGCCATTACCTTCCACATATCCAGTCGCCTGATTTCCATCCAGACCGTGCTGTGCCCCCAGGAATGTAGGATGACCCGAATCCAAAGCCTCCTCTAGAAATTCTCCCTCCTATGCCAAAAGATTCGAATGCCAGGCTTATATCCGTCCTATCATCCTTGAATGCGCCGCATTTGAAACAGCTGCTGCGACTGGCGAAATTGTGGGCATTGCAGCTACCGATCGAGCAATACCAATCACCCGGCCTCACGCAAATGTCCGATCCACCTCCGAAACCGAAACTGCTCCCATAGCTCCTGCTGGCCCCCGATCCACCACCACCATACCCAGAACCATACGCATATGTAGAGGAGCCTGAACCTCTGCTGCTAAACCTTCCAAATTCTCCCGCTCCTCCAGGACGAGGATCGCCGCAGCGCTGGCAAGTATCCCGCCTGCTGAAATTGAGGTGTTGGCAGGTGGGGCAGTTCCAGTCTCCAGGCTTCTTGTTCATGCTTGCGACCTGCATTGCTATCGCTTCAATTATCACTGATATCTTCACACACGAGTGCGCGTGCCTCCACACACTCCTAAAGATTCACACACTTTTTCTATCTCTCTCTCCCTCTCTCTCTCTCACACACACGCACACAAACTCTTTCACACACACGCAAAGACAATATGTCTCTCTTATCCTCTTTTTCGACTAAGCAGGTGATGTAGACACACTCACTCTATATCTCTCTATCACTCATCATTTCTTTTACCTCTAGCTCTCACACCGTCACACACTCTATCACTCTTTCAGAATTATCACACAGATGGACACACACTATCTAGTCTCGAATTATTCCTGCGATCTCACGTACCTTTTTATGCCTTACCCAAATGAATGAACTACTTTCCACCTTCCTCACAGGCTTTATCAAGCAGCTTCACAAATCACGAACTTCGCCCACCCCTCCTCCTCCACCACCACCACCACCACCACCATCATCATCACACCTCCCTCTCCTTCTATACCTCTCTCGCAGCTGCTTAATACATTCTCTTGAGCCTCGAGCCTCCATCCTCGCTCCCTTTTTCGTCTTTTAAAACACTTTATTTTTTTCCTTTACTACGGTCTACACTACAGAAGCAGTAGTAGATACTAGAGATCGTACTCCACTATCAGTCGCCTTCTTTTTCTTCTTCTACTTCCATGTGCCAACGCCCAAGGCTCCAAAACGGGGTACCGAAACGCGGGAAGCCGGCACTGCGCCGGCAGGTTTTCCCGGCGCGAAGCATCCCAGCGCTGACTCGAATGCAACGGCCTTTCACTTTTCACCCCCCCCCCCCCTCCCCCCGCCCCCGCCCTCCAATAATTTATTGGGCCAGGCCCCAGGGAGGGAGTCGAAGTGGGCTGGGAGAGTGACCGACTCTCCCGCTAAGCGGGACAGCACCCATGACCCCCATGGGGCCTGGGTCATGGCGGTCCTTGGCCGCGCATGCTGTACGTGGCAGGCCCCGCATGCGGCGGGCAAGTCATGCATGAGATGCATGGAATGGATAGATCATAGAGTAGAGGGAGGGATGGATGCATGGGGGGGGGGGGGGGGGTCGCGATGGGTCATGCAGGGGCTGACTAGCGACACATTCGCATGCGGCCTGCATGTGACCCACATAATAGCCTGCGATGGCCCACCTCCCCGCGCGCGTGCCGCAGTCCCCGAGGGCGACCCTCCTCTTAAGGGCCTTTTGGCCACGACCCACAGGAAACACTGATACAGCCTACTGCGGCACAGCTGCAGCACAGCCCGTCGCCGCGTCAGGGCGCTCAATCTGGGCAATCAGCATCCCCAGTCTCGAGCCCATTAAAGGCTTTTTCAAGCGCTTTCAATATTGTTAGCTCGGGATGTGCAAAGCCTCGTTTTGGCATTCTGGGTGCAGCCCAGCCCATCAACCGATAACGGCAGCCGTAGTAAGAAACACCTATTATAGCTATAACCATAAAGATCACGACTGGAAAAACAATTCTTCCCAGGAACAGAACAGAACAGAACAGAAGATAGAATCATGGAATTGTGCAACTCCGAGAATTACACACAAGAATGCTGTCTTTTTTTAATTTATTCTGCATTCTGGACGCTTCTGTATGGCTGCTTCGACTCAGGCTCACATTACATACCACGCTTCATGCTTCACACCCCGATGGTACATAGATGACTCTCTGCACAAAAAATTATAAATTGCGGTGGTGTTTGTAGCACAAACTCATGTCATGTTTTTTAAAGTACTATGTGTATTGACTATTGAGAGGATAGTTGCAATGATATTGCTTCTTGAACTGCTCAAAAGTAATAGCATTATGAAAGACCAGCTCAATTGTCGAGATGTGGGTGGGATATGGAGCCTCTTGTGAATGAATTTTTTTTAAGATATTCATGACAAGTACAGGACTATTAAATCTCAGAGGACTCTCTTCATATCATTAAGCCTCTATAAACTCTTAAGTAGGACCCATGCTTGACAAACGTGACATATAAGTATGAAAATTGAGCTGCATTTCTTAAATTTTACTAAGGACCCACAGCTTGAAAAACATGGCATACAAGTCTGAAAATTGAGGTACATTTCATGAAATTTAATAGGACTTATTGCTTGGAAAATATGATATACAAGTCTGAAAACTGAGCTACATTTCATGAGCTTTAATAGGACTTATTGCTTGGCAAATATGACCTACAAGTATCAAGATTGGGCATTGTACTTATAAGGGCATACATCTCTAACAAAATTAGAAACTTGAGCTACAATAAAAGACAAAGTGCAATGAACTACAATAGCTAGCTAGTGGATGAGAGTAAGCAAGATAAATGCAAGGATCTAGAAAGAATAAGGAATGAAATAGAATAGACTAGATAGGGAGTAAAAGATGGCTTACTTAAATATGGAAAGGGTTAAGAAGTAGTTAAGAAAGTCTATTCAATCAAGTGACAAAGATGAGTGATTTTAGCTTTTCTATGTTTAATGTGTGTTGTTTTGATTTGATGTTTTTTATTGAGATTTTTGTAAGGTCGGATTATTTTTTGTTCTATTTTGCATCTACTTTAGCATAATTATAAATTAAAAATTTCAAGGATGGAGGACCAAAAAACAATTGAGGAAGATTGATATACATCAAAAAGTGCACTGAAAAAAGTAAATGGATTGTATCTAGGTTGTGTTCATTTGCTAGTGCAACCAACAACAAACATGCTCATCATGAGGAGAATGAGGGAAAGAAAATGATGAAGAACTCATTCAAAATAAAGAAGGGAAGTGAAGTGAATGTCATAAATAGAAACCATTGTGGTTTTTTAACAATGTGTTGTTCAAGGATCGTATAAGAGACAATATATTGTCTAGATTTATTGAAACATTTAGTATGGGAAGGCTTCATCAGGCCCATGCTATTAGAACTTTTCATGAAAAGCCTTGAGATACATAAGCTATGATATCTAAATCTATCATAGTGATAAGATGGATCCCTATTTCTTTCTTTTGGTGATAGAGACAAGACTATGAGTACTAATTTTTCATGTTTACTTTTCAAAAAAAAATTGCTTATGATCTAACTTACTTGGAAGAACTTGATTCAGCTTAAAAAAACAAAAAATGTGTCGATATGTTGACTACTTAAAATGGAAGCATTTTTATTATTTGAAAATAGCTTGACTTTGTTGGAGGTGAAAGCATACCAAATTCACATTGTACAAAGGCTTGTGCCCTTTATAGGCTTGATTAATGTGTATTGAAAATTGTTGAAGTAAACTTGGGTGATAGGTTAGAATAGAGTATAAATTTCTAGGTTTGTACAATATTTTTTGATTTAGATGTGAAAATATAAGTCATATGATTGACAAATATCTTTGTGTAGGGAACAATCAAGTTTTCTGTATGCAAATAATATTCTCATTGAAAATGTATAAACATACTTTGTTGTTAATGAAAATTTCTAGGTTGAGTAATTTGAAAATTTCTAGGGAGTGGGAAGGGGTAATGGACTTAAAGAATAGGAATTTGAAGATGTTGGTAATGGGATGTATGTACTAAGAACTTGTTAAAGCAAAATGAGAAGAGAGTTGTAAAGCTATTAAAAGCAGAGCATGACAAAGTAGAAGAAGATGAGCTAGGAAAAAAATGGTGGTGCAAGAATTGGCTAATCTAGTCTGCATAGATATGATGGAAGATTTGGACAAGGTGCTATGTCAAATTGCTAAATGTTTAGATAATGAAATAGCTAAGAAAAAAGCAAGAGAACATGGAGTTGGACCAATTGAAAAGCCATTGGATGCATTGGTAGCTAATAAAATGAAGATATTGGGGAGTGTTTACATCAAAAAATGTATTAAAAATTAGGATCTTATCTGAATATACCAAATATATATTTGAGTTTGCAAGATGAGCAAAAGAAGAAAACTTGTCATTTGTATAAGAATTTAATGAGATTTTGAATACATGGATGCGTGATGTAGACGCAAGGTTTGTTAATAACAAAGAGACTGGAAAAGAAAAGGAGTGTCACATGGAGATGGTGGTTGCAAAAGTCTAGATTATTGGTATTTCCCTAGAAGTATAGAGATTAGATTTTGAAAAGAAAAAAAACCCATTAATCATGTTATTGTGGAAGCTAATGGGACAAAGACTAGATTGATTTCTTATTTTTATGAAACGTACTTTTTGGGGATGTTGGAAAGGACACTAAGGATAATTTGGGGAGCTAAGTTGAGATACTAGCATGGGAATAAAATGAGCCCAAAAAAAGCCCTATAAGGAATGTCATGTAGGAGAGAAAACAAAAACAAAAAGTTATTAGCATTTTTGTAGCTTCTTTATGCATCTATCTACACTATTTTCAACACAAATCAGAATAATTGTTTTAATTACATCAATTTAATCACAATTAAATGTGGCTCTTGAAACGTCAAAATGTTTCCCTCCCAATAATATTACTTGGAAACATTCAAAAATCAACATTTACAAATAATAAAAGTGGAAATTTCAAGCACTTCAAAGTTATGGCTACAACCATCTGTAGAGATGAATATTTGCTTGCTGCACTTTCCATCTCCAGGGATGAACATGTGTTTAAATATGTCATTGAGTTTTTTACTATATTTGATCTTTCTTTACTTTTTGAAACTCATATGTTATTGTCAACGTACTATTTATGTACTATTTTTCACTGATGACTAAACTGTATCATCTTTATGTGGATCTTTCTCCAGAGTATGGTCTACTTAGGACAAGGAATACAAAAAAATCAAAATTATCGGCTTTTGAAATGATCTATTACAAGGAAGAAAAGCATAAAAAACATTCTATTATATTTATCCACGTATTAGAGAAGATATGGGCCCAAAGAGGGCCCTATAAGAAATGCCATGTAGGAGAGAGAAAAATAACAATAAAGTAATTAGAATATCATTTTTTAACTTCTTTATGCATATGCCCGCACTACTTTCCATGAAAATTAATCTACCTTATTTTAGTCACATCAAACATCACTAATGCTTAACCACAGTTAAAGTATAATTTTCAAAATGTTATTCGGTGACTCAATTAGTAATCTATATGTGTCATGGCAAAAATAGCCTTTTAGGTTACTGTGAGAATTTGAAACTCTATGGGAATTGGCATTCAATGCAAACAATACATTATTTGGAAAAGGAATTAAGGAAAACATCAAAGGAGTGTGAAAAAAAGTCTTCAAAGTTAAAAACTTGTTTGGAAGAAAATGAGACGTTCAAGAAGGAGATTCAAACATTGAAATCTTCTTTGCATCAATTTACAACTAGTAATGATGAGATAAATATCGCATTTCAATTCATGCATATGTCAAATTTGTCTCTTGTTAAAGATATGGATTGGCTCAACAAAATGGTAAAAAGCAACAAGAGAAAAAGACTGGTAACCAAGGATACATGTGATCTATCATCCAAAGGAGGTTATTGGAAAAGAAGAATCTATGCATTCAAGTAAGTTATAGCTTATTTGGTTTAATATTGTTTGAACTTTTTGATTCAATCATAATAACTAGTTTTGTTATTTATTAAGTTCCACTCACAGTTTATTTGTTTATTATGTTGTTGTGATTACTATGAGTGTCCTAATCTTTTCTGACTTTTTTATGAATATTATATTTGCAATGTAGACCAACATTGGTTTCTGAAGAGCATTTGGCCGATGAGATTTCCATTGGAAACTCACTAGGTTCTATTTTAACTTCTAAATCTATGAAATCAATGTTAAATAATAACAAAATGAAAAAGATTAAGGCTTCAATTACTGATAGCATTATAAATGAAGTTGGAAAAATATTGGATATTACATTGGTTCAGGGGGCATGTGATTTTTCTAGCATCAGTAGAGAAGCATATGCAACAATATTTAAGATGATAAATGAAGCATTTGCACAGGTAAGTATAAAAAAGTTTCCAATCCCACGACCATTTCATCTAAAAAAAGAAAAGACATGTTAGACCAAGGTATGCAGAAAATAGTTGGTAATCCATCTCATATCAATGAAGTGTATTGCTTGAATGGAGAATGTCTAATCTATTTATCAATATCAATCAGTTACTAACATTCATCATAGATTTTTACTGTATCATAAATGAGAATTTCATTAACAAGTTGATAGTTGTTCTTAAGTTAGATGAGTTTGAAATTATAAAAGAAAAAAAAAATGGAGAGAGTCAGTTTTACGATAATGAATGGAACACTTTCAAATTCTGAAGACTCAGAAGGTCTCAATTTCAGTGTTCAATCAGAAAATGATATTTGGTGGTTGGCAGTTTTTCAGTTATAGTAGTGAAAGAAAACCATGACATTCTCTCATGGATATTAAATAGAACGTCATATCCTGCCACCATAAAAAATCACATGGAGGGAGTCCATTCAATGTTCTTGAATTTGGCACTTTAAACATAGAATGGCATTTAGCAGGAGATCTGAAGACATTAAAATATATGTTCAATGTTTCTCATGGCTTAACTCTAAAGACCCTTGGTTGTACTGCATGAAGACAACAAAAGACATGACAATGAGTACAGGAATATCAAGAAATCGAGAAGGTCCTAATTGGAAACCCGTACTACCGATTTCTCTTCAGAATGTTCATATTTGTACATTGCATGCAAAGGTGCATATAATTGAAAGAATAATATATCTTCACATCTTGTTTGCATGAAATTTCGAGATGGAGTCATTTTCAAAGGAAGCTATATCTAGATTAAAAAATATATATATGTGTAAAAATAAACTTAGCTGAAAATACACATAGAGAATTTAATTTTCTACTTCATGATGTTTGTTGTGAAATACTGACAACGAGAACTTCTATTGGGGAGATAACTATTTAATCTCTCAAGGTATATACAATTTATCGCTGATATGTATCTCTCTTTTTTATTTTAAATCTATCATTATAGCATGAATAAATTGTATGTCATAATATTAATAATTTTTACTCAATAGCTGCAGTCTATACAACAAAAGGATGCTTTTAGTTGTGCTTGGTTCGCCTTGTACAATACAAAACTCTTTTTTGAGTGGTACAATCTACAAGTCGATGTCAATAGTGACAAGGTAATACTTTATTCATTTTTTGTTCTTTTCATTCTGATTCTTATTTCTTTAATGTGATTGTTACGTATTTACTCATTCACCTGGTTGTCACTTATTGAATATGATTTCAATTGTAAACGTGTATATATTACCATCGGATTCCAAAAAATGAGATGTCATCTTACATGTAAACAACCCATTTATGGGATTTTTATTATATCAATATAGATTCTTACAATCAAATTGTGTCCATAGTACAATACTAGATTGCAATTTTTCTAGATTGTTAAAAAACAAGATTCTTGTTTTCATCTTGAGTAACGATGATGGACATGTATTTTTTGATAGTAAATCTCAGTGTTTTTTTTTAGTTTGACCAGTATCTCTACATTTGATCTTGAGCTCATATTTTTTTTGTACCTGCATAAATTTAACACAAAGTATGTTACATTTAGTATAAAAATTATACGAGCAATTTTAAAAAAAATTATACTGGTACATAAAAAAAATGTTTACAGTTACTTACGAGTTTATCATTTGAATTGAATTTGAAGTTTGAAAGTATATGATCTACACATGTCAAAAGTGCATGATTGTATATTATTTCAATATTTTTTCGCTTAGAATGTCCACTGGCTTCTAAGTCTTGATCGAGTGGCACCCATATACTTCTGATTTTTTTTTCCATCTTTGATAATAAAAGCATAAGCTAAATATTTGTTTTTCTATTTGATAGCAAAAGCACATGGAAAGCATTTTAATTCTACATTCTATTTTTCCATCTGATTTTTTGTCCCATACTTCATCCATAAGTTTAGATATTAAACGATCTGATAAATTTTTGCATACGAACATTGTTGGGGTTTTGTGTACATTGACACTTGAAAAGAAATCCACAAATATATTCAAAGAAATAAACCAACTTAATCAGAGTGTTTTTAAACCCGTGCTTATCTTTAATAGATTTTGTATATCATTATATAGCTTGCAATGAAATGATTCTGATACTGCAACATCTGGAGCAACCCATTCATCACTTCCAAAACTAGGTAATGGAATTGGGACTAGTTTTTCAAAACTTCTTTTTATATCAGAAATGTACATTGATTTATAAAAAAAGATTCCACAATCAACAAGATCTTTTGTAGTTCTACCTCTATATTGCAACTGTCCAATATCAGTGTATACTACATCTAACACACTTGCAAGATATCTACTTGGCTCCCATTCATTTATACTGGATGGATATAAATCTGTAAGAGAAAAATGATCAGATTGGCAAGTTTAGTAATAGATGATAAGGAATGACAAACAATCAAAATATTGTAATATATCAATAAACAGTTGTTTTTTTTTGTGATCGGGACGGTTGAATCGTTGCACATTTATCTCTAAACGCATATATAGATGTTGGAGCAAAATTTCAAAAATATATTTTACTCTTGATGATGTTTAGAAATTCAAAATTCTGATAGAATCAAAATGATAGTTTTGTCTTTTGCTTTTTCGAAATATTCCTTTTGATTATGGATGCATCAGAACCCAAGAGTTTTTTTGACTATTTTCTCTCCACCTACCACCAGACATCGTACCACTGCCACAACAGTAACAACTCCATCTACCACCACCACTTTCTCTTCTGTACAACCTTCTCCTCCTGTTTCTATTACCGCTCCTCTTCTTTCTCTTCCACCCACATCAACTGCTTTTGTTTCCAATCTTGTGTCCTCTGTTGACACTACTTCTCTCTTTGTTCCATCTTCCACTACCCCTTCCATTACTATCACATCCTCTATTACCCCTGTTCTCACTGTTGTTCCTCTCCATATCAACCCTTCTGACTCTCAATTATCTCTAGACACTCTGGCGTGGATGCAAGCCATTAACTTTTCACTGCCACGCTAGACCATTTCCGCTCCATCTTCGCCTGTTCCACCCATTCTCTCGTTTGGACAAACTATCTCCACCCCTGTTTCCACTTCTGTTACTCCCACCCTCTCTTTCGCCATCAAAGGTTGCCGAGGGCAACCAACCATTTATTGGTGATGCATTTGTGCAAATGATATTCATTCCATCACCAGATCGGGTATATCCCACCGTCCCAGATGACAAAAGGTCCCCAGAGAACCTCATAGAAGACAACGACGACGACGCTATACCGATCGTCGGGGCCACTACCACACAAGCCCCTGTTAGTACCAATGTATCGGTTGCTCCAACGGATTTAGTGACGGCGTACCAGGCCTTGGGAACATACATCCAGGAGGCAGTAGCAGCCAGGGCCACATTGGACTGTCGGGTATTCCACTTGGCGACGAACAACACCCAGTTGCGAGTGAAACTCACGAAGCTACAACAAGAGCTTCTTATATGAACAAGACGGGCACCGGGAGATCACCAAGCTGTAGTAGAAGGAGGATGGCCTAAATCAATATATCCAGAGCCTCTCCAAAGCGTTGACAAATGCCTCCATGAAGGTGCAGAAGCTTCAGTCTAAAGTGTCCCAATGGCTTGCTCCCCTCCAGACGCAACTACAAATCTATGAAGGAGAGAATATGCGCCTAGGGGCGGAAGTGCAAGCACTACAAAGCGCAAAACTCGCTTGGTTATCTCAACCTGCACCAGAATCGAGGTTGCTCTCTCAAACAGAGATGAATCTCTTCAGGTGTCAGGTGCAAGTGTATAGCCAAACCTTGAACAGCTACTAGGCGGAGTTCGACAAATACCGAGCAAGCGCAACTCATGAGCTCGACCAGGCCAAACAAGCCCTCAAGGCTTGCCAGCAATATATGGAGAAGAAGACCCAACCAAATTCAGTGGTGATTCCAACACCACCTATTTTTTATGCTGCACAAGCAAGCACAAGCCAGGACCAAGGCCAGCAGGCAGCAGGGGTGATGAGTCAGGATCAGGGATTAGAAGGCCAAGACCAAGGACCAACTGATACAGGTGCTGAGATGCGGAACCAAGGCCAAGACACAGGTCCCAACCATAGTCAAGAGGAAGGACAAGCCTCCTCATCAAGAGGCTCGCGCACCATATCTGCCAGCCGGGCCTTTAGACGCCCAAAGTCCGTGAAGGAGAAAATCAACGAATTTCTAGCCAAGTATCCCCACGAGTCATCAAGAGGCGGCTGGCTGATCTCATTTTTGGCACAAACAATAAAAGGCAACGAGCTGCAAGCACTACCCGCCCTCCACCCACAACCAGAGTGGCGCCAGTAACTCTTTGAACGGGACCTTGCGGCCATCAGGGCCTATGTGACAAGTCCGCAATAGCTACGGGTGCACGTGCACTTCCTGCCATGCACACGATGATCCAAATGGGCAGAATGTGACACCCTCTAAACAAAATCACCATCCAGAACTTCAATTGGCCAAGAATTCCATCAGAACATGGTTGGGATACAGATGTAGACGCTCGAAGGGCTCTCACCCTATTTGTGAATAAGTATTTAAATTGCCCTGACCCAACAGTCCGTGCGGCAGCCACTTACGCCTGGGACTTAGAGCATTTAATGGAGATTGAAACCAAGTGGGACAATTCTCCCCCCCCCCATATTCTTTGATCCTAATAAGGTGCTAGCCTCAGAATAAGTAGAAGATCAGCTGTCAGTCGCTCGAGTCTATTACTGAGTTGCATTCCTTGGCGATCCCTAGACGCGCAGATTCCAAGCGTGGGTCGACCAAAACTGGCTAACAGGAGTCCACAAGTCCCTTCACATGCCCAAAGACTTGAAGAAAATGGACATAATCAATTTCATGAAAGCTGTCACGGGCTCCTGATCCACCAGAGGCGGGCCAAGAAGACTCTATACTAACCGGCAGAGTGTCAAGGGACCGACACTACTTTAGGTCGTGGGTCCTGTTGGGGGTATTCCCAACATATTGTAAATAAATAATATCGGCCAATAAAATGTGCTGCGAGGGCATGACATCCTACGTGTATAAGCCCATGGCCCAATGAGCACGCAAGTTGAGTTGTAAATAAAATAATAGACTTGGGCCTCTTTGTAATTAAAATAAAACTTGAGGCCCAAAGTCAATTTTAAACTTAGAGTTTATGTTTTTAGAGTTGGGTCCAATTTTGGACTCATATGAATCTTGTGATTTTTATTGTACTTTTTGTGAACCCTTGGATCAAGTTGGGTCCAAGATGAATGGTTAGGATCTATGTAAATATTAGCCAATAGGATTTTAGAGCAAGGGCCTTCCCCATTTATAAAAAGGCACCATTTGTACTCTAATTTCATGCTTAATGAGAAGGAGGAAACTCTACCAATTTTTGGAGAGAAGCATCCTCATTTGCTGTTCACTACTTGCTAATAAGACATGTTTAATAAAAATGAGACTAATTCAATATTTTGAGACTTCAATCAAATTTGGTAATTATGAGATTTGTTTGTTGAGATTATTCTAATTGAACTCATTCCATGTTTTTTTTTACTCCATTTTCTTTTTGCATAATGTATAAAAAGAACTTCGTGCAAATGGTGTAAGAAAAACTCCATGCAAATGAATATCAAACAACAATCTCATGCTTGCATGAAAGTCTCTCTCTCTCTCTCTCTCTCTCTCTCTCTCTCTCTCTCTCTCTCTCTCTCTCTCTCTCTCTCTCTCTCTCTCTCTCTCTCTCTCTCTCTCTCTCACACACACACACACACACACACACACACACACATGAAGATTTTAATGTATTCTCGTTTTTTTTTTTGACTTGAATGGGCTTTCTTATTAATTAATAAATTATAGATCATCATTGTTTTTTCTTAGATTGTTTGCTATATATGAATTATGTATTAATATTCAATTTGTTTTGATTCTAAAAAATTAGTTTGCATATGTGACAATTATTTTTGATCAAGCAACCATGTCTAAAATATTGTAGTTAAATGGTACATATTCATTGTAATAAAAAATGCATTACCAATAATTTGTATGTTTTATTTTCAATCTAAGAAAAAATTTATTTGAAATGCATTCTACCTACAAATAATCTTAACATTCATAACTATAATATTATAGTCAACTAATTGAAAATGAGTAAAAAAAATTTTGTATTCATCCATTTTTCATAGGTGTTTATTTACACAAGTCACAACAATGCAAAAATTGTATTTGTTGTTAAACTTTCTAAATATTATAGCAATTATACTACACAACTCCATTAGATTGTCACTCTATGATTGTTCTAAAAAAGGAAAAAAAAAATCCAATACAACATAAGTTGTCTATTGAAATACACCAATATAAATGTGATATTTCTCATTCAATTTGGAACATAAATTAAATTGATGTTGGAAAGAATATTACATGGAATCCAATACTATGTCCATTGTAGACATTGTCTTCATTGACATAAACAACATTTAATTAAATTTGATTTTGGAGAAGAATCACCAACTTCAACTATATTAAAGTTTGACTGGAAGACTAATGAATTTAACATTTGAAGCTTCAAGCATAATTGCTTTGTTGATCCTCTTCTAGATCTTCATTGTCTTTGATTGACGATAGTGTCAAATTAGCTTGTGCCTTCTCAACAACTTTGGTGGGTATTTTGATGTTCTTCAGTTGATTTGGATGTTGTCTTGGCCGCCAACTCCACAACACAACGGAAACTGGCTCCCAACGCTATGGATCACAAGGATTGCTTCTCCATTGCTTAGTCCGACAATCCTTATATCTTTTGACAACAGAAGCATTGCCTCTACAAATGGGAGCCCAATGTTGCACAAGCACTTTCATGAAGTTTGGTGATGTCTTTTATTGGTTTACATCCGAAAGGGCTCATATTGATGGCATCTTCGGTTTCTCCTTCAATGGACCACAATAGTGTTCTTCATCTTTCTCTTCTTCATTTTCTATCAAGCTAGTTGGATTGTCAATATTAACATTCATCCATCTCGTCCTAGGCCAAAAACCATCCATCAGATGAACATGACTCTCAATTATTTCATCTGAATTTAAAATGTTGATAATATTCTCCCAATATGCAATTACAAGCAAAATAAAATCTCTATAATTTGGATTGACATGTCTGTTTTTCATATATTTCTTCCAAAATGAAATATGCTTATTTATTTCATCAACAATCATAATTTGGTCCTTGAGGGTTGACAAAAGTGGTAATGCATGAGGATCTCCTTTAGGCAACATTGGACAACCGTTTGTGTCTTGCTTCCATAATTGTATTCCATCTTGTAGTTTCCGAATCATTGTAGGACTCATCATGTATTGCATGACAAGAATGTCGTCTCTAACGAAAAAGCGAAATTGTAGAGGTTTTTTGTGGCCAACCAATGTGTCTCCTACATCAAGATCGCCTTTTCCATCCTCATCTGGAAGCTCTAAGTGTCTCAAACATCGTGCTAGTGATCCAATTGTAAAATTTGGATCATAAGACCAATATCCCATTGCAAAATGACCGTATGCACCTTTTCCATGTCCATGTGTTAGCATTCCTGTTAAGGATATAGGGAGTTGCATCACACGACTTAAACTTTTTGGATGTGGATGTGGCTCTAGTCGTGGTATGCATGTTTTCATTTGGTCCATTTTGTCATGTATAATGCACAAGTTCT
The DNA here is from genome assembly GCA_029204225.1 of Diphasiastrum complanatum. Classification (NCBI taxonomy): domain Eukaryota; kingdom Viridiplantae; phylum Streptophyta; class Lycopodiopsida; order Lycopodiales; family Lycopodiaceae; genus Diphasiastrum; species Diphasiastrum complanatum. The sequence goes on from CM055114.1 coordinate 29,735,748, forward strand.
TAATAGGCTCACAACAAGCTTTTTGCTTCCAGGAATAGTACAAGTTGCGACTAGATGGAAGATGATGCATTGCGCATTGTTGCTACTACATTCTACTACATTCGGAATGGTTTTGAGTTTAGGGCTTAGGCATGTGTTTAGAATTTTCAATGTGGATGTTGATGCCAAGTGGATGACTATTGTGGGGAGGTACGAACATGGGGTTGTAGAACAAGATAAACTAGTAATATATCAATTGGATATGTATATAAGCAAGAAAGGAAAGGGCCTTGGAAATCTATGAGTAATTTATTTGCATGTTTAGTGAGTTTAGAGTTTAGGGTAGTAATCCAAAAAAGGTAGCACATAGTTTAGGGTTTAGGGTTTAGCATTCATGGTTTAAGATTTAGGGTTTAGGGTTTATGATAAAGTCCTTTTTACATTTTCGTGTCTAATAATTGATCTGAAACATCATTCATATGTGGTAATTATTTCATTCTACAGGTGCCTCTTCACTAGTGTGATTTTTGTGAAGAATTGCCAAAAATTGGCAAATCTAACTTGATCAAAAACCATGTAGAATAGTGTAAATTGTGTACACAAGTGGGTCCCACACATGTGAGGCCATGATGCCACATGGGAAACCCATCCTAATGTAGGCTAGGTCAAGTCCATAGGGTTGGTCATGTCATTTTGGTAGTGATTCCTAGTTTATAGGACCTAAATCCTAGATTTAAGGTGAAAATTTGACCAACTAGCTATCTACCAAGCATGACTCTAGGAAATAGACTAGGGTTTCATTTTAGGTCAAGGAGAGTGAGTTAACTTCCTTATTACATGCTGGAAATCCACCTAACTTCAAGAAGGAAGTCGAATTTGCTATGTATTCCCTCTCTCCATAGTGAGAAGATAGAAAATTTTTGGAGCTCATTGGCAATCTCAAGCTAGTTCACTATGTACATTGAGTTTTTGTGATCCAAATGAAGCCAAATCAATTTCTACTTGTTTCTCAGGTTGAAGGCCGTACTACAGCCTGTAGTACACTTGTGTGGGCTCGGATTTCAATGTTTATCAATGCTTTTGATTGTTAGTGCTTGTTGTTTGTCAAATTGCCAATCTAGATCAACTTTTTTGTGTCTAGTTTTTTGATAGATTGTTAAGCAAGCATCCAATCACTCTTGTGGATCTTTTGTAGATCCATTTATGGTCCTAAAGTACAGTACTTTCACATTTTTTTTAACCTGAAAAGCAAGCTCTAACAAAAATTCTTTAAACATAACCATAGATGGTAATTTGGGTTTACCAAAAGAAGCATTCACAATTTTGTTACAAGGAAATTTTTCAATATGAAGGTCATTTTAGGCACTACGGGTCACTTCAAATAGGTCTACGAAAACTTTTGGCTCATTGAAAGTTGTACATAGAATTATTCAACAACTAAACTGTTTGACATGTAAATTGCCTCGGAACGGCATTTTGGACACCTGTGTTTTGGAACACGGGAACACTCTTCCAAAAAAAAAACTGTGATTTTTTTTACCACGGGCGAGGACAAATTTCATAGGTAGGCCATTGCTACAACCTTCTTTCGACTGTTTTAAGAATACTCTTATCAACATAATGATAAATTTGGCTATTCGATTTGGGAAGCCAATGAGGTGATTCAGCATTTTGAATCTCTTTAAAATTTTGCTCAAATAATTTGCATGATTCAAGCTAATCTCATCTTATATTTGAGTATATGGTGTATTTAAAACTGAATGGTGTTTAAATATATTGTAACAACTTTGAATAAGGAATACCAACATAAAATATTTTTGTGCATAGTTGTTTGATAGCTTTCTAATCTACCTCAAAACAAGATGCAAAGTAATTAAAACATTACTGAATGAAAATTCCAATTTCATAGATATCTGGAAATGTTAAGAGAAGCACTAACATAAGTCATGACTAGTTCAAAATAATGAAAACCTCAACTTCATGGATATCTGGAAATGTTAAGAGAAGCAGTAACATAAGTCATGACTAGTTTAAAATAATTGAATTTATCAATATGAATATATAATTCTACTAATGACTAGTCCATTTATAGAAACATTAATATAAATCACGACTCCATATTAGCTAAATTTATCAATATCAACAAGATAATTTATCAATTAACTTGATTGACAAAAAATTAACAATATATATTCATATTTTAAATGTGTAATAATGAAACAAACATTAGTTTATATTATTAGCCCCATATGATAAAAAAACAAAAAATATCATGAATTACTATCATCAATATCAATATAAAAAAATGCAATTCAGGGTCACAAAAATCATTTATTACTTCGATAATCTTCCTACTCATACAAAAATATAAAAAGAAATGCATAATTGCAATATACTTGAATTTTGAAAATAACTATTCACATTGCATCAATTTCTAAACAATGACATTTTGTATCTTCAAGAAAATTACTATCAATTTGGCAAAGCCTACGATATACCACAACATTGTTGTTGAAATCATACATTCTATAATTTGAAATTTTAATTGTCAAAAGCCTCTAAAATTCTCACAAAGTTAAAATAGAAGTCATAATATTCAATATACTAAACTATTTTCAAGTGTAAGAAGACTTTTTGTTTTATTGTTAAAAATTTTGATCTACAGTAAACTCGAAAATATGATTTCATCTTTTGTAGACTCAGATTATTTTTTGAAAGTTTTTGTGCTATAAAACTATTGGATTATTAAGTTGAAATATAATAAACACATATCAATGTCAACATGTACACAAATCTTTTAGAAAAAATTAATTCTACATCAAGCTCTTGTAACTAGATTGAATGCAGAAATCATGAGACACATATATTGTGATTCTTGGTGCCCAGTGACTGTCAAAAATCAGATATGCAACATCAAGCATTCACCATAAACAATCACCAAAGAAGTCGAAAGAAGAACATGCACTATCAATCTATCACACTAACATACTGAATGTAAAATGTACATATAAACCCTGAACCCAATCTGTATTGTGGTTATGATGGAGGGTGATCACCTGGTAAAATGCCACTTTTTAGAAATAGCACGGGCTCCATTCCTATGCCATGCCGATTTCGGCGTTACCTCATTCCCAAATTCTCAAAAACATTCCCGTTCACAGAGGTCACATTCCCATTACGTTCCCATTCCCTGGCAACTATGCCACTCAGTCAAGTCACTGGCAACATAACGTTGGACCCGTCACAGCACATGGGGCATTGGTGCGCACAACTCGACAAATGTGAAATATATTGAGGATCTAAATTTGTATTTCCACATCCGTAAAATCATTTTTCAAATTTTTACAAAGGAAATGGTGGTGCCTCATAGAACGTAATTTGTGAGGCAAATTTTTTTATGACAAATTTTTTTTGCAGGCACCTTCCAGCTTTCAGAAGGTGCACGTAAAAAACTTGTCGTAATTTTACACGTGTAAAAAAATTTACCTTTAAAAAAAATTGTGAAAAATGAATTCACGAGGCAGAAGGGCCGGCTCCTCGGCCCTTCCACCCGGGGGAAGGATGCTGCAACCTCGGGCTTCCGCCCTCACACGCATCACCTTCCCGGGCGGAAGGGCCGAGGAGCCGGCCCTTCCCTCCCCCATATAATTTTGAATTAAAAAAATGTGAAACGCCCGTGTCCAAGCCCCCACTTCCCATTCTCTCTCTCTAAATAACTCTCTAAATAAGAGAACGGGGGTGCAGATGGTAGTTAGTGCCACCGCCATCTAAGCCCCCCCCCCCTTCCCCCCTTCCTCTCCCGCCCACCTTCTTCCCCACGATCTCCTCCCCCGCCCACCTTCTTCCCAACGAGTGTTCTTTGATTTTGTGCTAGCGCGATCTCCTCCCCCGCCCACCTTCTTCCCCACCAGTGCTCTATGATTTTGTGCTAGTAGGGCATCGTTTTAGAACATGGGCTGCGCCTGATTTCCCTTTCATCTCCTTTTCTGCCTGAGCATGGTTGGCTGATCTCTCTTTCTGCCAAGGGAGGTTGTTTACTGATTGCTGTTCAGAGGTGGTTGCCACAAGATTCGCTTGCTGCTCGCTGGTGATTTCCACAAGAAGAACGCCTCCTATTTTCCTCACTACTGCTGGCTGCCATAGTATCTAATACAATTTTGGAACATGTTTCTACAGTTTTGATTGCTGTCACAGGTATTCTTAATTGTGTATATCCTTGTCACAAATATTTTGTAAGAGCTTTATTGTGTGTACAACTCAGATGAAGTGTATTTTAGAGGAGTGCTCACCACATCTGATTACTTATGACTTGAATCCAAGCAGGAGGTTGAAGAAGTTGATCTAAAGTGGATTTCAAGCAAAAGACACAACATTACTATTTGATAGCTACCTGATCAGTTCTCATTGGATTTCAAGCAAGACGTAGTTAGGTATGTCAGAAGATTTGCAATTGTTGTTGAAATTCTATTGTTGCTGGAAATCCAATTTGCATGCTATTATTTGAATTGCATTAACCAAAATATTTGAATAGGCCAAGCATTGAGTGAGACGAAGAAGTTTGGTGTTTCACAGTATTGCAATGATTGGGAACAAACGTAGGCAAAATAGACTCCAACCACTATTGATTATTTTGTGTCTACATATATTTTTAGCCAAAATTTCATACCAATTTTTGAGAGAGTCCATTAGAACACCACAAACCACTGAAATAAAATTTTGTTTTACAAGTATATTGTGTTAATCTCTGATGAATAGAAATAAAATTTGGGCTATTAATTATCGCAAACCAAAGCTAGCGTCAACATTGCACGGTAGTACTTGTATCATTAAATTGATTTTACCTCATATATGTCATGGAAATCTCAAACCAACCATAGCCAATTACATGTATTCTTGCATGTGACCCTGACTAAGTATACTTGACATTTTCGCTTGTCTCCAAGACCTTGCTGAGATAATGAACTCGCCTTGAACTCTGACTTTTCTCAACTCAAGCTGGTACAACGTTATGGACATCAACATAAAAACACCCTAGGCTACACATTACAATGATTGATTGGATTAAGAATTAACCAAGTTATCGTCTGTGGGATCTTTTTTAGTTTTCATGCAAAAAATTCAGACTTTCCATAGTAACACTAATGCACGCAGTGTGGAACCATAATTCCTTATTTAGCAAAAAATGGCATGCACTGAACAGTGTTAGTGTATGATGATAGTTTGTCTTGTTGGTATTTGGAAAATGGAATAAAGTAAGATTACTCATAAAATTGTTGCGATACTGTGGTTATGGCTTTATTGAAATTATAGTTAAGGTTGATTAATTATGTGGCCATAGAAGACAACCACAGAGTTAGCTTGGTATTTATACCTATTGACTAAACTTCGACAAATTCTCATATGAGCATTTCAAGAATCATAGGGCAAGCATGGAAGATGTCCACAAGGAGGAGGTTTTTTCTTTTAATGGTATATTCTAGAGCCTTGTAATCGTTGGTGAGGGTTTAGGTATGTTCGCGTGAATTCCTTGTGATAGCTTGTTTTTTTTCCGAGTGAGGGTGATTGTGCTTGTCTATTAATAGTCCATGATTAATGAAAGCAAGACACATTGTATTCAGAACTTAGAATAAAAATTCAAATCAATCGCTTCAATGCTCATAGTCAGAACTTATAGTTTAAGAAGATTTAATAATTTTTTAAAATTGTTTCAAAACTTTGGACATGCTACATGGTAGCAGGTACTCGATAACATGTCAACAGTCACTTCTTTGCCCAAGGCCCCAATGCTCAACCCTAAACTAGTATCTTATAAATTGTAGCCCTGATTTGGGCCCTATCATCTATGGGACCCCATAAATAGGTGTGTGTGTGTGTGTGTGTGTGTGTGTGTGTGTGTGTGTGTGTGTGTGTGAGAGAGAGAGAGAGAGAGAGAGAGAGAGAGAGAGAGAGAGAGCGAGCGAGAGAGAGAGAGCGAGAGAGAGAGAGAGAGAGAGAGAGAGAGTTTTAATCTTTCTCTCATTTATGAATCTTGACGAACAGTGTTCGTCAAAATTGGTGATTAATTTATTGTTTTTTTACTAAACCATTTAAAGTATATTTGGTAAATCATAAAGGAGTTTCATTATCTTGAATTTTGACAAACATCATTTGTCACGAACCATGCTTGAACTAAAAATCCCTCCAAACAGCCTCATAAATACCTACGGCAGGTGTAACTAAAAAGGGTAGGATTTGTTAAGAATAGCCTCTCATATGTACCCAGGCCAGTTGTGTTATTCAGATTGGAGTTTTGCTTGTCTTGACTTTTAACAAATACGGTTCATCAAGAACCATGCTTAAACTCAAGACCTCATTATGCAGCCTTTTAAAGTCAATACTTATATCAAGTGTACCCACAATTGTTGTCAAATATGTTAAAAAAGTCTCTCATATATCTCCAAGCCAAATGATAAATTCAAAATCATAGTAAAAACATTCTTAGATTTTGACATTGTGAGATTGTGTGTGTGTGTGTGTGTGTGTGTGCGAGAGAGAGAGAGAGAGAGAGAGAGAGAGAGAGAGAGAGAGAGAGAGAGAGAGAGAGAGAGAGAGAGAGAGAGAGAGAGAGAGAGAGAGAGAGAGTCTTTCTCTCATCCATGAATATTGACAAACAGTGTTTGCCAAGTCCTGTGCTTAAGCTCTAGGCTTTATACTAACCCATTGAAATATAATTTCTAAGCCATAAAAGAGTTTTGTTGTCTTTAATTTTGACAAACGTTGTTCATCAAAAATTATATTTTAACTCAAAAGTGTACGATTTGCTAAGAAAAGGCTCTCATATATGTCCAAGCCAGTTGTGTAGTTTTAACTTTCCGAGAAAACATTTTTAACTTCTGATAAACTGAGAGAGATATTTGGTCTATCTCTAGTTCATAAATGTTGACGAACAATGTTCGTCAAGACCTATGCTTCAGTTGTAGATGTTCTAGTAGCCAATTAGAAGTGTATTTGCTAGATTGCAAAGCAGTTTATCATCATTACATCAAACTAAAATTTGTTGTCAAGAAAATTTGCTGAAAATGTTTTTTAGTATTTCTTTCATTTATGTTTTGACGAACAGTGTCTGTGCATAGGCTTCAGGTAATTTAAAATACACCTGAAGGAGTTTTCTTGTCAAAAGTTTGGCAACAATGCTCATCAATAACTATGCCAATATACACCTACTCTACGTATGTGAAGTGTATGGAAAGAGTTTGTGAAAAAAAAAAAAAAAAACTTATATCTGCGCAAATCAAGTGTTTGATCCAATCGGTAAGACGAAACTCTTGAAACGATGTTTTTCAAGATCTGATCGTGACATATACGGAGTTTGTGAGAGTGTATTTATTAGCATATTTAGTAGCATGTTATAAGTGTCATGTTCATCATCTCTATTAACCATAAATAGGAATACGACAAAAGTTTCTCTATTGCAGCTAAATAGTTTCATTCTGTACATAATCTATATAGCAGAGTATTACATGGAATAAAAAAATTCCTATATAGCATTCTTTCTATAATTGAATTACAATGGTATTAAAAATTTTATACGAAAATAGAGCATTATTTTCTTAGAAATTTTAATAAAATTTTGTGCGTGCTCACCTACATCAATATTTGACCAAAATTTGTGTAGTAGGCCATAGATTTCAACAAGCTAATTTTGAAAAGATAAATGGATATGATCAAGACCAGTAGATGCTGAAAAATTAGTAGAGGAAAGACCAACACCACAAACTAATCTGATTTTCACCTAACAATGATTCATCAAAATGCATTCCAAACAAAGCAACATGTTTGAGAGAGAGAGAGAGAGAGAGAGAGAGAGAGAGAGAGAGAGAGAGAGAGAGAGAGAGAACGAACTTTGAAGCACTTGCCACTCAGCATTGTGAACTAACACAATGTCAAAATCTAAAAATGTTTTTACTATGATTCTGAATTTATCATCTGGCTTGGAGATATATGGGAGACTTTTTTAACATGTATCCTTTTGGTATGGAAAAGACGTTCCAAATTCCGGTTTCTATATGTGATCCAGCTGATGTCCACATTGTGTATAGGCTTTTAAATAAGCACCACCTTCATCAACTAATGATCGCATCTGCAAAAAAACCACATTCGGTTGACATGATTGCTGATCTTGTTCCATATGATGTTAGAACAAGAAGAATGCTGAACAAAGATGAAATCAAAGAAGAAAGACTTCTCTCATATAGATACTACATAATCTCAGGACAACATTCAATTACGGCTGCAAGAAAGCTATTGAAAGTACTTCATTGTCCATCACATTTCCTGGAAATTTTTGGTCATAAAACATCTAGAATATTGTGTGCTCAAGATGCTATTAGGTTTGTTAAGCTTTCAAGGACACAAAACGAATTGCATCAAGTAGTGTTGAAGAAAACACCATATCAAGATGCACTTACTCAAGCTCATCAACAATGGGAGCATTATGGTTGTCCAGCAAAGCCAATTGGGGGACACTCCACAGTGGATACAAAGTGGACGGTATGTCTAATTTTTGTTATTTGATTATAAGGGCTTTGTTTTGTGTTTTTTGAAATTTGTAGATTAATGCTATTTTAAGTATGTAATATTTGTTATTTTACTATGTAAATTAATCCTTTTGTCTGATGTCTTGTGTAGGAATTTATTGATACGGTCAAAGTAACAATGGAAAAATGAGCATTAAGCATGATATGCATATGATCCTTTGTGAGAGATCTTTGTTCGATAGATGGATTACAATCATGGACAACTATGTTGCTGGACAACTGGCAGGCATTACTAGAAATTTGTGTTTGCTGCGTTCTAAAAAAGACGGTGACAAAATACAGGGCGATGGAACCACACCTCTCAGTGCTAGTTTGTTTTGTTGTATTCAAGGTTTGATGGAAGCTAAAATATACAAGATACAAGATCAAATCCTTCAAGGTAAAATTCTTTTGAAGAGAATAAAAACTCTAAAAGACCACGAGGACATGGAGGATGTTGCTCTTAAGTACAAATATAATAGGGGTTTGAAAAGTACAATATGTGAATTTTTGGGAAATCTTTCGGGCAATAAGAACTTAGTGTATGACAAAGTAGAGAGAAAGTATGGAATACAAGAAGGTACATACAAAAAAATGTACAATTGTAGTGCTAAGTGGATGAAAAACACTATCAACAAAACAAAAAAGAAAGCAGAATTGACAGAAAACCGTGCAAACAGACTTACGATTGGCCTATGCCAGGGTTTTGGAATACAACAATGCACTCTTGAAAAACCATGGAAAATATGTAATGCTGGACCTATGCTATCATGTTTTACTGAAGTGGTTGCAGCTTGTGGCAATGGCAACGATATCGGCTTGGTTATCTTAGATACAACCTCACTAGGAAAAGATGTCAAATGGATGACAAACTCATTTAAAAGGTTGGTTGATTGTATTGCAAATATCCACTCAGGTGATTCATATGTTCTTATTGTGTTTGTTCCATATGTTCCTTCGTTGTATCATCTAGAAAACACCTTGAAACACATAGTAGGTTCATTTTTTATACAATATGGATCATATACCAAGAGAAACATGCATACCAAAAAGTATATTCTCAGTCATGATCTTTGTATAGTTATGGCATTCATATCCAAGACAAAAGAAAAGAAAGATTGGAAAGGTTTAATAGATATTGGTGGCAATCAAATGCCATCCATTATTTACCAGGAAGTTGAAGATGATGCTGATGTAGACACTATGGCCGATGCGGAGTTGTTAAAAGAAAAATCAAAAGCCACAATTTTTTATAAGCCAATTCTTTATGAATAATGCCACCTTGTTGGAGGAGGAATAAGCAAATATCCTAAGGATCGTCAACTGTATGTCAATATAATCTCTTCGTTTTGTCCCAAAGGAAAAGTGGTAATCGATGCTTATATTGGAGGATATGGTATGAGAGAAGCATTACGAAATGAAAGAAATACAATCACCTTTGTAAATAGCTCATGTGAAAAAGATTTTCTCGAGGGCTATTGTTCTATGATGGTTATGTTCTTTCAGAAGTAAATTTTTTTTATAGAAGCGCAAGTTTGCACAAGGACCACAATAAGGATAATGTCACAATAGACGATGCACAGGAAAAACTTTCCGAAGACTTTTTGAAATCATTGGATCAAGCATCACAAGATCTCCAAGTTTACGATATCCAAAAAGATACTTTGTATGAAGATCCAAATATCAATGCTAGTAGAGAATTTTATGTGGAGGCCAATATACCTAGGGGCATTTCACAACAATTACTACAAGAAGAACAGGTAGATACATAGTTAGCGGGATCTACGATAAGAGACAAAATAAATTTCTTTTTGATTACGTTGTTTATGTTCAATATTTTCATTATATTGGACAAGGATGATTATATGAATTTGTTTTTTGAGCTACAAGATTAAAATTCACTATTTGTTAGTTCAATTATTGTTGGTTTCTTTAACGTATTAACTTGACTTTTATAATACACGTAGCACTTTGAATTATGATTTAAACTATACATTCTAAAATTTCACAAAGTTAAAAATCACAATTTAAATGATCTTTTAAAATTTACTTGGTAGTTTATAGGCTTTATGATTTAATTTTGTAAATATGATATTACTCATGTTTTGATATGTCACTTTAAATATGTTTTTAAGGTTCAAAAGACCAGACAGTATGATGATAACATGTATATTATCTTAGATCTAAATGGCGTTCTTTTAAAACGATGGGACAAACATCCTGGCTTGAGAAATATTCACAAATTTCAAGGAAAGTGGATATAGCTACGCCAAGATGGTTGGAGTTTCTTAACAAACTTTTATCATTGTTTAAAGTTGGAATTTGGTCAACAATGGCTTACAAAAATATTTTGAGCATATACTCTTTCATGGAGCGGCAAGCTAGGCACAAAATACCATTGTTTATGATATGGGGCAAGGAGAATTGCTATCAACAAAAAGATATTATTAGACCAGATAAAAATAATGTTATTTCTGACTTCAAACCTTTGTGTTTTTTTTGGAAACATTTTTGTTCATACTTAAATAATCATAATACAATATTAGTCGACGACTCACCATACAAAGCATGTATGAACAATCCATTCAATTGTATTTTTCCAGAAACATTTGACGGATATAATGATGACAATTACCTCAATGATGTGTTGTGGACATATTTGGAGAGATTGAAAATGACTTTTGATGTTCAAACATACATCAAACAAAATCATATTGGTCAACGACAAGCTCATGAGAATCACTCGCTTTATGGTTATTTGAGACTTGTAATTGAAAAATTTCAATGGGAATCCAAATCTTCACTATGTCAAAGTGGTGTTTCACTACACATTGCAGTATCAGAAGACCAAAACAAAGCAAATGTCCAATCCATATACGAGGGACTTGATGCTGAACAGATAGAGCTACTATACGGTATTGCATTGGTCTATCCTTACTGGAATTCAAAGATAATGTCACGAGGTGAAGCACTTACTTTCGCAATGCATTTGGGTTTGAAGAAAGAGCAATTTTCCGAGCAAGATGCAAGAAATTATATCAAATCTCTTGTGTTCAGGTGGAAAAAAGAAATGGGAACTTGATTCCATTATCGAAGTCACCAATTTGTGTGTGCGCAAACATTGTCAGCTATTTCAAATTTGATATCTTATTCATATGAGCTTCACAAATGATTTGTGTTTTGTGCAATGTACAATATTATAGTTTTAAAATGTTAAATCTATGTTATTTCAAGGATTTACACAATCAATCCTCCATGAAAAAAAATTCTATCAATTACGTTATTTGCTATTTAGAGATAAGAATTTCGTATTATTATTTTCATTAAACTTGATATATATTTCAAGAGATATCTCGAAAACAAACATTTAAATACATAAATAAAAATTTGTCATAAAATTTATGATTTATTTTTTAACAATAAATGGAGTAAGAAAAAAAAAACTTCCCAAGACCACAATAAGCGATACAAGAAAACAATTCTTTCATAAAAATTTATTTGGAGACACACATATACACACAATAATGCACCATTTTTGCATGCATTTGTAAACTAAAAACTAGTATAAAACTATCTATATTTAATGTTTTTCGAAGGACTAGAATAAAAATGAGATTTGCACAAGTCTCATTTTTATTAAACATGTCTTTAATGCTCTTGTTTGTGTTTTCCCTTGCTTCTATTTTTATGCTTATTGGTTGCCATAGTTAATGTTTTTCCATTAGCAAGCATAAGGAGCATTTGAGCTAACCTCCACTCTCACTCTCACTCTCTATCTCTCTCTCTTTCTCTCTTCTCCTCTCAATCTCTTCTATTCTTCTGTTCCTTTTCACCAACAATCATGATGAAGGTAGTTTAGGGGAGTAGGGTTAGGGGCGTATAGTGTTAATGGTGGTAGAGCTAGGAAAAAGTAGGGAACTAACTAAAAGTAGCATCTATTCATAGTTAGGCACCTATCCAGTGATCTAACCCTTGTTGACAGGCAGGAGGGCAATACTACGCAAGATCTTCGACCCTACAGTAGTCCATCTAAACATAGGTCACATATCCTTTGATACCCTCAATAAGGCCTAAGAATAGTTGATTTACTATTTTTGGCAACTTAGACAACATAATTTTTTTTAATCCCTTCTTGATCACAAAAATCTTTAAATGCATTGGAGATATATTCTCAACCATTATCACTTCTAAAAGTTTTGATCTTGTGATCAAGATGCTTCTCAACAAATGCCTTGAACTTAAGAAATCTTTCAAATACTTGTGCTTTAGTTGAAAGTAAGAATACTCAACAAAACCTTGAGTAATCATCTATGAATGTAACAAACTCGATGGCACCTCCATTGGACATTGTACTTGCAAAGTGTACATCCGAGTGGATCAACTCAAGTTGATGAGCTGTCTTTGTCATTGAACTTGAGAAGGGCTTCTTATGTGCTTTTGAGAGAGCATGCTTCAGATACTTTGTCCTCTTTTGCCAAGGATCTTGGAACTCCTAAGGCAAGCTCCTCCTTGCACATGATCTCCATATCCTTCAATGTTTTCAAGCTAAAGGAGAGAGTGGACATTCATATGTGTTGAGAGTTAAGGACTTAAACAAGGAGCTTGCTCACATGGGAGATTCCATTAAGGAAAGCAAACTTGTTCAACTAATCTTGAATGGTTTGAGTGTGGATTTTGCTAACCTAGTGCAAGGCTATGCAATTATGGACAAGTTGCCCTCACTTGAAGATCTCCAAGGAGTCCTCATGGCCGAGGAGAGTAGGAGAACTTGCATCAAGTCAAGGATGGAGAAGCTCTCCCTCAATGATGGAGATGATAAGGCTCTTTTCACCAAGAGCAAGAGCAAATCCAAAGGCAAGGGTGCTTCATTCAAGAAGAACCAAGTCAAAAGTGAAGATCAAGAAGGATCTTCAAGTCCAAGCTCGAGCAAGCCAAAGAAGGAAATCGAAGATCAAATGCTACTTCACTATGCCTCAGAGTGCTTCAAGAAGAAGCAATCTCAAAGTCAAGAGAACCTAGGCCAAGAGGAAGAGGAGATCTCTCATGAAGATTCACTCATTATGTCAAGTTTCTCATCTTCAAGCATAAGAGGTGAAGACCCTTGGTGGATAGATAGTGGGGCTAGCTCCCACATGACAAGTAAGAGGGAGTATTTCTCAAACTTATCTACCTATGATGTACCTATCAAGTCAGATTTTACAGCAAATGATTATGCTTGTAAGGTAGAAGGCATAGGATCCGTACATTTATGCTTGGGATCTTCAACGAAGATCAAGATTGATGGAGTACTTTACATTCCTAGTATCACTAAGAACTTGTTTAGTGTAGGACAATTGCTTGACAATGGTTTGATTGTGAAGTTCACCACAAATGCATGTAACATCAAGAAGGATGGCAAGATCATTGCTAGAGAAATAAGATTTGGAAGATTATTCAAATTAGATTCCTATGTGGATGCTAATATTGTGATGCTAGCCGAGGAGACCAAACTATCCAACCATAGTCTTTGGCACAAAAAACTTGGTCACATATTTCATTCTTCAAGGATAGCAACCTTGAAGTATTCTTGGATTCATATATCTTTTGAAGAGTTCCCCATGCTTCTTGAGCCGAGGTGCAAGCACCTACCTCCTTAAGAAGCTCATTAGCGACATTCATTTTTATACAATGGAGAGCAACCTTCACCTCCTTTTGTATTTTGTAGCTTCTTGAGGGTGAATGGGCTCATCCTCTTCACCACTCACTATATCCATTAGATCTTGTAAAATAAGAATTGATTCCATTCTTAGCTTCCAAATTGAGTAATTAGAAGCATTCAATCTATCATGTGAATCTCAAAGATATGCATTCATTGAAACCATCTATTTTTAAACAAGATCTTGATCACAAGAATAGATGCAAAATAGAAATGATTGAAAGACTAGTTATCCCACTACCTAGGGACTTGAGAAATCTCAAAACTTGATCCCTCAATAAGATCCTATCTGATCTTAAGACAAATCAAATCTATTAATGTCAACAAGAATGAAAACTAGCTTGGATTTGCATAAAAATTGGATCTAGAATTGCCTCCTCCTTGATCTCGACTTCACAAGGATACAATATTCACCTAACCTGAACCAAAAAAGAATCATATGCACATAAATGCCTCTTCGAATCATTCCTACAAGATCAGGTTGAATCATCATGAAATGATCAATCCAAACTGTATCACAAATCAAGCAAAAATTGAACACGATCTTGAATAGAATTGCATTCCTTGATGAGCACTTATCAAAGTCTTTGGGCTGACCCCAAAATTGAATTTCTAAGATCTCAATAAGTCTAAGAACGACCTATTACAGTACCAAAGATAAAAATCTACCTTCCTTTTGATTGATTGAAAACTATTCCTTGTGATAGACTCCACAAATCGAGTAGCATCAATATGATGAAAGTGCAAAATACTTGCTATTTTGATCCAATCGATAAGAGATGACCACAAATCAGATTTTGAAGCTAAAAAGCAAAATCTATGATTCTAGTATGAAGTGAAGCTCATTTCTTGGAATGGCTCTGATACCATCATAAAAATGCAGCAAAATAATCCCAATTGGTCCTAGAAATGATGGAGAAAGCACCTACTTAAGAACCAAACAAGATCTAGAGAATAGATTACTAATCAATGCATTGATTCCTAGCTTATCTTGGCTTGAACTCCATGAATTAGCTCCAAAACTCTTCACACGTGTGAAAGTATGGCCTACTGCTGCCTGTGTACTGTACCTGCAACTCCAAACACATTCAATCATCACAAAAAATCATATGCCAATAGCATTCATTGTCAATTTTCAGAGAAAAAGGACAAATATTGATTGTACTATCAATCACTAAGAGTTATTGATTGCTTAATCCAAAGATCTATCAAGTTCTAGATGTTAGATCTAGATCTAGATGCTTTACGCTTTGATTTAAGCAAGAGCAATGGATAAATGATCAAACACATGGATGGGCGGCCTCACACGTGTGGAGGACAGTACCTGTACGACCTGTTTACAGAGAGTAAAGTACATTGACTTACAAATGCATTTCATTCATCAAAACTGAAGACAAATGTAGAAATCTCAACAAAACAACTTGTTATTGATTTGGTTGATCCCTTTATAGATCAAGTGCATCCACGAGCTGTGTACTGTCCAATAGGCCTTCACACGTGTGAAGAGTGCCTAGTCATCCAGATCCACCAATGGGAGCCATGTGTGCTCATTTCCCAAAGTTGACTATTCTCTTTGGCTAGAAAACAAAAAGCTAGTCTTCCACATTTATAGGAACATTCCCTATAAAATAGAATCTAATGGAATATTCCTATCTTATCTTCTAGAAGCTTATCCACATGTGTGAATGGTATCTTGACATGTGTGACTAATAACTCATTCACATGGCAGTCCAATCTATTTACACAAAGTTTGACCAATTTGACCATTTTCAAGATTCTACTCAAAGGTCAAATCCACACTAGTGTAGATCAAGCTAAAATCACTCTAACTTTATAAAAATGGCTTATGTACATTCTTTCACACGTGGGAATAGACTCCACACGTGTGAGATCATATCAAGCTCAAATAACTTGAGATCTACAAGGTACAACAAGTTGGAAGTGATATTTTAACACTCCTCCTCACTTCTAACTTGGCAAGTCTAATGTACACATATCTACAACTCCAAGAGCATCTCTTAACTTGAACAATGAATCTTTAGCCAAAGGTTTGGTTAAGTTATCAGCTATGCACTTGGATGAAGGCACATGATGAAGTTGAACCTCCTTGGATTGCTCCTTCTCCCTCACAAAGTGATGAGCTATCTCAATATGCTTTGTTCTAGCATGGAAGATCAAATTGGTAGCAATTTGTTGAGAAGCTTGATTGTCACAATAAATGCAAGGGACCTCCTCGACCTTTATCACTTGAAGCTCCACCAAAAGTCTTCTTAGCCATAGGAGTTCTTTGGTTGTTGAAGTCAATGCCTTGTACTCGACTTCACAAGAGGAAAGAGAAATTGTATCTTGCTTTTTGGAAAGCCAAGATATCATTCCTCCACAAAGAAAAGTGACAAATGCACTTATGGATCTTCTATCCATCTTATCTCCTGCAAAATTTGAATCCGAAAATGCTCTCAAGTACAAGTTAGATCCTTGATAGAGAATGCCAAAAAATCTAGCAGAAGAGACTCTCTTGGCACTCTCTTAGCACTTTTCCAATGATGCATCAAGGGACCTTGCATATATTGACTTAACATTATAACTCAAATCTGGTCTAGTGATTTTCAAATAGATTAAGGAGCCTATTAGCTTCCTAAAGAGTGTGATGTCCTCAAATGATGCTTCATCACAATCATTAGTAACTTTACAAGCTTGCTCCATAGGGGTGTCAATCCCTTTACAATCTTTCATGCCAAGCCTTTCAAGAATGGAAGTAGCATACTTTGATTGACTTATAAAAGTAAAATCACTACCTCTAGTAGCTTCTATTCCAAGTATGAACTTAAGAAGTCCTAGGTCTACCATCTTGAATTCACTAGACAAGGAAACTTTAACATTTCTTATGCCTTTACCATCATTTCCTATCAATATGATATCATCAATATAAAGTACTAAAATGATGATCTTTCCATCATTACATTTGATGTACAAAGAAGGCTAATCACAAAGCCAAGAGAGTAGAGAAAATCATGCAACCTAGAGTACCAAGCTCTAGGTGCTTGCTTCAAGTCATATAGGCTCTTCCTTAAGTGGCAAACCTTGTCCTCCTCACCATCCTTGATGAAGCCCTCGGGTTGCAACATGTATATTTCCTCCTCCAAGTAGCCTTTCAAAAAAGCGTTTGTCACATCCATTTGATAGAGATTCCATTTGAATAAATTAGCAATACAAATGATCAATCTAATGGTTACAAGTTTTGCTATAAGAGCAAATGTTTCTTCATAATCTATGCCTTTAGTTTGAAGAAATCCCTTAGCAACCAATCTAGCTTTGTACTTACTTATATATCCATCTTGATTGTACTTAAATCTATAGATTCACTTACATGCAAGTGGCTTCTTCCCATATGGAAGGTGTACAAGATTCCATTTTTTTTTATCAATCAAAGCATCAAACTCTACTTGCATTGCATCTCTCCAAACTTGTGATCTACTTGCATCTTCATAACATGATGGCTCTTCAATCATTGTGGTTAGAAAGGAGTAAGAGGTAGAAGGAGATGTGTCTTCCCTTTGCTTCTCTTTCTCCAAGTATGTGAGCCTTGAAGGCTCGGCCTTGCTCCTTGTGGATCTTCTTGGCTCCTTTGGCACTTGATTTTGATCTTTCAAAAGATCATTTTCAAGAGGCTCCTCCTCGGGTGTTGCAAGATCTTCATCACCTAAGAGATTAGATGAATTTGGAGACAGCTTGTAACTTTGAGATTCATCAAACAAGACATCCTTGATAACATTTACTTTCTTTGAAATAGGATCAAATATCCTATATCCTTTGTTGTTTTCACTATAGCCTACAAATATTCCTTTGAAGGAAGTTTCATCTTCTTTCCTTCTTGTTTCCAAAGGAATGTGGACATAACATATACATCCAAACACTTTAAAATCTTTTACATTGGGCTTATTGCCAAACACAGCTTGAAATGGGATCTCAAGGACATATTATCCTAGGATCATCAAGGACCATATGGATGGAGGATTTCTCAATGTTCTAGGAGTTGGAGACTTCAATGTTGAATGGCACTTAGCAGGTGATTTGAAAACATTGAAATGTATGTATAATGTTTCTCACGGTGCTACATCAAAACACCCTTGTTTGTACTGCATGAAAATGGCAAAAGATGTAACTAGGAGTATAGGAATTACCAGAGAATATGCAACTGGAAGCCTGTGCTGCCTATCCCCTTAAAAAATGTGCATGTTTGCACTCTTCATGCAGAAGTTAGATTAATAGAAAAGATCATTTATCTTCATATAGTTTTTGCTTGGAATACTAAGCCAACATCATTAGCAAAGGAAGCTATCTCTCGATTAGAAGATGTTTTATCAAAAGCGAGACTCCATAAAGGACATGTCAAAATTCAAAAAGATGAAAAACTTTCAGGAAAGAATGAGAACATGCCAACTAAGCCAAGCATAGGAGGAGCAAAAGCACAGCGTTTTCTATCAAATCATACTGGTAAGGCTTCTAATATTCAACACTCAGTCTGGACAGATATTATTGCTGCCACTCAGGACTTCGAGAAAGACGGCAAAACTAGAGTACTAAAAGCTGATGTATGGAAAAAGCTTGATAGTATGATTGCTATTTTAAGAGAAGAAAAATACTCTGATATTGATAAGAAAGCTGTCCAAAGGACTTGTGTCGAGTTTGTTAATGTAATATCAAAAGCATGGGGAGAAGATCACATCACTCATTACATGGTTAGTATAAAATTTTCAAAATGCTTTCAAATTGTCATATATATTTAGATCTAAACATAAGACTAACATTATGATTTTGACATATGCAGCACATACTAAGAAATCATATAGCATTTTTTGCAAATACATATGGAAGCTTGAGTGTATGGTCATCACAAGGGATGGAGAAGTCACACTGGCAAGCACGAGCAGCATTTCATCAAAATACACAACATGGAGGAACCAATGAAAAACGAAACTACATTTGTCAATTGTTTCAGTGGTTCTACCTCAGAGTTCAAATTCGACATATAACAAAGTCCACACAATACAACAAGTTTAGCAAAGCATGCAAGTTCATACAAGAAGAGAAAATTATATGATTGCTGAGTAGAAGATCATCATGACATGTTCAGAATTGCTTTGCAAATACATTGAATAAGAGAGGAGCAATACCCAATGTAAATGTATTGATTGTATTATACAAAGTGTCACGGTGAATTCTTCATTGGATGGTCTGCCTCGCCCAGCCTCAGCTATATTTGATAAAGTCTTATTCAGGCATTCTTCACCGGTCATAAGACCCTCCTCATCATCAAAATCAATACCAGCAACAAGGTCATCTGTCTCAAAATCTACAAAGTCGGAGAATTAGAAAATTGTGCCGGATAATAAGCATAGAACCTTGTCCTCACGATAGTCAAAAAATTTACATAAATCAGCAGTAGTAAAATATACATCGTCATTAACATAATATACAAGCAAATTGAAAAGACATTTCGAATCCTCCATAGATTTGGATTCATCATCAGATGTATTTTGGCCAATGAAAGAATCCCGGAGAACATCAGCATTTAAATCAATGAAGTCCTTTTCTTTATCAAGAGTGTCAATAAGAAAGTGACTGATATCCTTAATGGCTGACTGAATAGAGGAGGGTGCAATAGGAGGGTCAGCAACAAGAAACTCATCATCATATGGGATCTGAACTAAAAGAAAAAGTACGAAACCACTCTGATATTCAACCAATCGACATTTCTTGTTGCAATACGGACACATAGAACTACTTTTGAAAAGATCAAACAATTTGGTGAACATTCTATCCAGTCTATGTCTAAAAGCTGGGAAGAAATGAACAAGGTCAGTATAATGCATGTACTGGAGTTGACCTATGGAGAAAACATGCTTGCTAAGTATATCTCTGAATCTGACATAATGTTCATAAAATACGTCACAATTTGGTTGTGCAGTCCTGAAAACATGTAGATATGGCCTGAATAGGCTGTGGAAGTAGTCCAGATTTTCAGTAATCCCAAATTCACTCAGAAATGAACTCAAGTCTGATTCTCGTGAGGATGATGAGGAAGAGGCCATGGCAGTAGCGTGAATATCGCACTTGTGCGCACGGGAGAACTGAACCAAAACTAACAATCAAAATGGTGCAGAAGTTGGATATGTACGGCAGACAGATACAAAATATCGCACGTGTGCGCGAGTAGGTATACTTGCAAGCAAACGGACAGAAATGAGCGTGCACAAAAGCGATATGTCACGAATTTCGAGAATGCAAAAGGTAAAAAATTATTCGGTTTCCATGCCATTCATACTAAATTTTTGCACGTGTGGTCAACGGACTTGTGACACATGTCTACTTTCAATTCAACAACAGGCGCAGGCACGTGTGAGATGACACCTGCACACATGTGAAATGACACCTAGACACGTGTCGCTTGTTCATTCGAGTGCTTATAAACACGTGTCGCTCTCACATTCGATCATACAAATCTCACACGTGTATGTGACAGAGTGACATGTGTCGCTCTCGCATTTGTCTGTACAACTCCCACACGTGTGACAGGACGTTCTTTCGCACGTGCGAACCCCGATATAAAATCACAAATTTTGATGAATTTTGTTCACTTTTTTTTTCACTCCGCATATCGCATTTGTGCGCGCCCTTCACGATCAAAATTCCTCCTACTACCTTCCATGCGCACAGGTCCGATACGTCTTCCTACATGTCACCCCATATCGCACTTGTGCGTCTTTCCTCAAATCTAATCGTTCTCTCTCTGATAATTGGCTCGCATAGGTCCGATATACCATACATTTTGTCCATACATAGCGGTCCTCTGCGAGTTCTTTATCATCCCTTTCTTCTCATCCTAACCTTCACGCACAATTCCACTATCACATAGTTCATGCCCATGGATAGGAGAAAGCAGAAAAGGAGAGACTTCGTCTCTCCTGGCTCATCCTCCTCTCCTGCGGTTGTCATCACACCCCCTGCTAGACCTAGAACGCGGAACCGCAGCAGGTGGCTCTCTGAGATATGCAAGTATCAGAGGTCAACAGCTCTGTTGATCCCAAGAGCTCCATTCTACCGTGCTGTCCAAAACATAACAAGAAATGATCTCGGACAACATGTTAGATTCACACTGAGTGCTCTTCAGTGCCTTCAGGAGGCTACTGAAGATTATATTAGCCTTTTTTTTTAGGATTCTTTTTTGCTTGCCATCCATACCAAGAGGGTTACCATAATGCCCAAGGATTTTCAGCTTCTGATGAGAATGAGGGATAGGTACTGTAGGTTACATGTATCTCAGCCTGCTACTCCTAGACCAACTCCTGTAGATAGGACTCATCTTCCTACAAAGCGTCCTAGAAAGCAGACAGCCCCCAAGCGTGCTCCTAAGAAAGTGAAGCCTATCCCAGAATCCATTGTAGATAATGTTGTTGTTGATAATGTTGTAAATATAGCTACCTCTGTTTTGGATACTCCTAATATTGTTGTAGATATTACAACTCCATCTCCTCCTCCTCCTCCCAATTTCTATACATATATAGATTCGGATGAGTATCTTAAATTTGAGAAAGACATATCGGATGCTATAGATACAATTGGTACTCCTTTTTGTTTTAGACTAGAAGAACTTGATTTTAGTATTAATTTTAGAGTTCTAGATTGTCTGGATCTCAAAGACAGACGGGCTTCTATCAGTGATCCTGTGATAGAGTCCGGGCTGACACTCTTGCAATTTGACATTGCAAGAGATTCATCAAATGAGTTGCTGGTGCTGAGTAACTTTCTGCTCCAGGCCTTCAAGGAGAATAATGACACATTGTCACAGTGTCTGACAAGTGGATTCACACCAGCAACAAAGTATTTGGTCATCCCTTATCATATCAAATAAGATATATTAAGTGCTTCTTTTTATTTTATGCATTAACATTGACATTTTCAATTTAAATAGTTATCAGAATTGCCGCTAAAGTACTTTCAATCTTATTTTGTAGTGACCACTGGAGTTTAAACCTGATCTCTATTAAGAGATCTGTAAAAAATATTATTAAATGTTCTTGTGTCAAGATGAATTCGACGAGAAACATGCATAAGGATGTAGATATATTCATTCCATATCTAAGTAAATATATTCCTACAGATGTTCCCCATTCCATAGACTGGTAGATCATCAACTTGGAGGTAAACTCTTCTTTCTTAATAGCATTTTAAAATCAGTATTCTAATGAAATATTTTCAATCTAATGCATTCTATTTCATAATTGATTTCTTGTGTGCTGAATTATTTTGCAGTCACCCCAACAAAATGATTCATTCAATTGTGGGTGGTACACATTGTACAATGCCAAGCTGTCTTTTGAGTGGTTCATCCTTCAACAAGATGTTGATATTTCTAAGGTAATAAATTTTGTTTATTCTTATTTTGGAATCATGATTAGTTTTCTATTTGGTGATGTTATTGGCCATAACTAATACATGAATGTTCTATTTTGCAGTTTACACTTTCTAAGTACACATCAAGCCAGGTGTACATATTTAGACAAGAAATTATCCTGAGTATATTGGCTCGGGCAAGGCTTCAGCCTCCCGTTATTGATGATGGTGCAAAGGATGATGTAGTTGTACTAAACTAAGATCAGAAAAAATATAGATAGCATAGAACAAATATACATGTATAGATTTCATAGAAAAATATACATTAATATATCAAATGCTGCTCCAGTTTATGAGTTTGGGAGCACAAAATACATGTATAGATGCCCAACTTGGGCTTTCATTTATTGAATGAAAGGGTGTATACACAGACTGTTACTAGAAGGATAGTCGAGTTCAAGAACCATGGATTGTCTGGACATGTTCAAATCATATGCATAATTCAAGTGTCCTAAGCGATGATGCAATAGTAATGCTTTACTGACAAGAACATAGGTTTTCAAGGCTTGACTAGACTCAGAATAACAATGTGCCAATCTATATAAGTAAGTCTGCCTCTTGCTGAGTGCAAGGATCTTATTACTCCTATCAATAAGTTTGCATTGATCAGATTCCATATGATCATCACCGAGTTCTCATATGTTGAGGGCAAGCTTGAAAGCAATGTCATAGTTGCGTCTTGATCGTCTATGACAGATCCGACAATGGCCATCGATTGCAAAAGATTCTTCAATTGGTTAATGTGACTTTGAAGAGAATCACCATTAGACATCTTGAATGTGAAGAATTTCCTTCGTAGATGTAACTTAGTAGTTACATCCCTCACGTCATATAGTGAGTTTAGGATGTCCCAAACTTCTTTTGAAGTTTTAGATTCAGCTATGTGTCCAATCTGCGTATCTGATATATTGAGGATAATAAGCGTGAAAGCTTTATCATCCTTCGATTTCCACTTTGAGTCTTTTGTCTCATCTTCAGGTTTTACTTCTATACCTGTAACAACATCCCATAACTCGTTGGCGATTAGCAAGGTCTTCATCTTAAATTTTTACAAATGATAATTGGATCCATTCAGCTTGTCTGCGATAAGACCAACTTTACTTTGAGAATCCATCTGGAACTTAGTCTGTCGATTGTGTCGATAACGCTAAGATCTAGAGACGCCAACAATAGGAAATCACTTCTTTAATACTGAAAGGTTGAAAGGAACTGAAGAGTTTGACATCAATTTGATATCAAAAGATATTATATATTAGAGCTTTCGCTCTAATATCGAAATAGTATTAGGCCCTGTAGAAGAATCAATGCTTTGATACCATGTAGGTATGCACTGATACAATGTCAAAAATAGGTAGATAATGGAATGCGGAAACTTCCTACTTCCAATGCATAACTATGCCTATCAAAAATTGAACAAAGCAGTAGTGATGGAAATCACGTTCAATCTTTAGCAACTAACTTTTGCTAGATACTAAGTGATTACGTAGTCAAACATAAAGTATTGAATTCTCAATTTCTATCAGTTACAAAAGCAATACAGACATGCATGCATTCTGACATAAACTGAATGCAACAATAGCGGATAGAAACTGCGCACTCTAAGCTGTATCTGAGTAACTGAGAATAAGTTTGATAATAAGCAGCTCTGATGAGCAGTAGTGTAATAGCAACTCTAAAATAAATATCTAAAAGACTGAGCTAGAATGCTCAAGAGAGTTCAAGCTTGAAAGCTTGATAGAGAGCTAACAGCAATACCTTTTGATTATGAACGATCTGCTTGATGAGAGTGCAGGAAGCGTCGTGTAATAACACTCACCTCCTCACAATTCACAATAACATTTTCAGATTATTCAGGACTTGAAAAAAAAGAGATGTATAAATAGTTGATTGATACTAAGTAATTAGGTCGTCAAATGCGTTTGCCAGTTGGCTGGAGTCCATTGGCATTCATCCAGTTCCTTCTCAAAAATTGATTGCTGATAAACGGTGAAAATTGGCCGTAAACAATCTGTCTGCATAAATGAACTAAGACAGTTACTATGCAGAAATGAACTAAAACTACCACAAGTGACAATGTTGCAAAAGACGACAATGTCGACTTTTTGCTAAAAAAGCGACAGTGTCATAAAATCTCATTTTCTTAATATTTGAGGTAGCTCCACAATTTGCCAGAGTCATTTTCTTAACATTTGAGGCACTTTGAAAAATGTGAAAAATGCGACTCTGTAATTTTACTCGCAATTCCTAACAGACGAAAAATACGAAAAAGGCGACACTGCATTTTTACACGTAGTTCCTGACAGGCGACAGTGTCGCAAAAATGCAACATTGTAATTTTACTCGTAATTCTTGACAAGCGACACTTTCTGGATTGTAGAGAGAAAAAATACAACACTGTTGTCAAACTCCGTGTATTTTTGCAAACTGTGTAAAAACACTTGTAATTTTGTAGACTATATAAAAACACGGGAAAATCCGCAGAACTGGATAAACAATGGATGAGGATTAAAACCGATTAGTCAATCAGTAAGAAGGAGAATAATCCAACAACCAAACCTATCATAAATGAGCCAAAGTGACTATGACTACTCTCCACACGTGGGAACATGCTCCACACATGTGAGATTTCACTATGTACATGAAATTGCAAAATGATCAAGCTAGATTTTGTCAAATCTTCACATCTATAAGTGCCCTTCCGCCATCTTTATCTGCCCACTGTCTGCTCGCCCAATGTTTGCTCACCTACTTTTTAAGATATTTTGAGCTCATAATGACATGATATCAGTATATATTATATCTTTTGAAATTCGCAACAACAGCTACTTCCAACTAGCATCATTATGTTTGATATGAAGAGTTTACATCACATAATAATGTCAAGCACCATAAGGCATGCCAAGTGCCAAGTGCCAACTTGCGCAATGATTGAGATTCGAACTTGTGCCTTCATGGGCTTATTTCCAATTACTATCTAGGTCAGCTATTACAAAGGAGATAAACCATAGTTTTAAATTGAGAATGACTCGGCCAATGGCCATAATGTATGCACTTTAAAGACTCCTTATGCCCTAATCTCTTACCTAGTCACATGTAGTTTATGGTTTATATCTTTTTAGAAATTTCTTTGGTCAATCAATGAGTTCTTGTTTAATAGAATCAAAAGCTTTCACAAATACATGAGAGTGTGCTAAGAAGCTAATGAGATTGCTCTTATAACAATGTTCAATTATTTTTTGGATAAGAGTGTTATATATTCAACACTCAATATGTAAGGCTAAAGTAGAATGTCACGCATGCATGGTAGTACTTTCAAAAAAAGTTTGGTTATCATGATTTTAGAAAAAAATAAATCAATTTCATTAACCAAATTATTCACTTTGTAGTACTTGTGTAATAAATTTTGATGAGTACAAATGGAATGAGTGCATTTCTTGAAGACTATTGTAGCATCTTTCGACGATGTCATTTTTTGGGATTGCAAAACTACTCACTCAAGTTTGCCTATGAGACCATGGAGTCAACATTGCATAATGTTCTCTGGGTTTAGATATAAAAAAAAACTATTGTACATTAACAAAAAAAAGAGTCAAGTAGTTCTTTTGCAATTGTACATTCTCTCTCTCTCCCTCTCTCTCTCTCTCTCTCTCTCTCTCTCTCTCTCTCTCTCTCTCTCTCTCTCTCTCTCTCTCTCTCTCTCTCTCTCTCTCTCTCTCTCTCTCTCTCTCTCTCTCTCTCTCTCACATTGTCATTTCCAAAAATTGTGATTATTATTTAGAATACATTTAAATTAATACATGTGATATTACTCACTTTTTTTTTTCACTTTGAGAGAAGTACGTTGTTTTCAATATCATTAGACTTGAAAATAGATGTCAAGAGCATGTAAAAAACTATTCAATGGACAAATCTCACATAGGGGCCAAAGGACATTCAAGTGTAACCACCCATGCTTTATCGAACAATGATGTGTAATCCAAGTTTTGTTTATGAAGAGGCTATCAACCACCAACCACCAAGCTACATGCCATAAGAGGCTATCAACCACCAAAGCTACATGCCTTAAAAGATTTCTCACCATCAAGTATGACGACCTTGAAAAGCTATAGAATTTAGAGTAGAAATTTTGAAAATTTGATGTTATTTAATTCAAATATAAACTTAAAGGATGAGATAGAGCTATGTGTATGTACAAACACATATGTGCATATAGATACATATGCATATATGTATATACCCATACATATTTATATAATCAATGCACATATGAAAGAGTAGAGACATCAATAAGATCATAGTTTGTCTATTTTTAGTTGCCCAAAAGTATGTTAGCAAATTAATGACTACTTTGCCTTTTCAACACTATTAAGTGGAAAGAGGGGTGGCTAGGTGTCTCAAAGCATGCTAATAATGTACTTTTATACATTGACTATGTAGAAATAACATAAATTGTATGATTCAATGCTAGCGTTGCACCCCTTATATCTTACATATGTTTTATGAGATAAAAGGTCCACATTCAGAAGTTGGGCTTATTCAACTCTGCACTAGCCTGATATCTTACATACGTTATACGAGATAAAAGAAGGTCCACATTAAAACGATGGGCTATTCGAAAGTTCACACTTATGACAAAAACATAAGCTGCTTCATTGTGAAGACATAGACTACTTCATTGTGAATTCAATCTTAATTATTCTTGCACATGACATGCACTTCTTTTTCTTTTCTAAGTAAATAGCACATGCTTGAAAGCATTTCATGAATGAAATTTTTATAGATTCACAGAACACAACTGTAGCATCATATTTTATGCACAAGTGCCAAGTGCTTACATTTTCTTTGTATTTTGAAGTCACTGTTAAAAGTAAAATTTCCATGTGAATTTAGGAGCAAATTTTTTTGTTAGATTTCTCACCACAATTCTCAAGTGCACATCCAATAAAAAACTGACAAAGCACATGAAAAACGTCGATGGAATGTGAATGTGATAGCCCATCCTTAGCTATCCACATGCACATTTTGGAAAAAACAAGAATCAACAAAAAAAAAAAAAAGGTGTTAGAAAAATGTTTTTGTTTTGCACTAAATGTGAAAACAAAACAAAAAATCACTTGTGGCATTAAATAGGAGAAGGTCTGTGGCCTTCCCTCAAGCATTTTGTTGTGATACAATTGGGCCCTCGAACTCTTGCCCTCGGGCATCCACCTCACAAGGTCGAAGGCCCTCGGATGGGGGCCTTCCTCCCCGTTGTACATGATTGTTCATAACATTATGATACATAGAATACATAGAATCAAAAGCACATGTGTTGTCATAATTAAAAAAATAGAAATATGAAAATTTTCTCTTCATATTCAACATTCTCCTCACATCAACGATTGTATTCTTAAAATTGGGACAAATCTCTAAAAGCATGCCTTGAGGTGGAAAAAATCAGAGTCTCCTTGAGATCCCGCAAGGCCAATAGAAATCCAATTTTAGTGCCAAAGACAAGACAAGAGGTGTACAACTCTCAATGCCCCCGCCCCCCTAGTACAAGAGCCTTGGACGAAGCAATTTTGGTAAACTACAACTTTCTAAGGGGTTAGATGAAGATTCATAAAAATACTTAGACAAAGATTTTAGAGATTGGCTACAATGTATTAAGGTAGTCTACTGGATTAAGGATGGTTTCAGGCTACATAGCCTGACAAGTCTCAAATTCAGAATGAAGTTCTCCCATTGGTCCAGAGAGGAAAAATGAGTCTCTTCCTTTTCAGACTTATGTCAAGTTGCCACCATGTGGTAGATGAGGCGGCATGGGACCTTTGCCATGTAGGGGCAACTCAAGCCCATTTTTTGGACTTGGGGAGATTGCCTAGCATGTTGAGTTGCCAGGGGCAACTTAAGAAATATGGACCAATGGTATGGATTCAAACAGGCCAATCGAACTACGGCCCTCCATTTAGCACTTATCAGCCAAGTTTGATGGTCCATTGCCTATGTCAACTCACTTGCCGAGGTGCAACAAGTGAGAGGGACAGGCAAAGAAATTGCTACTATTCTAAAATTGCCCTAAGGACGTGGACGAAGATTTTATAGCAAGGAAAAACAATCTTACAAAAGATACCTTGAGCTATTTTGGACGACTATACTCTCTAGAAAAATCATCTAATAATGACAAATTTATTGGAGGAACACTTTTGCTATAACCTAAGAGTGGTAAGGAGAGTTTTGACTCCATTCATGATTCCAAAAACTCTATGGAGTAAAGAGAGTCTACCTCAACTCAACTTCAATACTTACAAGTCCACAAAAGGTTATTATACGACATAGACATTCACTAATTTTGAATTAAAGAAAGCTTGACTAGAATCCAGTCAACGGATCAAAACTTCAAAAGTGAGGAGAGGCTCTGGACAATCGGCAAAGTATAGGAATGGCGACATATCTTTTCAAAAATCGATATCATAAAATCTTTGACGATTTTTGTATTGAAACATATAGACCCGTCACCCTTTTATGAGGCTTTTAAAAATGTAAGTTATTTTCGAAGCATTCCAGTCAGCGACTGTCCAGTGTCATAAACCAGTTACATTGTTAATACTTAATATACTCTCTGCCCAACAGGATTTGCCATCTGCTACAGCTGACAGCACTAATACGGACAACCAGAGAGATGTGTGCACACTGCATGCTCCAGGCATGTTGGATCATTATGAAATCGCTTTTCGCAAGTTGATTTCTAGTGAAACGCTGATCAATCTGGTTGGAGTTCAACAGGGAATATCTACGATCAGAATGAGATGATTACAGACACGAACATGGTCCAGACTGCATCCAGCAGCTCCACGACACGTTGTTGTAACAATTCCAGAGAAAACTCTGTTGGGGATCTCGGCGACCACAATAATTCAATTCAGTATTTACTCCTGTGACAGGTGATGTCCCCACGCTGAAAAAGGAGGACCTTTGTTTGTGGAAGAGTCCGCGAGACGCGATTCTAGATAACTGTGGGCTAGAAAAGATCTTAGATTTATCCGTAAAGATCATGGGGGAAATAACTCAAATGATTATCAGTCGCCCATAACCTGGATTTCCAACTTGACCCATCAAAACCAAGGAGCAGTTGTCTTTCTACTATCATGATTCTGTTCAAAGCTGCCCTCAAATATGTCCTAATTGGGATAACGGGATTGCCCACTTAGAGGTTAGCTAACTGGCAGTTATGTTAGTGCTAACTTGTGCCAGTTAGCTATCTATCTTTCTGGCTGCCCCACCTACAATTATCCCCATCAGTTACGTTTGCACTAGTGCTAACTGAGGAGCTGCCCCCTCTCCACACCCATTAGTCCTCGCATCTTGCGAGCACGGTCGCTCTTTGGCCCCGGTGCCCTCCTGACCACACGTTTTTTTTTTTTATAAAATAATTGGCTGCCCAGACGCCACGTGTCCAGGCAGCCAATGTTTGTCCCATAAGCATTCCTATCAGATTATGGGGAGGGCATATATACAGAAACTCCTCATGACCTTGCATGTGTGTGTGTGTGTGAGGCTGCCCTTGCCCACCGCCTCGGCGCCACCTGCACGCTGCCTGGCGCCGGCGCCTGCCTGCTCGCCGCCTGGGACTCGCCTTGGCGCCGCCCGACAAAATCAGGCACCCACTAATTTTTTACGGGCACTGCGCGACTGACACGCGTCAACCGCGGGGTGGACCGGGGCCAAACCCCTCCCACGCGCGGGCAGTGCTCGTAAGCCCCAGCGCCCATTAGTGGCTCAATTAAGCCAAGCAATGGACTGGAGTGGGGAGCAGCGATGGAGGTGGAGTAGGGTGGAGTAGGGAGCTGGTCCAAGGAGCAGTGATGGAGGGAGAAGAGGATGCGTTAACTCTAAGTCCTAACCTGTAAGTGGGGCAAGCCCCCTAAGCATAGACTACAAAGCTCCAGAGAATGATTAGCAAGAACAAATTGATCTTTCCATTTTAGAATCTACAAATGGGAACAAAGAGAAAAAAAAATCCAAAAAACATGCAACAAGTGACTCCAAGAAAGGAGTGAAAGACAAAAGACCAAAATAAAAAAATGCTTATTGGGGAGACCTCATCTAATGCCCCAAATATTTGGACACCTCCAACCAAAACCAAGCCACAACAAGACATGAGACAACTAAGATCACTCGATGCAATTTAGTTGAAGAATAGCAAGGAGGAAAAGACGATAATTAACTAGAGGAGGTTGCATTCCTTCTGATCTCCTCTTGCAACAACATAGAAATGACTCTTGATAGAGTAAGTTGCTGCTGGGTCGAAATAGCCATGACCCATGTTTCATAGGGGATTTTGAATGTGTTGAGATGGCTGGAAATTGTGTATGCATCAGACATTCTGAGAGTGAAGAATTTCTTCCTCATATGTAATTTAGAAGTGACATCTTTGATGTCATAGGGAGTTGCTAGGATGACTCAAGCATCCTTAGCAGTCTATGCAGATCGGATATGACTGATTTGGAGTCTCTGATATCCTGAGTGATTAAGGCAAATGCCTTGTCATCTCATTGCCTCCATTTGGTGATGCTAGTTGCATCAGCCTCTGGCTTGATTTCAGTACCATCAACTATGTCCCAGAGTTCCTAGGCTAGCAGAAGGACCTTCATCTTGAACTCCCAAAGATGGTAGTTCTCTCCATCGACCTTGTCAATCAGAGAGGAACTAGAAGTAGAATCCATTCTGGTATTGTAGCTCATCTCGATTTCTCTGATTTTCCAACATACATAACTAATAATCTCGTACACTAGAGTATCGGATATCCATGTCAAGGACTATCTCAAATCCCTTATACTAGACATGGACGTAACATTCTTTCCCCCTTGAACTACTTCTATCCTCAAAAGTGAAAACTAGGAAAGTTCTTCTTTATGCTTTCAACTCTTTCCCATGAATCATCACCCTTCCACCTAATCAAGCACTCAGAGATAGAATGATATCTCGATTTTTTATCTTTGGTTCTGAGTACTCTTTCAACATATCCTCCATAGTCTGATTAGTTCTCTCAGTTTGTCCATATGATTCAGAATGATGAGTAGAACTAAAACTAAGCAAGGTTTCAAGCTTATGGAATACAATTGACCAAAAGTGACCTGTAAATTTAGGATCTCTATCACTAATAATATCACTTGGCAATGAATCCTAAATAATCTTTCAACAGAGATCTAGGCTAAATCCAAAGTCTTTGCAGTTGACTTTACTAGTATGAACATAGCTAACTTAGTTAACCTATCCACTACAACCTGAAGAGAATCATTTTGCCGTTGGATTTTAGGAAGTCCAATTACAAAATCCATAGATATGCTTTCTCATAGTTTCTGAGAGAGATCTAAGGGATGTAATAAACATCCAGCCTTTAAGGCATTCTGCTTTTGGCCAGTTGACAAGATTTACATGTAACCACATAAAACTCAACAAATGGCTTGAGTTTTGGCCAATACAACTCTCTTCTGACCAAGTCCAAAGGATGACTTTCACAGGGTACGTCATGACATTAATAAAAAAAACTCTTAATGAGGACATAGAGGAGGATACCACTAAGTATTGTTTCCTATGCAATCCACTAAGTCAGTTGTTGGGAGGAAATAGACAAAGAGACAAAAAAGTTTGCTTCAGTTAAGGACCCTTGACATTCCATAAAATATAATGCTTTGAAAGAAATGCGCTAGACTTCAAAAAAAAAAAATCAAGAGAACTAGCAGTCTGGGTCAAATTTTAACTCTAGGTCAAATTTTTACTCAGGGTCGAATTCTGGCTCAAGATCAAATTCGAATTTTCCTTCATCATTCCAACAAAAGT